>CM040997.1:17218842-17278619 GCA_022985145.1 Pangasius djambal
CGGGGAGCTCTGTGCCCAGCAAGCGAGCACTATCGTAATTACTGTCCAGGCTCAGAGCACTGCATCTCATCAAAGAATTAGAGTCAGCTATTTCTCAAAACAGATTAGCCAAACATGTCGGCTTCTTACAGTGGATATAAAAAGTCTACACACCCCTGTTAACATGGCAGGTTTTAGTGATGTAAAAAAATTAAACCAAGATAAAATCATGTCAGAACTTGTTCCACCCTCAATGTGAAATTACAACATAAAAAGTAAATGCAAAACAATCAGAAACATTTTAGGGAAAATAAAACAAGAGGAGAAAAGAATCTACAATGTCAACATGCAGGGAATTGAAACAGTCTTACGGCTACAACCTACGTTTCAGAAATTTTGGAAAACTGGGTCACGTCCAAGAGATGGCTAGGTCTTAAATCCTTATGTTTGTTATGATAAAGTGGCAAAACTAATCAATAAAAAGGATTTTTTTTAATTTAAAAAAAGATTAAAACTAAAACTAAATGAAAGGTAAAAGTTTGCACAAAATATTGTCTTAAAAAAACATCCAAAAAGCTATGTACTCTTATAGCTAATTTTTTTTTTTTAATTGCAAAACCTGTGATAGCCCTTATCTATAACTTTATTCTTTAAAGAAAACTTAGCATGCTTATGTGCGGAAAATTAAATTTTACATTTAGTATTTATTTTTTAGCATTTATTAAACATTTTACCAACAATGTAAATTTTACCAGAACAAACCATAAGGATAATAATATAGGATGTCAAGGTAATAGACTTAGTTAAAGTGCAGTACAAGTAAAGCACATGGATATGTGAATCAATGCTTTAAAAGAAAAAAAGGGCCCAGTGGCAGCAGCATATTCAGTGTATGACGCTTCAGGAGGAAAACTCACCCAGCATGTAAAAAGAGAGAGAGCCATAAGCGGTAGAACTGATCAGGTTTCTCTGGGTTCAGGAAGGGCAGCAGGCCACAAACATCATCCATACAGTGTACCTGGTGTTGGAGACAGAGTCCAAAAATCAGACAATCCAACTAATATTAAGAAAAAAGAAAAAAAAAAAAGGGAAGCAAACCACAAAAAAGCCCTTTATGACTGGCAGAAAATCTCACACATATTATCAGGCTGTCTTTTTTATCTGTCAGTACGGTCTCAGCGTGACACTCACTGATGTCAGACTAAACAAGGATTTTGCCAAACCCAGACCAGATTAACAACATGGCCTTTACAAGCGATAAGATCACTTCATCTGTGGCAATTCTGCAGCTGAAGTGAGTAATACAATCACTCTTATTAAAGGAGTGTTATTAGTCTTATTAAACTCTCAGTAAAGGGCTTGTACAGCCTGCTGTCATTTACTTTGCTTTAATATCTATGCTAAATTCACTATATACCAAGTCTTTCAGTCTTAATGTAATTAAAAACAAATTTCTAAATACTTTATGTAATAGGCATGAGACGAAACACCAAGGCCATGATACGAGACATATCCCGATACACACTGGGAGATGATATTGACCCAAAACATTACATTTTAAATTGTAATACATTTATTTTGTAATGATAACAAATCACTCCTCTGCAATATCAATACTATAGGGGTGTCTTACTGCTGTCTGACATCCATCTGAAATGCACAAGCGTGCCAAACTTCCTAATTTAATTCTACACATCAGGAAACAATCGTGATTTTATTTTATACGTGTCCTCAGCCCTCTGAAATTAATTACGCTGCTGCCATGCATGCTTCGAGACTGGTACGTTTCCAATCTCAAACTCTGTGCTCTGTTTGCTACTACCTCTGGTGCTGCCGCCTAGTGTGTAAGAAGAGGTAGAGCTCGTAATAAATATTAAATGGAAATATCGCAACACACGATATGTGCAGCAAATTTGTCTCGCCAGTATTTTCTATCATGGTATCCGAGACAATGATATTCTGCCTCATGCCTATTATGTAAACATCCTGAAAACTCATTTCCTTTAATGTTTATTCAAATACATTCAAATATATTATTTGAAAAAAAAAATCAATGCTTATAAAATAATAATACTTAATAGTTCCTATGATTTGTATTATTTAAAAAAACAAGCCTTTAGCTTCAAAGTTACTATGCAGTTAAGACAGTCAAGACAAGACCAAGTGTATCAATGCCACACGGAGCAACTGCTTACTTGTGAGCACAGTGTTGCCTCTTCGTGGAAAGAGCCTTTCATGAAGTCACAGTATTCCCGTGATGTGATCTCACACCTGCACAGAGAGAGCAGCAAGTCAGAGTGACAGAAGGAACTGGCTTTGTTCCTTACTTTCACATTATTTTGTATTTCTCATACAGCTTGCTATATACACTCACCAACCACTTTATTAGGAACACCTGTACACCACACATTCATGCAATTATCCCATCATCGAATCATGTGGCGGCAGCGCAATGTTTAAAATCATGGAGATACAGGTCAAGAGCTTCAGTTAAAGTTCACATCAAACATCTGATTGGGGAAAACATGTGATCTCTGTAACTCTGACTGTGGTATGGCTGTTGGTACCAGTTTGAGTATTTCAGAAACTGCTGATCTCCTGGGAGTTTAACAGACAACAGTCTTTTGTGTTTCCACAGAATGGTGCAAAAAAAACAAAACATCCAGTGAGCTGCAGTTCTGCAGGTGGAAACTCCTTGTTGATGAGCGGTCAGTCAAATAACCAACCTTTATAATATATCAGATCATGCAACACATGGACTCTTAAAGCGGATGGGCTCCAACAGCAGAAGACCACATTAGGTTCCACTCCTGACAACCAAGAACAGGAATCTTAGCTACAGTCAGCACAGGCTCACCAACACTGGACAGCTGAAGACTGGAAAAACATCACCTGGTCTAGGATTGATGTGTGTTCTGAGATTCTGCGCACCACGATTAGTGGTTATTTGAGTTACCGTAGCCTTCTCGTCAACTTAAACCAGTCTGGCCATTCTCCTCTCACCCCTCTCATCAACAAGGTGTTTCCGCTCACGGAACTGCCACTCACTGGATGTTTTATTTTCTGCACTATTGTGTGTAAACTCTAGAGACCTGCAGGTGGAAACTCCTTGTTGTTGAGAGGTCAGTCAAGTAACCAACCTGTATTCTTGTGCTTGAAATTCCCAGGAGATCAGGAATTTCTGAAATATTTAAACCAGCCCATTTGGGACCAACAACCATGCTATAGTCGCTAAGATCACATTTTCCCCATTCTGCTATTTAATGTGAACATTACCTGAAGTTTTTGACCTTTTGGATAATGCCATGAATGAGCAGGGGTACGGCGGTTCCAAGTGGCCACTGAGTGTGTGTGTGTGTGTGTGTGTGTTTGATCTCACCTTCCTTTAGTTCCAATACAGCATGGCCGGCCGGTGATCGTACAGTCAATGTGGGGCAGGTTAGTGTGATTGCCAGTATTGTACCTGGTGCAGATCTAAAGCAAACAGCACAGAACTTCATAATCCCCTGATACCCCAAAATCTCTTCATTTCATCATCTACACCCAACACCACACAGGCTCATAAACCAGCGCCATTCTAAAACCCCCTCATTTTATAAATGACATCCATCTTAAACATCATAGTAGCTTCTAACCATCAACAATGTAAAACCCTGTAATTTTATACCTACATCCAAAATAACACAGTGACCTGTAACCAACTGTCACTAAGCCTTTACATCAGCTGTGCCGTCACACTTACCGGCCACTTAGTGATGTCATCAGGCCACTCGTGAGGTGCTACAGAGGCTGGCTCCAGACAAATCCTGCACAAAGCCCAACACAATCATCCAGAACATGAGTACCACAATGTGTAAATTAAACAAGTGCAAGCATTTGCTGGGACAGATTCTTATCTCACCTGGGGTCCTGATGGCAAACAGAGCCATATTTGCGGGGTCTGCCATCCAGTAGTGGAGTGCTGGGATGAAGGGGCCACTTCACCCACTCAGCCAGTGTGCTCTTGGAAAAAGAAAGAGAGAAAAAGTGGGCTTGAGTCACCAACTCATTTACTGTTTGAAGCACAGAATACACAATAATCAACCATTTGCCTACTGTGTCATAAAATCCTGTTGTTTATGCTATTTAAAAACAACCCTATGTTTCTTTGTAGTAAATCTTTATTATCTCACTGGTACCAGAAACTAATCACAATATCATACTAACATTCTAATTAAATCTTCACCTAGTGCTTGATTTATTCCCACCAGGTTTTAGAGGCACAGTGGGTTGGTAAAGTGATCAGACCTCTTCACTTTTTGAACACTTTACTGTATTATATATTTAATTTAAAATGGATTAAATTTACTTTTGTGACCATTAGTCTGTACACATGCTCCATAATGACTCCAAACTGAACTCAGGTGCATCCTATTTGCTTTGATTATCTGGAGATGTTTCTAGAACTTCAGTGGAGTCCACCTGTGGCATATTCAAGTGACTGGACATGCTTTAGAAAGCATACACACACGCCTGTGTGTATAAGGTCCCACAATTCACAGTGCATGTCAGACCAAAAACCAAGCCATGAAATTCAAGGAACTCTCAGTAAAGACCTCTGTGATGAAACTGTGTCAAGACGTAGATCTGGACAAAGGCATAAAACCATTTCTAAATGTTTGAATGGTCCCAGGTGCACTGTGGGCTCCATCATTGTGAAATGGAATAAGTTTGGAACCACCAGCGACCAAGAACCTAATGGCCACTCTCACAGAGCTTCAGAAGTCCTCCACAGAGATGGGAGGAATGTCCGGAAGAGATGGGAGGAATGTCCGGAAGAACAACCATCTAAGAAATACTCCATCAGTCAAAAATTTAAGTTTTGAACACCCCAATGAAATATTTTAATGAACATTATGAAGTGAAGTGAAGTGACGTGTGGACAAGTATGGTGACCCATACTTGGAATTTGTGCGCTGCATTTAACTCATCCAAGTGCACACACACAGTAGTGAACACACACCCGGAGCAGTGGGCAGCCTTTTCTGCTCCGGTGGCCGGGGAGCAGTTGGGTGTTCGGTGCTTTGCTCAAGGGTCTCACCTCAGTCGTGGTATTGAGGGTGGACGAGAGCGCTGGTCATTCACTCCCCCCACCTACAATCCCTGCCGGCCTGAGACTCAAACCCACGACCTTCAGGTTCACCTTCGGGTTACAAGTCCGATTCTATGAGCAAATGAACGCATCCAATAGTTTGTTTAATTACTTCTTCTTGGCTATCAGCTGGTTAACGAATCAGGATAAAGCTTTTTAAAATTTCTGTTTGGAAGCAGGCTCGCTACACTCTGAGCTCAGGGATACTGAGGTAACTGGTGATGAAGCATCACAGGTTTACTGCAGGAGGAGAAAATAAACCATAGATCTAGTGTGATAAGATAAAATGTCATTCACCCTTATTACTAGCTTCTTATTCTATTCTATTATTATGTCAAGATTGGTTGGTGACAAATCATGGATTAATAAAACTCTTCGGGATGAACTGCAAGTGCTATGTCTGGCGAAAGCCCGGTACTGCTCATGAACTGGTAATACCGTCCTTACGGCAGTGAAGCATGGTGGTGGCAGCATAATGCTGTGGATGTTTCTCAGCAAAAGGGACAGAGAGACTGTATGCAGCCAAATACAGACAAGGTCCTTGAAGAAACTCTGCTCCAGAGTGCACACGATCTCAGACTAGGGTTAAAGTTCACCTTGCACCATGACAACGACCTGAAGCATACAGCAAAGGCAACGCTGGAGTGGCTTCAGGTCTCGGTATGTCCTTGAGTACCCCAGCCAAAGCCCCAGACTCTTACCCCCAGCCAATCTTATTGTGATTTAGAGAATCTACCAAGGAGAAACTGCCCAAATCCAGGTGATTAAAGCAGAGACTTACCCATGAACACTTGAAGCTGTAATTGCTGCCAAAGGTGCTTCTACAGAATAAAGGGTCTGTTTTTCAGTTTTTGATTTTTAACACATCAGCAATTTCTAAAAACTTGTTTTTGCTTGGTCGTTATGGGTTATTGTGTGTAGACTGATGTGAAGTGAAGGGGTCTGCATACCCACTGTATGTTCTTATTACAGACAGCAAGTTTTTCTTAAAACAGTGAAGTGAAAGAGCTCACCGAGCACTCTTCCTCAGTTGTCTGCAGGCAGCCCGAGCGGTCGTTGCGCACACAGCAGGCTGAATTACGCTCAATCTCACGTTTCTGCTGGATTTGATCATGCACCTCCTGGTCCTGTCGCATACAGGGTGAGAATTTGGCTCCCAGATGGATCAGAGCCTCCTGGTGGTGTTAAGATGAAGAGCCATGAGGACAAAAACTCAAAACCAACCAGTACTTAACAATACATATTAACTCTTAAGATTGTGCAGTGACAGTCAACATACCGAACTTGGTCCAATCCAAAAGTTCTCCTGCTGCACATACTTGACATTCTCATAGACACCTTTGTTTCTTAAAACCTTAGCAAACAAAATAAGAACAATGTCATAATTTTGTACCATAATGCCATGATTTTGGCCTGAAACTTTGAGAAGATGGCTGCACTTACAGAATCAACTGTCTCATGCTGAGAGAAGCCCACGGGTGCTATGCCGTAAATACATACAGCCAGAATAGTAATGAGTAGGTGGACAAACGTGATCCAGTAGGTAAAGAAAGGCCTGTAAAACATCCCAGATTCAGTAAAGATTTTCAAGGTGTCATCTCGTTCTCATGTCAAAAGCAGAAAAGTATGAGGCTATGAAAATATTTGAAGAAACAGAACAACTCCGTTAATGACACATGGCTAAGACCTGAACAAAAAGATATACCTGTGATCGTCCATATCCTCGATTTGCCTTTTCACGTAGCTGTCTATGCGTTTGCGGTACGTCCGATTGGTCAGCTTGCCCACCATGCCAAGCCCATATGGCCGTTTCTCTCGTGCAAAGAGCTTCTTGACAGGCACAGCAATCCGTTGCCCTCGTCTCTGCCCGCTTACGCTGACCACTTCCTGTTTCAGCCGGACTTTGGGTGGCGCAGGGGTTCCCTCCTTGGCCTTTCTCCAGCCTCTCTCTAGAGGTCTATTACAGCATACAGATATACATTATTACTTGGCACAAAAACTACCATAAAGTTAATGGTGCCTGAGTGTTAAAGTGAATCATGGACTTATGCTGTTATAATTTGAATCACTGGAATCATAGTTTGTTTAATTTACATCAAGTTTAACAATAAATTCAGACTCACAGCATCAGATGACTCCTCTCAAGTTCATTCTTGTCTAGTGCGCTGCCAGTCAGCTCTGATTCATCCAGCTGCTTGCTGTCCACGTCCTTGGTGGTAGAGTCAGAAGGAGACTCAAACACCTCGTCATGAAACGTTGACATCTCCTCCTGCATCAGTCCATCCTGAGCAAAAACACAGAGTGAGAGTAGGTGAACTCTACATACAGCCAGCTGAAAGTTCATTAAAGCCTTTAGCAAGACATTTCACGTAACTTTGTGTATTATGTTTAATTTTTACCGTCCTACCGGAAAATCCACCGGCTCAGTATGTTGTGTATGTTGGTGTGTGTGCATTATGATTCACAGTGGCATCTTCCTGCCATTGTAAACAGCTCATCATAACTTTCACTTTTATACAAACTGCAAATCAAAAATGTCGATATATTACATTTTGGGTATATTTTGTACATATTCCCAAAGGCATGGAGCTGAAAGAGTGTGGAAGTTACTTCAGTTCCTGTGTGTGAGAGATGAAGCACACAGCTAACACAAGCACGTTACTACTTTTGATCTTTGCATTTGACAAACTGACTAGCGGAAAAACGCAGAAACAAAAAATCAGAACTCAACTGAATAGACCAGCATTGTTCTTCCTTTTGCAGTTGATATTAAAAGCACCACTGAAGATAACAGGAAGAGGTTAATGAGGAGAATGACAGTGACAGAGCTTTAATGACTTCTGACTTACTCTCGCAAAGAAGGACGTGTCCAGCTCGTCAGGAAAGTCCACCACGTCCTCCTCAATGAAGCTGGCCGGGGTGAAGCTGCGTCTGTGAACCCGCCGCAGAGTGCTTTCTTTGAATGAGCGTCCCTGAAAAATAATAATAATTACACACAGGATTCAAAGTAAAAGTATGCTCCGGACTTTATCTCACTCCGACCTGCTCCTGAAGGAATTCTAATCAATCCCGTCCACTGCCAGCAGCTATTTTCGCTTGCACCCATGTGCGATAATTTTTAACGGACTTAGCTGTTTCTATATTGCAAAATATAAAGAATAAGTCATTTAATGCATAGCAACCCTAACCAGGATAATCACTGGAGTGAATAAATGAATGAATGAATGAGTAAAGCCTGATTTACACCACACCACATCCTGTACGCTCCCATGTTAATCAACTTGGCCTTTCCTCACCCCATTATGAGACATATTAAAAATCATGCTTTCATTTCATTACCAGTGACATTTTTTTTTGCCAATTTTCTCCCATTTTGGTGATTTGCCAGTTCACACCCACTAGCCAGCTCTCACCTATCACATGACAGCTACCAACCGCAGAGGCTGAACACTAGCAGGTGCTTCCTTCTGAGACATGTGAAGCCAGTCACCGCATCTTTTTAAAAAGGTTGTTCTTGCTACATCACGGGGCAGCTGAACACACTCAGAGAAAGGTGCTTACTGCCTTCTTCCACATACATGAGGACGTCAGAACTCAGAATCACATCATTTTCGGCCTCCGTGCTTTCAAGCTACAAAGTGGGAAAACAAAACCAATGCTTCCATGTTCATCTTTTATTAGCAACACGCTAGCCAGCTAACTGTGATGAGTGATGTATATTCACGTCCTCAAAACAGTGACCCATAGTGTCAGTGTTATAGATTTAACAAACAAATATGTCTGTAAACAGACATATCTAAAGCAAATATTTGTATATACAGTATAACACACTTAAAGATAAGAGGTGTACTTTGTTTACTGTTCATGCTGTGAGCAGCCACGTTTTTCCCGACTGCTGAAGTTCCCAAGCAGGAATTCTGAATTGAGGGAGCGTCTTTTTCATTTTTTTCCTACTTGGTGGTTGGAAATTACAAGTTTAGACCTTTAGTAAAATGCAGCATCTGAAGGCCATCCCTCCCACCCACAGAGGAGGATCACTATTTGTCAATTTCCATGAAGCGGTTCCGCTGTCCTTACACTGTTTTTAACTTTGCACAGTTGAATCTAGCTCATGTCTTAATAGTACATCAACTTTGTACTAAAAGGCTGCTTCAAATTCAAATTCAAATTCAGTTTTATTTGTATAGCGCTTTTAACAATGGACATTGTCACAAAGCAGCTTTACAGAAATAAATGGATTAACAAAAAATATATTATAAATATTTGAATTTATCACTGTGAATTTATCCCTAATGAGTGAGCTAGGGGCGACGGTGGCAAGGAAAAACTCCCTGAGATGATATGAGGAAGAAACCTTGAGAGGAACCAGGCTCAAAAGGGAACCCATCCTCATCTGGGTGCAACAGATAGTGCGAATAAATAAATAAATCCTTTCTATTATTGTGCGCTATAAGGACAAATAGTGCAATTGCTTCTTCACACTGCTGCATTACTACGAATTGTATTGTCTCTGCAATCACTCTCCTGCATTAACTTTATTCAGCTGATCTTGTTGGCTCACCTTGACAAGGGCAGCCGCTGCCCTGAAGCTCATCTTGGCCACGGACTCACGCTTGCGTCGGCGAGGTATCCGGTTGAGGCCGGATCGGGAGCTGGTGAAGGAGCAGAGAGAGGTGGCACCAGGTGTGATGGGCGTATGGGGCACACTGTATCCGTCCACTTCCTCCACCATGCGGAAGGCCCGACCACGTGCCAATGGGTCCACGATCTGAGCAGAACACAAGCATGAAGTCAAAGTTAAGTTAATCATGTTCTTGATCATAGAAGACAGATCCATATTATTTAATGGAAAATCTTTGGCAAGAGATCCATCACGCAACAGAAGCAATCAGCAGGAAATGGAAAAATACTTTAACACTAATATTTACATATAATCCATAGAAGGTGTACCTTTGGTATCCCATGCTGGGATGTAGGTACATAGAGAGGGGGTGGTGTCTCCGTACTGGTCAGAGAGATGTTGTCCTGGCTGGGAAGTTCCATGTCCCGGACCACATGAGGCTTCAGCTTACCGTAGCGCAGACTGCAGTGGCGCAGGCTCTTTCGCTGCCATTTCTGTGTGGCATCGCCATCCTTGCTAACCCCAAACCAGTCTGCTGTGCCCCTGGCAGCAAAGAAACACTCCCTTCAGGCTCATCTCACTGACCCGAGGACAGGCAGAGGTCCGTTCACTGACACAAGTGCTTTCTCATCCCATTGTGCTCCTGAGATTTGGTTTTGTTGTTCAGTTTAAGCTCTCTGCTACAGCAAGTGAATGTCTAGCAGAAGTGTTAGAGAAAGGAAATCATCTCCACGGTGGTGCAGTTTTGAGAGAAAGTGTGGAAAATTCAGTGAGCTAATGAAGGCATATTCCAAGAAAACGAATAAAGAACAGTGCGGAAGATCAACAGGTGCTTTGAAGTGAAAAAAAAGGACTTGCCCAGACATGCCTCCGGACACACTTCCCTTCTATTAGAGGGACTCGCTCTCATTCAAGTAGAGTCATACACACACACACACACACACACACACACACACACTACTCCACCCCTCACTACTGCTGCTTGGCTGTGTGCCACTGTGCAATAAAGGCAAATATCTGATTTATTCATGACTCATTTACCCTCACTGATAATAACCAGCGCATGTAGAACTGATTTAGGTTTCTGCTCTGGTTCTCACAGTGTCCTATTAGATTATCATTTTCATGTTAATACGCAAAACTGTACAATGCTTAAAAGCCTCTAAAGATTAGTGGAGCAAAGTGGAGCAGATTGCTATAGTATGTTCAGCTGGGGAACAATTAGTCCCTTAATCAGTCTTGACCATAAATCATTCTTAATTAAGTTAAAGATAATCCTATATCATGAATAACATACAGTAGGCTATCAGGTGTTATCCTGAGTCTGTGTATATGAGCGTGGCTGTAATATTTCCACTGTTAGCATTCTCACTCCTCCCCAAGGCCTTGGCACATGTGGTGAGCTGACAATCCCATGATCTGCTATAAATAGCTCAGCATTCAGTTGAACACCTGGAGCCAAGCAGAACAAGAAAGAGGCTAATCTAGTCTCTTTTAAGCCCTATTCGGTTGGGATTAAATGTACACGAGGACCAGGAGTAATTCCATCATTTGCAGAAGTATCATTTGCAGGAGTACTAACATGTTTATCCAGACATGTTTAACCTGACAGACTGGATAGGAAGTATAGTATAACTTCGCCTACACTGGGAGCCCATTAGCCGGAGAAAAGTCAAATCAGTCAGAAGAGTGTGACGCTGAAAGCTTATAAAATGTCAGCTATAGTGATAAACCTACTTCATATGTACATGTGCCACACTGCAAACGATTACTTCATAGAAAATGGAAATATTTTGAATATAGTTACAACTGTTTAGTATTTCCTATTATAAGAGTAAAATAAACCAAAGATTATATAAGATTATTGAATCTATTTTTAGACTATTTTTTGCTAAGTGAAACTGTCTTGTTATTTCAGAAAGATTTGCTAATTTTGAGCATTTATATAGCTAATAATATAAAGATTTATAACAAAGTTAGACTTACAAAGAAGCAAAATTATCTGCCAACAGAATAAGAAAATGTAAAACTTGAAATTAGTAAAAATGTCTCGAAGTAGGATTAACGATCTTACATTCGGTTTACTGGAATCTTATAATAAGAATTACTAGATAAATTTGACTATATTCAAGACATTTTCACTTGATAAGACATCATTTTGTTGCAGTGTAGGGCTTTACTCTGATACGAGTTGTAATATTTTGGATCCTAAAACCACCTCAGAACTACATTTTAGTGTCTTTCATTTCTGAGGGAAAACAGCAAAGCCTGACGGAGCCAAACAGTGGAAATAAGAAAACACGTTCTGGAGACTTCAGAATGCAGATTCAGATCTTTCGCTAAATGCCAGCCTCGAGCTGTGACATTACATGTCATTTGTGTCAAAGAATGGCAACAAGGTGCTACATTAAACACCCATTCCAGCTGTCAGCTCACCTGAGTCAACCTGAGTCAACTCACCTGTGAGATTACAACAAGAAGCTCATAATAAGTCACTCACAAAAGCCTGGGGTTTGGAATTTGTTTGAAGCATGTTAACTACTGTTCAAAGAAACGAGTGTGGAATTTGTGTTGTACAATCCCATAAAATCCTCTCTGAACTCCATTCATGCATGAAGAAAGTGCAGTGCAGTGGTGTGTGTGTGTGTGTGTCTGCTTTAATGTGTATTTAGGTCGCGACACAGAGAGGGACATTACGTGTAAGCGCGGTACGCTGAGACACGCTAGCTTGCTTCCAGCCAGAGCTACACGTATCTGCGGTGCTCTACATGGACCCGTCTTCAGGTGAACGCTGATCGCTTGGTGGAGACGTGTGTCCGGTTGCGTACCCGGAAATGCTGTGATGAGACGTTATTTCTTCCAGGGGTTTAATCGAATTCAGGATAATTTTGTTCAGTAAAATCTTTTTACAATAAAATGTTAAACTATAGGTTCAAAAGATTTCCCTCATCACATCCATAACTTTCCGTCTTCCACACATGTGCTTGCGCTTCCCCAAACCACGGCTCGTGACAGAAATGGATGAAAAACACTTTATAATAATATGAACACTAAGACTTTTTTTTTTTAATTATTTGATTGCAACTCCACCATTTACAATTTTTCTCCCCAAATAAAAGGTATAATTATTAACTTCATTACATAAATCAGAAAAACAATAAATAAATAAAATAAATAAATAAAGACAAAAAGGGAGAAAAGGAGTATACAGGGCAACATGGCAGGGAATGTAACCTGCTTACTAACTTGTTTCGCACGTTGATCCATTTATTTGATAATTTTTGCAATTCTGCTTCTTATGTTACTCGTTCCATTTCTATTATTTCCTCCCACTGCAATTCCAATTTTCCCATCATTTAATCGAAGCCACTTTAATATCTGTCCATTTTATTGATGTAATTTATTGCACAGCAGTTGTTCTGTTGCATTTTGAATCCCTATTGACTTGGTGAAAAAAAAAAAATCACAGTTTAGACTTAATCATGCCGTTTATTTTTTCTGCCTGGTGTCTTTAATAATTTCTCCTCTATGATAAAACTCCTACATCAGACAGCTATAAACGAACATTTCATGTTTGCTTTGCACATGGTGATATGATCACATTACTGTATAATGCATGCAGAAGTATAAATCAGCTCTCACTGGCTCACGGCTTCATGCTTTGTGTGCACTGGGAAGTGGAAGAGCGGTGTGTGCCTCTCAGGTCTGCTTGGTGCGTGTACCTGATCAGGGTTCTGGAGAGGGACTGGTGCTTCCTCACGCTACGCCGCACAGCGCGGTGACCCTTAACGGGCACTGTGTTAATCCGCTCAAAGCGGACCCTCCTGCTGCTGCTCACGGGGCACAGGCGAGGAGGGGAATACGAGGAAGAGGAAAGCAAAGACAGTGAGGAGAAGAAGAGACAAAAAAGAGAAGAGGAAAAGGAGCATGAGAACAGCTGGAAGAGAGAGCAAGAGAGCCAGGCAGATTAGCGCAAAGCTGAGACAGTTAATAATTTCAGTGTGAGGAGTTCTGATTACGCAGCACACGTAAACTGCACAAAGCATGCTTAATGAAGAGCTGAAGCATGTTCTCGCGCACACACGAAATACACGTATATCTAGACAAAACAACACAAATACATGCATAAATCCGAACAACATTTTATGTTACTCACTTGCCATCACATTAACACTCATACACTTGCTGGTGAATTTGTTGTCTAATATTTCACCACCAGCTCCACACAGAATTAGGACTGTAGCCAAGAATGCATGATGACTCTCATCTTATCTCACATGCACACGCTCATAGCAAAACAACACAAACATAATAACAGAAAGAAAAGCCTAGCAACAAGAATTCATATCTCAAAACAACGATGATGCAACATCCACTAACACGCTCATGTAGAGACTGGGCGAGATAAATACCAAACACTGTACGTGTCATGAAAACCAGAAAACAACACCGTGCTTCTTGGCCAAGTTTTCCGTCTTCAGCTCAGAGTCCCTTGCTTTTGGTAAGTTACCATACAACTGAAACGACTTGCTCAACCCAGAGATGTTTTATAACGGCAGGTTACAAAGCAAAGGAGCAAATAACTGCTGTTATTACCTCTTAATAGTCTGTGTGATGGAGGTCTGGTGCTGCAGTGGAGGTCGTCGATGTTCAAAAAGGTCATGCGTAGGGGACGCGAAATGGGACGTTTCGACAGGCATGCTGACACTGCGGAGAAACCCCTGCCTCTTCACAGGCTGTGAGGAGAACAAAAAGAGAGAGAAAAACAGAGTGTGACAATGAAAACAACTGTTTTTTTTAACATTCACAAAAATGGAGTAAAGAAAGACAGAGTCCCTCGTGCCTGGACAAAGGTGGGCGGTTCGTCCAGAGACATCTGAGCAGTCGGAATGGTCAGTTTGAGCCATGGTGGCTTCTTCCTCTGTAGGCTGCTGGTGCTGTCTCGCCTGGGCTCAGCCATGCTGCCTGCCTCTCCACGCACCGGCCAGCTACAGAGAGAGAGAGAGAGAGAGAGAGAGAGAGAGAGAGAGAAGAAAATGAGGGGATAAATTTGACTGCTGCATTTCACCAGAATCCTTCTAATAAGGTCTCTCGACTCAGTGTGCTCCCAGGCAGCTATTTCCACTCACACAAGATCAGGCTCCTATCTACTGGAATGAAAAGAGGCCCAAAATGATGACATTTCAAATTAGAAATCCGCGTTATCTGATCTGACAAAACTGCTAATAATTTGTAGTTTATAGCCCCAGAAACATGGGCAAAAAAAATTATTATTTATATATTTTCAGGTTGCTCCGGTGACTGCACATGCGTGTTTCTCCATAACCAGTGGCGTTACTGCATGACGACGCCAGCCTTGTTTATGGTTAGATGATGCCAAACAAATACACATACAGTGCGGCGCAAAAGTCTTAGGCACCCTATTTGTTATAGATGTTTATTTTATGACTTCTACATTATTGAGTCAGTAACATTTTAATATTTAGTTCCAAATATTACCTTCCAACAAAAAATTTAATGTTACAGAAAAATGTCTGTATGTCAGTAAAGAAAGAAACGTTACACAACAGACCACTTTTTAGACACACACACACACAAAAAAAAGGGGTGACAAAGTCTCCAGAAGAACTGCGGCAGATTCTTCAGTATGCTCAGTAAAATGATTTACTTACTAAATTGCACAAAATGTTCTGGAGACTGATGTTTTTTTTTGTTTTTTTTAAGAAAGCAAAAGGTTATCACACCAAATATTGACTTTGTTTAGTTTATTACTGTGTACTGCTCTTTATATCAATTTTTTAATGTAGAACCATTTCATTTCATTATTTTATTTAGGTTCTTTTGCCCAGCCTCTATGCACAGCCCGTGCTCTTATTGTGACATTGTTTGTTTTCACTTCCTGGTCATGTCTCTGCCTCTGTGCTGTCATATGCATGACCCACCTGTTTTCAGTTATGTCTAATTAGTCTGTCTATTTAAGCCCTCACGTTTTACTCTTTCACTGCGAGGTCTCGTTTGGTGTATATATATGCGCATTTCTCAGCCTTATTTCGTAGCTTCCACGCTTCCATGTTCTGTGTTTCCTGGTTATGATCCTCACTCGTGTTTATAGTTTATGATTACGGATTTGCCCTTGTTGATGCTGCCTGCCTGTGCTCTGGACTACACCTGGAATTATGACGATCATTGGACTTCTCTTAATAAACTAAATGCTGAGAATATGCACTTGCCTATTACAGGCAAAAAAAAAAAAAAAAGTTTAATTCTTGAGACATTCTGCAAAGAATGCAGATTCAGCTCTTGTGCTGACCAGCAAGCTGTAATATTACAGGTAATTCACAGGAAAGAACGGCAACGAGCTTTTCCATTAAACACCCATTCCACTGAAACAATCCGAGTAAGCTCACGTGTGAGATTACAACAACAGGCTCATAATTAGTCACTAACGACTATCCGTGATGTCAACCTTATTTACCGCAGTCTCTAAGTAAACAGAGATTGTCGTGTCTGAAGTTGTCTGAAGTTAAACTGGATCCTGATCTCTACGAGCACTTCACATAAACGTAGTGGCTCCTACACCCTATGTAGTGCACTATATAGCTGATAGGAAGCCATTTAGGATTCACCCTGTGGCTCAGCTCAGTAGTTTGCTCATCTGATTTTTGTGGTTTATTTCCTTTCCAGTTCACGTACACTCTTGTCAGTCGGGGTTTAAGCTGAAGTAAAAGAACGTATGTCATAATCTGCTCTTCTGAGATTGTGTGGATATTGTGATATGTTTGGATTTTATACATTATATATATATATATATATATATATATATAAAATAATTACCAACAGGCTGGAAGCAGCTGATGTGATTCTGTATTTAATCTTTAAAACTGTAAAATGTTAAAATATTTTTTTAGATGAATAATTTGTTTCTCTTTCTTAGTGTTTAATATTTGTATTTCTTTTTATGAATTATGTTTTAACGTAAAAAAAAAGTATATTTTATATACTCTATAAAATAATTACTAATAATAAACACATTTATAACATTTTTTTAATGCAACACAACTGTATTCCTGGAAGTTTGTGAGCTAATTTGTATATTATGATGCATATCGTGTATCACAGAGATGCCTTCGAGAATCGTGATATGATATTTTTGTCATATCACTCAGCCCTAATTTGAACATGCATCAGCGTAATAATCTGATAAGGCTGGCATTTTTCTTCTTACACACTTTCCGGCATTTTATTTTATTAACTGAAAGTCAGGACATAATGCAGCCACCATGTTCCACACAATGCTCTCTCCCCTTCATATTTATAACAGTCTCTACTCCTCCTTAAAGTCTCTGATTCCTCTTGATATTCTCCTTTTAAAGACTTGAGGAATGCACCACAAGATGGCACTCTAAAATCACATCGCTGTGAAATCCAACACAGAGCTGGACGCCATCTTTACAGAGGAAACTGCTGAATGCAAATTAAGAACAGTTCCCCAGATGTTTGTGTTCAAATTCAAATAGCCAGTAAGCACTGGCTCGGTGAGAGTCTACTGTCAGCAGACAAAACACAAACAGCTCAACTGCAATTAAATCCATCTTGCTGTGCTTTTCTCTCCGTTTCCAAGGTGGACTTTGTTAGAGACCATCATTAGTACACCTTACCTACTATACTCTCATTGCTGCAAGGAGAGACAGAGCCAAGTTATTAAATAGTAACAGGAAACTGCTAGTGCATTCTTTTTTTGCATGTTTCCTTTCCTGTCCCTTCATACGTTCATATACGTTCAGAAGGGATCATAACTGCCACGGGTTAGACCCAAATCCTTGTATCTATTTTCTACCTATCTACTATCCAAAATCATACCTCTAGTGGTAAAGCAAAAGCATTTGAAAGAACTGGGTGAGGAAAAAAAGCTGAAATTTGATTCAGACAGTCTGAGGAGGCCGATTAACAAGAAAACAGGCGGTAAATGTTCCACAAAGGAGTAGCTAACTTTAGAAAAAGCACAGCGAAAGCGAGTTATCCTCTGTCGTGCCTTTAAAAAAAATTCAAGCAGGTCTGCACTCAGTCAGAGCTTAAAGCCAGCACAGAGACAACTATACAAGATCATCCATACAAGCTGTCATCTCTGGGAGTGCACCACATCTGGATAAGGTTATACTGAACAAACCAAGGCTTTAACACAAACCAGGGCTCTGTTTTCACACTACGGATATGAGAGAGGTCATAAGCAATAGGCATCATGAAACCTCAAATCCCACAAAGCCATGCTGGTAATAGAGGCGTATCTTGGCGTAATTCATTTCCATTAAGAAAGATGGGTAAGTACACTACATAGCCACAATCACACCTCTCACTGATTACATAGACTTGTGAGTTCAAATGTGTTGGCAAAACACTAACCTTATTTTAAATTTACATAATTTGCTCTCAAAAGTACCAGAACAGTGCTTAACACTCAGAGGTCTATCACTATTTTTGCCCATTTTTGATACCTAGGATTAACAGTAAAATAAAAATGACCGCATTTCAAATAGATATGTAGGGTGATTAGTCAAAAATGTGGTATAATTGGTCACGAGGTCTTGTTTGAAAACCGTGGGCCTGCTGTTCATAGCACTAACATGCACCTTGAAAATCAAACAGCAAATACATAATAATGCAAACTGTATTTACAGAGCGCTCTTTAATAAACAAAATATAAAAACTATTTTACCACAAAACTGTGAAACTCAGGCGGATTTGCAATCCAGATTTTTTGTTAAGCCCCTGTGATAATACCCAATTTAAATGAATTCTCTATTCCTACAATATTAAGAAATATTTACCACCTTTCAGATGCCATCAGAAATACAGAAGGTACCTAGTAGCTCAATATAGCCATGAATATCTACTATGTCCAGCGGATGGGAACGCAGACTGATACCTTGCAGATTGTATGTGACAACAGCCAAACTCAAATTTTATGAATGCTAACATTTGCTCATGTGCTTTAATTATTCACCTTCAGTAACCACCATATCTTGGTCAGGGTGGCGTGGATCAGGAATATGTATCGCAGGGCACCATGCACATAAACATCCAATCAATCGTTCACTCCTAGGGGTAACTTAGAGAAGCCAATCCACACAATGGTATGTTTTTTGGAAAGTCAGAGAAAACCAGAGTACTATACTATTACTGTACTGCGCAATTCTCCAGTGCCTTGCTAGGCGAGTTAATGTTACTTCATGTTCTGGTTATATTGTTCACAATATGTACAGTATTTACAAATTATATCATGTTTCACCCTCCACCTTCCCTCTCCCTGAGATCAAAGTAAGCAAAAAATAAAAACAAAATAAAAAAAGAAGAAAAATTGTTTCACTTGGGAACGTCATGGAATAAAACGGTGTTATTTCCATTTATTGCTGTGTTTAAGGAAAACCCGTTTCTCCCAGTATTTGCCAGGGTGTTTCTCCAACCCTAATGCCAGCTCTTACTCAGATGCAGCGGCTGCTATCATGGAGTCTGAGTCTGACGGAGAGACTCTGAGTCTGCTTGACGTTAAAGCCAGGAGACGTGCTCACACCCTGCAACGGACTAATGAGAAAAGATGCAAATATCCTTTTTTCCCTGTTATGTGAGTGGAAACAGACCAGCAGCACTGTTTGTTCATGATCCCTTCTCCATCACTCATTTAATTACATTCCCCATTAAATCAAACCAGAAGGCTCGCTGTGACGCACAGTTGGCTGAGATGAGATTTTAGCCAGAGATCTGCTAATTTCATTTTTGGATGGAGGCCTAATTGTGTCCCACACAGATGTGACTTCTCACTGCCAGTTAACAGTTAATGTTCTGCTCACCTGGACCTGGAATTTTTAGCCTTGTCCTTGGTTGACTCTCAGCAATGTGACTTTTCTCTGTCTGCCCAAAGTTCTTAAAAAAGCACACATCACAGTACTACCGTCTCTAATCAAAACTACTGCTATCTCTTAAGACATATACAGGGCTGCTTGGACAAGAGTATCTCACATCCCTAGGCTGAAGACCACGGTTGAACTCTGGAAATCTAGCTGCATGTTTTTATAATGGCACAAACATTGCAGCTGCCCATTGGCAGCCCAGCAGCTGGTGTCTTACAAAGAAAGGCAGCTGGATAAAGCAGACCACCACTGGGGTATGACGGCAGCTTGAGAAATCATAAATCATTCTCCCATTGACCTGAAATAATACTTTTGTGTATGCTGTAGAATAATATACTCAAATGTCTCGGGCAACGCACTCAAGACTTAGAGGAGGATATACATGAACAGCCTTGTAGTGGGAAAAAGTCAATTGATTTCTATTCATGATGCCTGTCCTAGGCTGCATGCTACATGGCCACCAAATCCATAGGTGCTTATTCAACATCTCATTATAGATTTATTCCCCTTTGCTGTTATAATGAGCTCCACTCTTCTGGGAAGCTTTCCACTAGATGTTGGAGCGTGGCTGTGGGGATTTGTGCTCATTCAGCTACAAGAGCATTAGTGAGATCAGGCGCTGATGTTGGGATGTCGAGGAGGTCTGGGGTGCAGTCGGTGTTCCAGTTCATCCCAAAGGTGTTCAGTGGGGTTGAGGTCAGGGCCCTGTGCAGGACACTCGAGTTCTTCCACTCCAACCTTCACACACCATGTCTTCATGGAGCTCGCTCTGTGCACAGGGGCATCGTCATGCTGGAACAGGTTTGGGCCTCTCAGTTCCAGTGAAGGGAAACTGTAATGCAAAGGCATTCTATACAACTGAATGCTTCTAACATTGTGGCAACAGTTTGGGGAAATACCACATATGGTCAAGTGTTCCCAAACTTTTGGCTGTACAGTGTATCTATTTGTTCTGTGACTTCTTTATAGGTTTTGACTCCTCAAGAATTTGATCCACTCATGGCCTGGATGCAGACCTGAAAAGGTCAGTGTAGCATGCGGTAGTTAAAGGCAGTACACAAGTACGTAAAATCAGTGCAATACTTATTTGGACAAATTCAGTAAAATCAGCAGGGAGACAGCAGTAAACAAGGATAATCCATATTCATAAACGAAAACTCAGGCATGAGACTAAACATGGAACATGAGAAACAAGGCCTTTAACAATAAAGGACCACAAAAAAAACACCAGGAAACAACTAAAACACAACAGGGTTTACAACAACAAACTAATCAAGTCCAGGACTGAAATCAAAACAAAAGCACGTCATAAACTCAAAAGAAAACGTAAATGCGGAGCTCGACTCGCTCTGAACCGTGCCGCTCGCGGAGAACCGGAATTTCATAATTATAGCATAATTTATTCCATGTGTAGGATGTATAGGATATAAAGTACAGTTTGTGCCAGCACTAAGGAAATTCAAGGGGAATGTCTAGTAAACGTTACATTCCAATTTATGCTAGGCAAGCACTATTAGCTTCTTTACTATCAGCTCAACATGACTACACCGTAACTAAGTCCTCTAAGCTTTCAATGTTAAAAACAAAGTCTGCCTTAATCTATGGCCTGGGAAACATTTTCTGACTCTTAGATTAAGATCTGGCAAGATCTCAGTAACATGCTGGATGTGATTAGCTTCCTGCATTTGCAATTCCCTAAGCTACTTGCTTGCTCTTGAATTAGATCTGTTTAGATCGAAAGGAAAAACACAAATGAACAGACTGTCCTGCAGTAATGATTAATTATTTGACTATTGTTTAACCTTTAACCCTTTCTTGCATTACACTGGCATTCCATTCCGCTGGCAGAATGGAAAGCGACTTATCAGACATTTTCAATCAGGATAAACAAATGAATGACTTTATCACTGCAAGTCTGTTATAAGATTAGACACTGTTGGGTTTCTGTGTGTAGAGTATCGTGACTCTGTGTTTAGCTGCTGGTGAGTAGGACGATGGGAAACGGGAGCGGTGTGAGCTCCTGCTGGTAAACAATTCACACCTCTCCACAATAACACTGGTACAGAGATAAAACGGACAGCAGAGCTAAAGCTTTTTTATAGTAAAACACTGTAGAGAACTGCCACAATGACATTATAACATTTAATCCTAGTAGGCTAGGTCAAAAAAGAAATACTTGTGAAAAAAGTCACTAATTAACCACTACTGTGAAGTATGACATCACAAATAAAGTCACTGCTAGACTGCACCCCAAGACCTGCGGTGAAAAAAAGGTAATTTACCAGGGATTCCCAGTGACAACTGTGGTGCAGGAGAGCTATAATTATTACAGAGCAACTGATGTTCTAACAGCAACACAGACCCCAGATTTAGGCTCCAACACTACTACCACCAAAATACCAGGTTTAGTACTGCAACTTCTGATATAAATTGACAAATAAATTAATGTAAATAAACACTTTCTCACACACACACGCACACACACACAAGTTACGTTACACCCAAAATTAAAATTGTTAGCGCTGAAGTTAGGACTGGGCGATATCATATGACAATATTTCAAGACATTTCTAGGATACACGATATGCGTCCTGATATACAGGTTTCCTAACAAACTGCCAGCAAAATGGTTGTGTCGCATTTAAAAATAAACCTTTACTAGTTAGCGTATGATATTTTTCTTTAGTGTGTACGAAAACAAATTTTACTTTTTAGCATTTTTGCACGTTTCAGACAGTAGAAAACCTTATCAAATCTGAGAACAGAATTTATAATGTTACATTAAATGTGCAAAAAGATATCACGATACACACGATATCTCTGAAAAAGTGGATCATGACACACTTGATCACGATATTCATATTATCGCCCAGCCCTATTACAATTTCCTCCTTATTGCGATTACAAAGTTGTTCATAAGTTAAATAAAACAAATATGTACCTAAATAATTCAAACACAGCTTAACTAAACTGTTAGCTAAACTGCACTATCATTAAGCTAAACCTAGCACAGTAAAGGCGCAGGGAGACAATCATGCCTTACGCACTGGGCATGCACCATTAAATAGCATCAAGTTACAAAGTTACAGTGTTTTTAAACAAAAAGTATTTTATCACGCTCCATCAAAATTCTCTGGCCTGGATTAAACTCTCAGTAGAAAAGTTTAGCAGTCTACCGTCCCGAATCAAAGTCAAGGCTGTGATGAAGTCAGCCAGGTCTTGCCAAGATGCTTGTGTGTGATTTAATACACTTGCATACTGGTTCTGTTGTGACTGTTCGCTGCCTGTCTTTATCAGCAAGGTAAGAAATATGCTCACATCTCATTTTATCCATGCTGAAGACGTGAAGCTTGCTTTATTTACCTGTGCAGCAGGAAAAACCCGAGAAAACACTCCCTTATCTCGGAATTCCTACTCCGGATATCAAACTCCTGTTAAATCCCAAATCAGTTGAATAAGTGGTGCGAATTAATAGCTAAGATAAGGAACCAGTGTCATTTTACTGCACTTTCATTTTAAATCTACACAATGCCTTTTCTTTAAGGCAGTATATTACACATTTTTCAAATGTATTCCTCTTTAAGGTGACATAAGACTAGTCTTTAATCACTTTAACTAAGTGTATCTTTTACATGTTAAATACAGTTAGCTGTGCAGCCTTACTCTGACTGATCATTTCAGGGTAGGAATATTTGTAACTCAGCTTTAACAACACACCCCCAAGCCTGGCAAGCCACAAAGGAAAATAATCTGCTGAATGCATAATAGTCATGAGTGACTGCCTACGATTGCAGTGATGATAATAATAATAATAATAATAATAATAATACAGTTAGAATATGCTTTGAGCATGGGAGACCAACATGAACGTGGTGTATTGCCTATGTACAGTGTCTCAGAGCTGTTTGTTCGAAAAAGGCCCACGGCAGGAAGGAGGATCTGGTTAACTCTCTCCATTGTGTGTGTTTCAGTAAGCCTTGCGTTTCCATCTCTTATCTCACAGCAGTGAAGACAGACGCTCCCTACAGCACGCTCTTAATGGAAGCTTCCTGTCTGACATTTTCCGGCGTTTAGGATAAATATATATAGCACCTTTGTGTAGGGGAGTGACACATTTTTCTTGATACGGTCCAGAAATGCCAACAGTAGGGCCAAGAAGTAAATTTATTACCATAATGAAGCATATTTAGCACTGAATTGCATTCGCACGCCATTTTAAGCAGTTCGTAGAGTCAAGAGTACAAGAGGTTCTCAGACATGTCTATAATGAGGGAGGAAGGAATTTAATTTTCCATGTGAAGAGTCAATAAAAAGTGCATTAAGAATACTATAAAGCAAAGTGGGGCAGTGGTTCTGTGGGAGTGTGTGCCAACAGCAGTATCCTAGATGGACATGTAAGTCGTGACCCTGAGAGAGGTTAACCCATTAGTGAAGCTGACAGCCTTTGGAGGAAAACAAACAAACAAACAAACAAAAACAGGGGCTGAGATCTAAGTTGTGGATACAACCAAGCATGCTGAAAAAGGACCTCGTCAATATGTATATATCCGTGTGTGTGTGTGTGTGTGTGTGTGTGTGCATGCTGGACATTTCCTTCCTCAGCATTTCACATCCTGCTACGAGTTCTCTTCTTTCAGAAGATCCCAGTCAGAAAGATCCATTTGAACGTCTCTCCAACGCACAATTCCTACTCCGAACGTCAGAGATTTTCGAGAGGTTCCACTTTCTCCGAGTTGCGATTCTGTGACATCACATCAATCCACTTTCGATACATCTGGAGGCCAACTGTTAATAAATGCAGTTTGTCTGAGATTCAGAAACTATTAAACCTCTTTCCAATACTGGCAAAAACCCTGTTAGAGCACATACTGTTATACTGTTATATTTATGTGCACCTTCAATGACTGATGGTTCATGAAGACATGCACTGTCTTACCTTCAGTCAATCTACTAACATGTAAATGTCACTGGACAGATTACTAAACCCTGTTCAATGCAGAAAGCATGTCCGTCAATATTCTAAGAGCAAAAGTAAACTCTTCTGACAATAACAAACGTTAGAATATGTGAATGAGTTCGGAATGCTAGCTAGTGGGAGTCACCATTACACACAAAAGCTCTGTTAGCAGATTTTGGGAGAATTATTCCTTCAAGGAAGTGCTAGCTGTGTATTCTGTAAAGCACGTGATGTGCATCGATCAAAACTAAATGTATCTATGTGAATTTAATAAGAACTTGCCTGCTGTGTTGCTTATTTTTTCATAGCACACCATGAGGACTGGTTTAAAGATTAATAAAGCTGGAAAGCGGCGCTGGACTGAGCGTGGCAGTGCTGAGTGGGTGACTTCTGAACCAGATTTGATTCTAAAAATAAAACTCATAATGTATGAGGAGAAGCACAGCAGAGCCAGGTGACTGGACTGTATTTTGGAGACTGATGCCAGAATGATGTAATCAGGGGTGCAGAGCCACATACAGTTCTGTATCTCTCTTACAGACACACACAGAACTCTGCTGCTTTCTTCTACACACTTCACTTTCACTTCATTTACTCTCTCTCTCTCCTTTCTATCAGAATTACTCTGTCAGTCTATAGCCATGATCTTCCTGGTTTGCAGCTTTCTTGCTTTATTATTTTTTTAAATTATTACTTCTTGTATGAAAAATATAAGGCAATGAAAATACATCACTGACAATTACTTTCATAGCCAGTAGCATAAAATGCTGATCCAGCACTTATAAATACACTCCTGACACGGCTGTAAATCATTTATGCATGTGGGATATTGATATCTGATAATGCCACGCAGAGTGCGCAGTGTACACAGTAGTGCCGTCCAATTCCTTTTAAAACTGCCTTTAAAGTTGAATGACTAAGTTATAGCACACTGGATTTTTGTTAAAAAATAAATAAAATTAAAAAAAAAGATTGATATAATATGATGGTCCAGAGCTGAGCAAGGTGTCAGGGGTGTTGAGTCGGATTTGATGGTATATTTGTGGGCTTACATCATATGCCATCTGAGATAAGGCAAACGTCATCATGCCCCAACTTTAGGCATGAAAGAAGTCCAGCTACACAGGCTCCGGCAGAAGCTACAGCGAATCAGGGGAGAGAGAGAGAGAGCAAGAGTGAGCTAAAGTGTAAACAAAGCAAAAGGCAGTGAGAGTGTGACGGGGTATGATATTATACTTTATGTGGGAATAGGATTCAGGGCTGATGTAGTATTCTGTAGTAGTTGTAGCATTTTTCTTACATTTATTTGTTCACTAATTTGACGGGAAGATAGTGAATGATAGATGATACTCAACTGATTTATCTTAATTCTGAATTGAGTTTGTATCGTATCCTCTTGTCTGGGTTTTAGCCAGTGTGCTAACAATATCCGGCTTGTGCCAAACCTTATTGACAGGCTAGAGAACCAAACACACAGTGAACACTGACTGGATAAGAAAAAAAAATAACAGACCAGGCATTATCGTGCTGTTCTTTACACTATATTTTAGCTAGCTGTAGTTAGTTGGCTACAGATGCGCTAGCAACTAGCTAGCCGTTGTTGAGTAACTAGGTCATTCTCTATGTTTATGATAGCGGAGTATAAGCACAGTTACAATGCGGATGAATCAGGTGGAGTCACAGTGTCTATGTTTATATGCATCTTAATAACTTGTTAATAATCTGAATAAAATTTCTTCCACTTGAATAAGGTGGGTAACCCTTTTAATATTCCATTAAATGACAATAACAGAGTCACGGTGGGTTCCAGGTGGACAGTCCTTTAAGAAAGTACACTTTTAATCTTTTAAAAAATATTAAATCTACTTCAAATAACTGTGAGCTCGGATGAGCAGAGGGAAGGGTATCAAACATTTTGAGGCAGATGAAGGACGCAGATGGCAATAAATAATAAATAATAATAAATAAGTAAGTAATAAATAATTTATTTCATGAATTTCATGATATTTTCAACAAGCAGAGCATCTCTATTCCTGAATGTCGGACTAACATAAAACACAAACTCTACGTCTGTTTGTCCGTTTAATAATCATACTCGCATTATGTTTGTCTAAAATGGAATCATTTAAAACTTGACACAGGCAGTGTGATTAAAAAGTCGAACAAGTTTACTGGATTCACACACATCTCATTCTCATTGCAATGCTGAGACTAAACCTAAACCACACGTGTGCACAATTTCGGATGAGATTCGATTTAACATGCATATAAGCATAGGAGGATTTCCTCCAGACTGCCCAGTGTATGATGCACATAAACAGGTCACTCTGAATACGCAGTTGACGTGACTGATTCAGCCGTGTGACTGATTGGTAATCAGATGATGGTCACTAAAAGATAAGCTGTTTTGCTCTTTCACCTGATACTCAGTAACTGTGACAGTCATACTGACGCGCACAGTGAAGTCATTTTATTCTGAAGTGGAGCACTTCTCTAATACTGAGAAATCATGAGTCACA
This sequence comes from Pangasius djambal, assembly GCA_022985145.1. Taxonomy (NCBI): domain Eukaryota; kingdom Metazoa; phylum Chordata; class Actinopteri; order Siluriformes; family Pangasiidae; genus Pangasius; species Pangasius djambal. The sequence goes on from CM040997.1 coordinate 17,245,955, forward strand.
AATACTTGCACTTTGTCCCATATTTTATGCTCTCATACAAAACAATATGAATAGGTGTAAATATAAAGGAATCGAATTCTATTTAACCCTGTTCATTCACAGTAGTGAGCCTAGATCTACGCAGAGAAAAACAACCCGTGTTCCGAAATGTTCTTGCCGTAGCGTTTATTGAAAATAGCATTCAGCTCTTACATCCTATAGCTTTAAAAAAGTAGCTTCATATTAAAATGTATTAAACGCTCATTAGAATTCACTTCATGCTGCCACAGACGGGATGAACTTCACTGTAGCGCCACAGTGTGACTTCATATTAAATAAACCACAGAAGATAACAATAGTCACTTTCATAAGCAAAGACAAATCATGAGGTACCAATATCATAACTTTATCGTCAACTTTAATGTTTCATATTTGCTTCCATTTAACTTTTTTTTACTCACAATAATGTTCACTGCTTCTGAAATTTAGCTAGGTTTTCCATTTCTTAGGCTACCCTGGATATTTCCATGTAAATATCTACAAAACAGCAGTTATTAAATGCCATAAATGAGCAGAAAAAAACAGTATCACACCTTTCCAGTGATTAAGCAGCACTTCTATAAGCCCCAAAGGACAAATTTGTGTATTTGACAAATTTACATTTGACGACTAAAAGCAGGCCATTATCATTATAATGTGATTACATTCAAATGTGGACTTTTTTTCATTTTACTCGGTTCATGACTGAAATTTCAGTGCATTCCTGTAAATTTCTAAACATGCTTCAGACTGTGTGATGTTGTCCATGTGCTGTATACATTCATGCCGGGCTTAACATGGAGGCAAGTGACAGGTTGCTAACCCAAAATATCCAGTCTTCCTAAAAAACAAACACATTCGCGCATGCGCTCGCCCACCACAGCTGACCGTGTGATCAAGTCTCAGGGCGATGGTGGGTGGAACTGTCTGGAGAAGCACATACCACTGTCCATGTCTGCGTAGCACTAGAGCTTGACTTGGCTCTGCCACTGCTTTCATAGAGCAAAGCAAACTTGTAGTGGGCTATTTCAGTCTAGAAAGTGAACAAAAGTGTCTATGCACATGGCAAGTCACATGGTTAACCTCAAGCTGCAGACCATAAGGGTTTTCCTGTCCTGTAAGGGTGGTGTCTGTACAGAGCGGTAAAGCATGTGAGACGAAAGCGTTAAAGAATAATGCGTAAGTCAATACATATCAGAACCATCAATTTCTAGAAAGTCACCCAAGTAAACACATTAATCCTCTCTCTCTCTCTCTCTCTCTCTCTCTCTCTCTCTCTCTCTGTCTCTCATCTGTCTTAATTATCACAAACACATTATTCCAATACTGATAATGACAGCCATGGCTACTGGCAATAAAGGTACAGGCTCCATTCTCTGCACTATATAAACACTACCTCTGGTTTTGGGAGGAGCCTCACACTACACATTGTTCAGTGACCTTTAGCTGTTTGCAGTATTATATAGACTTTCAGCACTCAGCAGCCAGGGCTGGAAATAGGCATATCACTCCCGGGCCCTTAAACTGGAGTTCCACACATAACTCCTTGCATAAGCTCCTTTCAACACTTTACAGCAGGTCCTTACCCATTATAATGTTGACAGATTGATTTATACAGTTCCAAAGGGCAAAGAATACCAGTGTTTTTTTTGTTTGTTTTTTTTTACAAAAAAAAATTAAGAGAAGGAATAAGACAGTGAAAGAGGCTAAATGCTAAATGTATAAGAATGACTTTAATCATGTCTAGATGGAATTTATATGGGGACCTCGGGTTATTCCACCATTTCCAGGTGCTACTCTGTGATTTAATTTCCAATTAAATCGACCTTTTCTTCCTCCTCCCTGAGAAAATTAGACATTACCTATCACCAGCTCTGTGGCTGTGTGATAATTAGTAAAATGTACATCGTGTATATTCAGAAAATAAATTGACAGTGTTTTATCGGCACTACTCCTCTACTTTGTAGTTGATAAACTAATTAAGCTATTTTATTTTAAAAATAAAAATACTACCACCTTACAATTTTCACGATATATTCTATCAGCAATCACGTACCCTATGGGGCTTTTCATACAGGTAGTGACCAGCATTCTCCATGAATAAATGAGAAGCATGATATTACCCAGAAAAGCATGCTTCAACCCAGAAAACATTACTCATTACAAACCATGTGTGAACCCAGAAAACGACTGTGTCACTGTTGGCCAGAGTTTCTAGATAGATAGCTTGCTAACTGTGATTAGTAAGTTAAACGAAAATAATCCACGATGTGAAGCAGACTGCCATTACCTCCCAGAAGGGGATTATTTTCATATAACCACACAATCTGTTGTGTGTTGTTCTGCTTATACCACAATGATTGGTCAACAATTACAATGTTTAGTTAACTAAAGAATGACACGTCACACATTTTAAGGCTTAAAGTTAGATTTAATGTTGTGGAGCTACTGAGAGACAAGTCAGTTCCTGTTCTCACCAACCTTAACATGTCCTTCACGCTCTCTCTCTCTCTCTCTCTCTCTCTCTCTCTCTCACACACAAAAAACACATCTTGTCATTTTTCCGAGAAACCAGAAAGTGTAAACTCCTCTGTCCTGAAGACTTTCCCATGCTGGGAAAATTTACAAATCCCTGTGACTGTTACAAAGCGCTTACAATCGAGACTCCTTCCATAAATCTTAAATAAATGCCTCCTAACAAAAAAAAAAAAAAAAGTCACCACTTCAACGATCACACATTTTTCTTTTTTAAACAACACCACGATTTTATTAAATACGTTTATTATTAGTCTTAGCTTATGTGGAGCATTTGCCATACAGGTCCCTGTGTAAGAGCTGTTACTATAGAAACCTTAACGTATTAGAATGAGCACATTAATATAAACCTGTCGTTCATGTTACAGCCGGTAATACTGTCCGAGCCGTGCGGGCATACAGAAATAATGCACACCTCCTGACCAATCAGATTCAGATTCACCACCACGCTGTGGTATAAATAAAATTAGCCGACACAGAAACTGAAAAAGGATATGTTATGGTTTAATCTTTCTCAGATATTCGCTCATATTATTAAATCATTTTTAAATTACGACTCACAACCCTGACCAGGATAAAGCGGTTACTGAAGATGAATAAATGTTGAATGGACAAAAGTTCATGGTTTTAATTTATGATCAGCTAAATTTCTGTCTTTGATATGTAGTCTGTGGGCTGTTAATCATGGCACAACCTGCATTCGACAAGCACTGGCTGTGCATAGCACTGCTGTCACTACTACTACACGAGCGGCACAAGCGATTTTTTATTTTTTTTCCTTGCTGCATGAAAACTATCCTGAATTTTAACCGTTAGAATTTTTTTTTAATAATAAAAGTAATGTAATTAAAAAAAAGTAATGTAATAGAGTGCAGAAGGATACGGTAAAAGATGAAATATATAAGTGTAAGATAATAATAAGTACGTAAGTACAGGAAAAAATAAAAAGTATCCATTCCCAAGAGGAAGAGGAATCTAAAAACAAATAAGCATGATATTAGCGATATTGACATTAGGAGATTTCATTCTAGCGAAATCGTATAGGATGGTATCATTCATGGCTGAAATACCTGGGGCCTCTGATCTGACTGTCTGAATCAGAAGTTTGTTTCCAGTGGAAAAGAGTCTTATCTCTCAAAAAAGGAGAGCGCTGGGATGGGGATGGATGTGTGGGAGGTAAACGACCAATTCCGTATGACCTCAGGACCCAGCACTACAGATTAACATGGTAAAAATAAGGCCTGAGTGGTTTAACCAGAGCTAGCCTGATTTATCTGCACAACAAACACAACCTGACACCTTGCTATTGATATTTGGTGTAGCTTTAACAAACATATTCCAGTTCACAATGGCATTTGCTGACAAATGCCCTCTATGGTTCAACATAAATTTGCCACTGCACACAGACTATCTGCATGCATGCAAATGTATTCAGTGTGAATTATTTCATGTGTAACTGTGTTTTAACTAATTTACATTGCTTCACATAATTATCTGCAGGATATAAAGACAAAGATAAGGAACCAAGTCAAATAAAAGCTATTCCTGAACAAGAAGATTGCTTCGCTTCTCACAAACTCAGGAAGTTTGTCACTTTCAGATGGGAAGAGGCATGTATGGACATCTGTGCTACAGTTATTGCAACATATTCAACATAGTAGAATACTGCAGCTTGTGACCTCTTCCAGCTGAAAGCTGGCTAAATTAGGGCCTTTTTCAGAAACACACTTGCTTATGCCTCTGTAGGCCTCAGTGATATATTTTTAATGGCATACACATATACAGCTACGGACAGTAATTCTGTTTGCATCAGTATTCTGACACAGCATTTGACCTCTTGGTTTTTGGAACTGACACAAGGTCCACACAGTTTCCTTCCCTATAAAGCTTCAGAAAAATAGGGAAGTTAGCTAATTCTCAAGAGGAACACCAACAGAGAGGCTCCCAGATGCATCCCAAACCGCTAAACAAGCGCCTTATTGTCTGCTGGAGGTTGGGCACTGTTCCTGTTAAGTGAGCTAAGAAGAGACTCAGAGACGCAGCATGCTGACACAACATGTGATCTCCATCGAAATTTCCAGCATGATATCAGCTCGATTTGAGCCACAAAGGCACCTATTGTATGACGTGTATTGGCCCCATGCACATGAATCCCTACAGGAGATCGGCATCCAGGGATCTGACCCTTCTGTGCATTCAGACGCAGGGTGGAATAACAGTCAAGGTCACACCTTCAGTGCTCTGAAATCAGAATGTTACCAGTATTAACTACTAGTTGATTGGTTAGTCTGTGACTAAACATAGCTAAACTACATAGAACACAGAAGACAAAATAGTAATTACACATACTCAACACTACTCGATACTCCATCTGGGGGAAAAAAGCAAAACCATATAATCAGACTCTGAGGTTTATCTTACGCACAACCAAGAAAACAAATAGTGGCCCAGAAAAGCATGGCTGCTAAAGCACATCACATTCATTGTCAGTGACCAGGAAGCCATGGGGTCAGAGATTTGCTTATTTAAGGAGCAGGGGAAGGAAGCGGTGAGCAGAGGAGCTGATGAGATCCAAATGGAGGCAGGAAATGCACTAATGTCTGAGTCTTCAGAATGTCAGCCATAACACTGAGCTCTTACGGTGCGCTTTTTGAAAAGTCAGTGATGCCTTAACAAAGCATACAATGTTCGCTACAAAATGGTGGTAATATCTGACTTGCTAGACAGATATCTAAGCTGTTCAGCTGTGGTACCTTGTTTACCCAAAAAAAAAAAAAAATAAAATTTTAAAAATAATAAAAAAAAAAATAAAAAAAAAAACGTAGAAAATAACTGATAAAAATGATTAATGAATTACACATGTTGCATTGCCCAAGTCCTTCCGCACAGGAAAAAACACGGAGAGCTGAGAATTACAGCACTTCCTGCTATTTTGCAGACTGCGATTTACACTGCTGAAAAAATGGGGAACTCTTTGAATGAGTTTTTGATGAATCTAAAACAGAAGAAAAAGAGACAAAGCCAGGTTGGACATCGCTCCACAGAGCTAAAATTCTTAAACTCACAACTTGGAGGAAATATCTTAGGCCTCTCTACGATCCTGAATCACACATATAACCCACTGAAACATGATGTGTTCTGTCAGAAAAAAGGATTGTGTGTCTGATTTAACAGGCCAGGACTGATTTCTTCTGGACAATTATTTGAGGAGTTAAACTAGAACTTGTGTCATTGCTGCCTAATAATTAGAAGGAAGTGTATTATTACACCTGACAGGTGTAAGTGGGTGGAAACTGAGATCTCTGGGCCTCAAAAGGTTTCTGTGCTACAGTTATTGCAACATATTCAACATAGTAGAATACTGCAGCTTGTGACCTCTTCCAGCTGAAAGCTGGCTAAATTAGGGCTTTTTTCAGAAACACACTTGCTTATGCCTCTGTAGGCCTCAGAAAGCCTCAGTGATGTTTTTAACGGCATACACATATACTGTATGTCTATACCATTTGATATTTTTGTAAAAATGAATGAAAACTAAAATTTTGCACTGTAAGTTATACCCAATTAGCATGGCTAAGCTACAGCTGGGCTTGATGACCCATCATGACACGACAGCTTGCTTGGGTTCAACTGAATGTTGGCTCCAGTGGTTAGGAGAAAGGAAATACCTCAAACACCTTTCATGACTCCTGCGTGAATGCATGGTGAGAGATCTGGACTAGGAAGTCTTGACTAGATGAGACTACAGTATAATCATTTTACACAACCTTTATGCAGTTTAACATTTGCTTATGCTTCCCGCTCAAAAATACACAAAAAGAGCAATACTTTCTCTCCATTAAAAATATGAGAAAATCGGCATATCATTCTGGCGACCTGGAAGCCCCGCCCCTCTCACTTTCTGTCAAGGGTAAATGCAAAATATTTCATGAGTATGAGTTCAATAATGTGAAATGAAATCATGACTTAGCTAATATCAGACAGGAATATATTTAACACCAATTACCTGTATTTATTAGGGACGCAACAGATAGATTTCACCCAAAAACTGCCAAAAAACAAACAAACGAAAAAAGGCAAAGGATATTGAACTTAATTGACCTTAAAGGTAAATAAAACGTTTAACAACTGGCAGGGAGAACTGTGAGAAGTGTGACTCTAATATCTGTGGTTTGGACAGGTGCTCTCACCTGAGGCTGCCATGTGGGCTAATTCACTCACACCCTCACACAGAGGCACACAAAACAGGGTTCCACGTCCAGCAGGTTCAAAGAAAAAGCCTTGAGTAGGCGACCAAATCTGTGACTAGCAAACCGTTTCTAGCTCTTTCTAGCCCATATGGGCTTCATCTGGCAGGGGCCCCTGGCTTGTTAAAACAGGCTTTTTTTTCCCCCCAATAAAAGACATTGTAAATGTAAGCATTTTAAAAACAAACATGACTAAACATAAACACATATTTGAAATAATTATTTGAATATCTGTTAACCCCTATACTGTTCAAGCTAACCTTGGGATCTAAGACCTCTGATCATGAACTGTATCAGGTGAAGCTCAGTGACTGTTTTGACTATTCGTGTAAATATGTGTCTATTAGTCCAGTCAAGCATTACAGTAGGCTTGTGTGATATTGATATTTCCCTGCTCTTGTTTTCCATTTTTAAATATCAAGATAAAGAATGTTTCTCTCCAGAACCGAAAAACAAGAAAACAAGCATTTCCCGGTTTAAGGAGAATGCATGAGGTGTAATAATATTACCAGATGTGCAGCTGGGAACTACGGCAATCGCGAGAGCTCAGCTGGATGGTGGATTTTTAGGTGATTCTGCAGTAATTCACAGTAAACAATAATAAAAAAAAAATAACTACATTTTCGATATAACCGTGTGTAATCATAAGTTGGCTGTCTAATGTTCACTCGGCTGACATTTTCACTGTGGATGCTGCTGAAAGTGCTCTCTTACACCAGTCCAAAAAAGAGCATTTTTAACACTTCATTGTAGGCCGATTTAATCTTTTTGGGTCAAAATCTTCCTCGTTTCTCTTTCCGATGATAGTGAAAGAGCCATTTTTGATCATTCTCAACCAAATTTTTCTGTGGAATCCCTAAGAAATTTAGCTAACTGCTAAACTAAATATATACTTGTATAACGTTAGCTAAATCAAACATACACTGATTTTATTTCATGCTCCTGAACTCAAACCATTCTCCATATACCTTGACAGAAAGCGAGGGCGCCCACGGCGAGTCGAGAGCACGTGGGAGTAGGAAGGGGGACGGGACTTTCGGGAAGTGTCTGGTAATATCGGAGAGTTCAAAACACCTGTGCAGATCATTCCAGATTCCAGATATGTGGCTCATCTCCCGTTGTATTGGGGAGAAAAAGAGTGCTCTTTTGGCGTATTTTGGAGTGATGACTTGCACTTGTGTATTCGCATGTTAAACTGTGGAGCTCCTACCCAAAACTGCATAAAGGTTAGCAGGTCTGGTAATATAATATAATATAATATAATATAATTGTAATAAATGATTATAATGCATTACTAACATACTGGGAAAATATCATATCTTGGGGATATTTCTGTATGTGTGTATGTGCATACTAAATCAGGGTGAGTCTGCGTCTGTCAGCATGAATCTAAGTCGCATCCCAACACAGATGCAGTCCAACAGTCTGCTTAAACTGATTCCTTGTAAAAGTAAGGGTGGGCAATCTGGCAAAAATATCATATAATTTTTCGTGTTGGTTTTTAAGACTGTTTTGCAAGTTACTGAACATAGCAACCAAACTAATTTCCCTACTGATGAAAATATAGCTCTACAAGGAAACAAAACCTCAAAGAAAAAGGCCACCATAGACACCTAAGTATCTTTTCCAACTGCTTTTAATAAAAAGGCACTCAACAAAATGTAAAAGAATTATTTAGACTTCATTTAAAAAATGTTAAATAACAAATAAATAACCTTTACTAATGTCTTCAGTATTTAAAAGGGCAATAAATGGAAAGGTGATTGACAGGTGAGTGAGGATTTAAATATGTTTTAATACTGACTACATTACTACAGTTGGTTTACAGTTTAATATTTTATAAACAAGTCATCTGTGTTTCACTGTTTTGGATTTTATTGCACTCCTCTCAGCATTCTTTGTACAGATAAGAATATTATAAAATATTTGCGACTTGGTAACAAGGTTTAACTCTTTTTAGCAGTTGCTTAAAACCCTCATTTTACTGTACTGATGAGTATTATTAATATACTGTATGGCGTCAGTGATGTCTTTGCAGCTCTTGTTTTCTCAAAAGGCCTTTTCCATGCATTTGTTTACTTCAGTGCTGATTCTGGCCGCGGTGCCGTCCCTGTGCGCTCCCCGTCTCATCTGGATATCGGCACACTCTTTGGGGTGCTTTCTTTTGAGGTGGTTAATCAGGTTTGGCGTGTTTCCTCGATGTGCCAATCTTGAATTTGCATATTTTGCAAACAAATGTTATTTCTGCAGTGTCTGTAAAGTCTGGTTCATAAAACAACTTGGGGTGCCATGTCTGAGCATTTTCAGCACAACTGACAATACTGTGTTTAGTATCATGTTACTCTCTCTGTAAAAACCGGCTGTGGAGAGGTTTTAATCATTCACGATAAAACTGTCACATCACCCACCCCTACTGTGTAGCTCGTGGTCAGTTTGCTGAGCCTATTTGCCCAGGAAAGGTTTTTTCCAAGACTCATCCCTTCGGTCTGCCGTGGCTTGCTCTACACTCCTGCATATTTGAAAGTGTTTACATCATCTACCCTGGCCACACTGCCAAGCTGAGAGGCTCAGCAAATGGAAAGTAAAGCTTGATGACTGCTACACTCTGGCATTCCCGGCACAGCACAGCTATCGAGGTTCACTAATTTTACGAACCCAACATTAGCCATCATTGGAACATTAATCAAATATGAGAGGATCAACTAAACCCATGTATTCATGTTCACCATAGATTACTAGTGGACAGTCATGATGTAATCGCCAATTAAATAACACATAACACAATAAATGATTCATTGATCACCACTGAAAGTTAAAAAAATTAAAATTAAAATAAAGAACCCAGATTCATATGGATTCCTACAGGAGTTTGCTGTTACAGGAACTGCTAAGCCTGATAGCAATATTAGTCACTGGTGACCCACCTACTCCCAAAAGGCCACTAAAGGCCAAATCGCAGGCCTGAACACACCCTCACTTTCGAGAGAAGCCTGTAAGCTGCACAGGAAGTCAAAATCCAGATTGCCCAGCTCTGTTCACAAGACATTCCACTTCACTCAAAGCTGAGAGGCTCAGGGAGTGTCTTCAGACTGATACTGTGCTCTAAAAATAGACGCAGAGGAGCAGGTCATGCTATTTAAAACCATACTCTCCCTGCTCCAATAAAACACTTTGTTGTTTAAAACTACTCTCTGCAAGTGACGTGGCTTTTTTTTTATAACAGAAGGGAATTTGCATTATTTGCAAGTTTGCCCTCAGTCACTACAAATGCCCTGTTTGCTGGCATGTACAATAATTTAGCATAATAATACGCCGTCTTGGTCAGCTTGAGGTTTACAACTTTCATCATGCAACATTTTGTACTGGTTGAATGTGGGACCATCATTAAAACCACAACAACACATACAGGCCAAAGTCTGAAGCTTCCGGACAAATTTGGCCTAATTATGTACTGTATGTTATAATCGGCCTCTTTCGTTCCAAGAATGTGAGTAGAGAGGTACCGATCCAAATTTTGGCAAGATAACAATATCTGTTTCTTCTATTGAAAGCTTCTGCTGCTAATTTCAACAAAACTGAAAAAAAGTGTGATGGCAGGATATCGGTGCAAAAATGACATCTTAGCAAGTATAGTCAATTTATCTAGTATTTCCTATTAATTTACAGTTTACAGTAACCAAATATAAGATTATTAAGCCTATTTCTAGACCTTTTTTTTTTGCTCATTTCAAGCTTTATATTTTCTTATTTTATTGCCAGATCATTCTGCTTCTTTATAGAAATAAATGCTTAAAATGAGCAAATGTATCTGCCAAAAGAATAAGACAATTTCAAGCTTGAAATAAGTAAAAAAAAAAAAGTTTTAATAGTAATATTTGCTTTACTGCAATCTTATAAACGGAAATACCAGATACATTTGACTACATTCAAGATATTTCCACTTGCTAAGATGCAATCTTTGCAGTGTGCATGTGCCCTGTGGGCAAGATCTGTGTCCTGTAAGTCAACATTTATGTTCGTTGCATAAAATACATTAGTGGATCTGATATTTAAAAAAAGAAGGTCAAACCCAATCTGATATGATCCAGGGCGATATTGGGCCGATCTTGTTTCAGTGGCTGTGGGAGTGCTGCGCTGATCATTTTATTGCACCTACAACTAAAGTCTAAAGGCTAAAAATCACAGTGCTTAAAGGGCAGTATTTGAGCACAGGGAAATAAGGTGATGGTATTGCTTATAACAGAAAAATTTAATAAAAAATAAATTAAATAAAACGAATACACAGACATATAGACTTGTTACAATCATTTTTCAGCCGTGTGCATAACAAATGTAATAGATATGTATAGATACGATGTGGTGTGTGTGTGTGTGTGTGTGTGTGTGTGTGTGTGTGTGTGTGTGTGTAATGGCCAACTGTGCACTTTCATTTTCCTGTCAGTGTAATGCTACTAAAATCATATAGATGTAGCTGTACAGTACTACATAACAAGATTACACTAACAAGATCATCACTGAAAATTAGGGTCCATGTGATTGTGCGTGTGTGTGTGTGTGTGTGTGTGTGTGTGTGTGCCAACTGATGTCTGTGTGAAGTACATCCATACGCTATTAACACTAAGGCAGTGTACATACTTTCTTACATACTATGATCTGATATATACACTGCATCACAAATATTGTTTCTAATGTGACTGAATTCATCTGAAGAACTGAACATTTGCCTGCAATCATGTTAAACTCCGCTTTCAGTGGACTTTGAACAGAACCCACATTATTATCAGAGTGTATGATTATGGACGGACAGTGTGATAACATCCGGGTAAGAGTACTGGAAACAGGGAGAGTGAGTGAGTGTGTGTGTGTGGGTGGGTGGTGTGGCCTTTCTTCCTTGTGCCCCTGTTCCCCCAAAATATTTCATAGTCCTGCTCCATTTATTTCATTTACATCAAATGACATCGCTCACAAATACATTATAGATGCACCTAGTATGCAACTTTAAGTATTTCCACCATCCTTTAGGTCCAGTACAGGCTCGTTCCAGAGAATGCTAAGTTATTACAGAACTTTTTTTAGCCAACCACAACAGCATGAAGTTTCCTACACCGTCCATTAGAGTACCAGTATATCAGAAAGTAAACACACCCTGCATGAGTCTCTAATGATCAAAGCACTGGGAGCCTTCCTGTGGGAACACCCACAGCATTCCCACTGACCTCCAACTACACTCACCACATTCTCAGGCAGCCCACATATCCATATCAACGCCACCACTCGTGCTGAGCTGCACACAGCCCCTCAGGATCACAAGGCGTATTTTGAGGATGTTTTTTCATTAAGGTCAAACGTGCTCCCGAAAAGCAAAATTTTTCCCTTCATGTGTATTAAAGAGTGTTTATGAACTGGGTAGTTCAATGGATCTTCACTGTGGTAATAATAATCATACTGTATATGACTGCTGTAAGGAGCTACACTATGTGGACACCTGACCATAACATCCATATGTTGGAAACACACCACTGTCTAGAACGTCATTAAGATTTCCTTTTACTGGAACTAAGAGGTCCAAACCTGCTCCAGCATGACGATGCCCCTGTGCACAAAGTGAGCTCCATGAAGACATGGTGTGTGAAGGTTGGAGTGGAAGAACTCGAGTGTCCTGCACAGAGCCCTGACCTCAATCCCACTGAACACCTTTGGGATGAACTGGAACACCGACTGCACCCCAGACCTCCTCACCAACATCAGCGCCTGACCTCACTAATGCTCTTGTAGCTGAATGAACACAAATCCCCACAGCCACGCTCCAACATCTAGTGGAAAGCCACCAAAAGAGTGGAGCTCATTTTAACAGGAAAGAGGGAAGAACCCAATATCAAGGCCCATGGTTTTGGAATGGGATTTTCAGTACCCAGGTGTCTGCATACTTTTGGCCATATAATGTATGATAACAGTGGAGAGTTGTTTTGAAAGGGAGACCTTGCTGGCATTTTTGAAAAATTGTTCCGACTGAGCAATTCTGGTTATAAGGCTGTGTGTAAACATGGCTATTAAAGCAACAATACCAGTAAAACAATGCTGTGGCCCCATTGCCTCTGTTGAAGACAAAGAAACACACTCAGACAAAGGAATCCTCTGACCATGGCTGACTCCCACCCAGTAAAGCAACTGCACTAGGAAAATGCTTACACTTACAGATTGTGTTAGTGTTTCCAAATAAAATACTCATTAACAGTAAGGCACTGCAAAAAGGAAAATCTTACTGAAAACTACCTGAGACAGCAATTTTACTCAGAAAAGAGGTGCTTTGTATACAGCTGCCCTTTGGTGTGAACCCCTGATACGCGATTCCTGCCACACCATTAAAATGCATAACTCTACTAAACTTTCGTAAGAGTGTTCAAGAAGACATGTATTTGACTGACTTCCTTTATCCACTAGAGAACAGTAACTGTTTCGAAAGCTGTCAAACAAGTTGGTTTACATGATTTACCAAAAGTGATAGCATTGAGCTGAATTTTCATTTCCCAGATTTTGATGTTACATTGAATTAATCACACTACATTATATGGCTTTGAGTGTTTTAAGGAATATCTCATAAATACACACCTATAGATAACATAAGTACAACATAAGGCCATGAAGCACCAGGGCTATAATGGTCCACTGAGGCTCCTGCACGGCTATGTCCTGTTATAATAACAGCATAAAATCTTCTTATCTTAAGCTGTACATGTGGTGCACAGACATGTAATTTGTAAGGCTTCACCCAAGCTGAGACAGAATTCAGCAAAGAACCACAAGCAATTTTACAATGCGTAAATGACTTCAACAGTCTAGGCTTTTATTATGAGTCCACATAAGATGTGTGGAGGCCTTACGGTCACAATTACCAAAAGACTATAGATTTGATATGGATTTCAAGAAATGAATCACAGTTGTGTGTGGAGGAAGTTTGAACTTCTACTCTGTTAACATGAATGTTCATGTAAAAAGTTTTAAACAAATTTTAAACTCCTTGACTTAAACCATACCCAGCTTCATTATCCATTTATACAAGGTCATATGTGGGACTGTATTCACACACTCGACTCCAATGCTTGTTTACAGCTACATTGAAACGCTAATGTCTGAGACCATTTTAGCCATGTGTTCTAAAAGCAGTCCTGTGCCAGAGACACATGGGCCTTGCCAGAAAAGTAAAGATCCATTGCTGCTCCATGACTCATCGAGGCATGACTCCATTACTCTGTACCTCCTTCCTCTAACACCCAACATCTGCTCGCCTCTATGCCCAACTGCAAGTTTTTCACTTCATCTGATGCTCCATTCCCTCATCTGATTGGCCTAGATTGACCCAGACCCCATCTGGATCTGCTGGGTCATATTCTCTTCATTGTACCACCTCTTCATGTAATTTGAATTGTTGAGGGTTAAGGGCCTTGCTCAAGGTCCCAACCGTGTCTGTAGCAGCTTAATGGTGCCGGGATTTTTAACTGTGTCTTCCAATCAGCATCCCAGTAATCCAGTGCCTTAACCACTGAGCTACCAATGTTGACTTAATCAGGGTACTTCCATCAGTCTGAGTGATGATGAGCCCTCTGTGTTTACACTGTGTTGCTGGCCTCATGACATGACAACTTGTGTTTTCATGTGAGTAATATTTCGATTTGTAATCGTTCGTTCGTGACCAGTGTGAGAAACACTGGACTGGGTTGAACCATGCTTATCATTCCAAATTGCTTATTGGCTAAGAAGTCATTTGTAAGACAACTCGATGGGTCAAAAATGACTGAACATTGACTGAAATGAATGACAAATCCACAAGTCAAACGTTTTCTCCCTTCAAAACACAACTCATGTCATGAAGAATGTGCATTATGCAGTGCTGGGCAGAAGCGTGTACACACGTTTCTTAGCATGCACAATACATGTTTTAACAAAAGTCATCAAGTCTCCATCCTGCTTTTGGTTCACGTCAAAGTCGTTCCCAAAAAAGCATCAGTTCACTTACTCCAGGCACTGAAAACCAAGAGACAGCCTAAAGCTTTGGAGTCAATTCCACACACCAAAAATGACTCACCTCATGCAGACATGGCAAGCAAAATTAATCCAGCACCGGACTGTTTTTTCATTTAGCAAGACAGCCAGCAGATATTTATTTTGTCCTTATTTTGAATTTGTCTGGTTGGAATTGAACAAACCAGGGCTTAAAATGCAGATAAAACACAGCTCCAAAACAAGTGTGCAGAAGCAGGGAAAAAAATGTACAGAATTCCGTCTCCTTCCATTACGTTGGGAGTCTCATCTGGTTGACGTTAGCACTCGATAATATTCTCATTCTGTGACAGGTTATCTGATAAATGTCAGTACTGTTGTATTACAGTTAGTGACCTGATATTTAATTAAGCCTTGTAAAGAGTTCTGTAGTAGTATTAGTTGATTGAATTACTGAAAATAATTTTGAAATAAATATTTTTGGTATATGGTAAAATTTTTAAAATAATCCAACCAATCGATTAATCAAAAAAAAAAAACATCAATAGCAAAAATAAACAGAAGATTTGGCCATATTGTTTCGGAAATATCAGTTACCTGATGTTAATTTCCTGTTTATAGAACTGTTCTATAAAAGCAACATTTCTTGGCCTCGTTCCCACAGCGAATCACAGCCGGGCAAATATTCAGTATAACCGCACTTTTGCTCTTGCAATATTGCTTAAATATATACAATATGTTTAACTTTTAAAAGGTGCAAAATATTTTTATTGTGACATACAAGTTACTGAAACGTTTTTGTTGGGAGCTGTGGATCTCTCCAGCTCCGTCAGAGTTACCCCCGGTGTATCGGTTGCTTCTCTAACTAATGCCCTCTTTACCCCGTCACTGACTTTTGGTGGACGGCCTCCTCTAGGCGCAGCTGTGCCATGCGTTTTCCGTTTTTTTTAAATAATGGATTTAATGGTGCACCACAACATGTTCAACATTTGGAATATATTTATTTTAAATCCAAACCCTGTTTGATATTTTGGACTTGCTTTGACAGCTCCTCTGTCTTCCTGATGCTGTTCGTTTAGGTATGTTCTCTAACAAACTCTGGGGTCTTCCAGGAACAAGTGTATTTTTATTGAGATCATGTGACACTTGATCATGTAACTGCACACAGTTGGACTCTGTCCAGCAAATTATGTGATTTATGGTGTTAAAGTGTAGCACCAGAACTAATTTTCAGTTCTTCTTTTGTAAACAGTTTTGTAAAATATATTGCCCCACCTTTCAATATTACGGGCTATTTTGTATAGATTCATGATACAGTATATGGTCAGAAGTTTGTGTTCACCTGACCAACACACCCACATGTGCACCAAAGAACATCCCATTCCCATTTTATTCCCCCGTGTATGCTGTTATAATGAGCTCCACTCTTCTGGGAAGCTTTCCACTAGATGTTGGAGCGTGGCTGTGGGGATTTGTGTTCATTCAGCTACAAGAGCATTAGTGAGGTCAGGCGCTGATGTTGGGATGTCGAGGAGGTCTGGGGTGCAGTCGGTGTTCCAGTTCATCCCAAAGGTGTTCAGTGGGGTTGAGGTTAGGGCTCTGTGCAGGACACTCGAGTTCTTCCACTCCAACCTTCACACACCATGTCTTCATGGAGCTCGCTTTGTGCACAGGAGCATCGTCATGCTGGAAGGGAAACTGTAATGCTACAGCACACAAAGACATTCTGTACAATTGTGTGCTTCCAACAGTTTGGGGAAGAACCACATCTGGGTGTGATGGTCAGGTGTCCACATACTTTTGGCTGTATAGTGTATGTCCTGGTTAAGTCCATTTCAGGTCCAGGTTGTAACACGACACAAGGCCACTCCTCCTGTACACTACACACTGCGACTCTCGCCATCAAATACCTCTGTCACGTTAAGGTATGTGGCATGGGGCAAATGTGAAGATTGACAGGTGGGAGGTAGGCCTACAGGCTACATTAATCACCACAGATAATTCCTTCTGGCTCTTAAAAATAAGGAATAATAATAACGACAATAATAATAATAATAATAATAATAATAATGATGATGATAATAATGGGGCCTTGTCATAAACTGCTGCTTGTAAAAAATCAGTAGGCGTGTTCCGGCTTCCTCTCGCTGCTAAAAGGCAATAAAACTGGAGTGAAATCGGTTTAATGATCTCACGACAACCGGCAAAGCGCGTGCATATGGCTGTGTCTGCGGGCATTTTAAATAGCCATGGTGGGTTTTTTTAATTGCCTGTTTTTCGGTAGCCAGATATTCGTAAAAGTGAAACTACTGCTGTGCAGAAAACCAGATGAACTCACCCTCGCTCTGTTCCCGAATTATCCAAGTGGCGGAAAATGTAGTTCAGCAGAATTCCCGAGCTCGCAGACACGCAAGGACGCGCTGTCACTTCATCCCAGCCACCGAGCAGCGCGGAAAACGGGTCTGATTTAAAACAGCAGTGATAATAACAACAGCAACAATAACAACAGCAACAATAACAACAAAGCGCCGGCGCTGCTACTCTGTCTCAGAGCGCGCGCTGTCGGAACCACATCCCAGCGTTAGGTCGCGCGCGGCGGTAAGACCGAGGCCGTTTTGTGCGCACTACATTCCCACGCGCAGCGGAACAGCTCGCCTAAGTTTCTCTGCCTGCTGCCGGTAATTCTGTCTCGAGACCCGGAGCCCCGCCCTTAGCGACTGAGTATCGCTGCGTCGACCGAGGGGCCTGACGAAGCCACGAGCCAATCAGAGAGCAGGTGGGCGGGGCATCAGCGTGGCACGGCACGCGGGCGTGACTAAGCAAGACGTTTCGGTTTGAACAGTTAAAGAGACATGGCGGGTTTCAGTCAGGACAGACTGTCCCGCCACCTCTGTCTGGCGTTTTACCTGTAACAGTATCACACCTGTAGCTTACTACCATATCCTGGGGCAAATGTAAAGACTGACAGGTGGGAGGCAGGCCTGCAGGCTACATTAATCACCAGACATAATTCCTTCTGGCTCTTAGGGAATAGGGAATAAATAGGCAATAATAATAATAATAATAATAATAAGAATAAGAATGATAATAATAATGGGGCCTTGTCATAAGCTGCTGCTTGAAAAAAAAAAATCAGTAGGAGTGCTCCTGCTTCCGCTCGCTGCTAAAAGGTTGTTCTGTGACCAGTGTCCGGCATTTTAGCTGTTTACTTTTACCTTAACATCACACCTGTAGCTTATAACGATATTTCTGGTGTTTTACATGCATTAGAGGTGTGACGCTATCTGTATCTGTATCTGTATCTGTTCAGTGCTCCAAATTATTCATCTGTTATTCATCTGTTTCAGTATCTAACTCGAAGTGGGCGTGGCCTAAACATGAAGTTTTTTTAAATTTAGCCTTTAAAATATGTGATGGCACATGAAAGGTTTTATCATGTAGGAATTCATTTGGTGTTTAAATTGCATATTATCACAGTTAACTGTGGCTTAACAAAAACATATTCAGATCGCAAATGCACTCGAGGTTCACAGGTTTTTATTTATTTTATTTATTTTTTGTTTTGTTATTAAACCGTGCTTAGTTGTGCGATAAAGAGCAGGTCCACAGCTTTCAAACTAGACCTATTTGAAATGCAGGCATTTTTATTTACTGTTAATCCTAGGTAGTTGAGAACTGGACACCACCCATGACATTAGTTTCTACACACAAACATTAAATTATGAGTGATACTATAACACTTTTAAAGGTAAATATTGCTAATTCATGTTAGCAGGGGCGTAGCTAGGCCAGGTTAGCCCCAATGACTCTATCGGGGTGGCAATCGATGGTGGGACAAAACACTGATCTGCATCTGTAGAAAATGACATAATGTGACTTCCCCGTCCTTGTTTGTCCTGCAACATTTGTTTGTTGTGTATCAAGCTACATATAAAATTTATAGCTAACATAGGTCAAAATGTCTTAATTTCCCACAACACATTAGTAAAAACCTCACCACATGATCAGTCACTTGATCCACCGCTTCTCCTCATTGCTAATTATTCTAGTTTCATTAGAACATCACTCGCAGTTTTTCGAGTGATTATTCGAACCTGTCGTTTGTTTAATTGTCTTTCTGGATTACAGTCTCTATTTATCTGATACTTTTGATTCCTGTTTTCTTACATTACTCTGTTGCCAATATGTTGCCTGATATTTTTGCTTTGTTATCTTTAGCTAACAGGAGATAATAACAAACTAAAGAAATCCAATATCATGCTTCCAAATAATGAATATCGTTAATGTCAAGAAGGTTAACCAGCGTTGGCTCACCTGTTTGTTTGTTGTGGTCAGGACCAGGGAATAGTTCACTTCTGTGTTAGCTAACTAAACTTTCTTTTTGTTCTCTATTGCACAATGCTGAAATAACCACTGAAGTTTCCCAGAGACGTCGTATTGAGCATTTCATTATTCAATCTAGCCCATCACAGTGACATCAACCGAATTGTTAGGTTTCAAATCATGACCTTGATTAGCACAATAATAATAATAATAATCTTACTTATTAATAGTCTTACTGGGCTGGCCAGAAGGGTGACCATGCTTCATGCTTGGGTGGCACTGGCCACCCTTGGCCACTCCTTAGCTACACCCCTGCATGTTAGCCATGTCAACAGTAAATATATGTTTAGTAAATTATTATTATTAATAATAATGATAATAATAATGTAGCTGTTACATTCAATGAGCAACAGCACTGCACATTTTGGCGGTCTTCTCTAACCCTCTGTGTATTTCTTGACTTTACCTCAGAGAAGGCCAGGTATTGTATTTTGTATTTGAGCCAGGTGTAAGTGTTTTCAGTTTCAGAACTTGTGAAGGAATAATTAAAGTCATTTAGGTATGAGAGGATGGGTGGGCTACAAGGATGGCGTTTAGCAGGAGGTTGTTGGGGAGTGTAAGTGGAAAATGTTGCCTAGGGCACCAAATAGATTAGAGCCACCACTGTGCATGGGACTGCTCATGGGGTAATTATTTTTGCTTGCAATTGTCTGCAATATTTTCTAAAGAATTTAGGTAAATATAAACAAGCTAGTAGCCTAATTTAAACCACCATGACCAGCACAAGCAAGCTACTAAGGACCACCGCACGTTCGTGTTAATGAACAAATACTTTCTTTGTCCTGCAAGCTTATGCAACTTTTAGTGGTGTCCCCAGTCCCAATGCACACTCTATTCTCAGCCAGATGCTCTGTGGACCTTTCTGGCAGAACACATTATCTGTTCAATCCAAGTAATGTATTTGTATTCGGTTACATCTGTAATATGTGTATATTTAATTGATTTATTACTCAGACCAAATGAATCTCTCTGTGAGCATAGAAATACTGTTTATTGTAGGTTACAGTTAATGAAAGATGTTCGTACCATGGATAGTGTTTAGGAAATGGCTCCATATTCACCATCTCTTTACACTGAACACTTGAACACTATGTAGCTCGTTAATACAGGGAGCTGGATTTGTGATTCAAGTAAACTAACTCATACACTTTATGGCTTGCTCATCACTCTGCAATTCCTCTCACATGGTACTGATTCCAAATATTACTCATATAGTCTATAGCATGTGCTCATATCAACTGCATTCGTGCTTTGTTCAAATAATTAAATACATGCAAAAATGTCCCATGTTGTGCTATACAATGTAGAAGCTGGTATTACTACTGGTATTGAAAGTAGATTTCTTAATGGAAACCGATTTGTTCTTTCCCAGTTTCTCCCTCCAAACTTGCATAGAATTAACAAACAGAATGTAAGAACCATAATTCTTACTACGCAGGTTATATAAAATAACGTACATTTAGGCAATCCTCCATAAATACATTGACATGGAAGATGTGAATCACAGAAAGCTCTCATTTTATCAAATACCTCAATGCTGAGGAATCTCAAACATGATAAACAGGATTATAACTTAAAGTAACAGTGTTTAGGGGGAAACAGCAATGAGAGTATAAATAATAATACATTTCACCTTCACTCTTATTAGACACTGATCCATTCCTATGATGTCGAGGTGTTTCTTTCCAAAGATACTGAAAAAAAGGGGGCAGAAATGTTATTACTTTATTAGGTAAGACATTACCTAAAGAAAAGACATCAGAGTGCCATGAATGCCATTTCATTTTTCTTATTGCATAGTTGAGATTCCTATTAGATTTGCTACCAGGGAGTTTCCAGAGTGCATTCCATATTCATCTAAATTCATGGTCATGTGCTTGGATCTTGGGCCTTTCCCTGCAGCTGAGAAAACGAACTAAATAGTTACCTTCTCTGTGTGTTCAAAGTCAAAGTCAAAGTCAACTTTATTGTCAATTCTGCTATATGTACACGACACACAGAGGATTGAAATTTCGTTTCCCTCAGATCCGTGGTGTGAGAAACCAACATAACAAGGCAAGTAATTAAAAAAAGTAAAATAAAATACAATAAAAATGAATTAAATAAATAAATAAAATACAATATATACACTATAGACATTCACGGCACATGTGAGTGTGTAGATATTTACATTTTAGTGCAAAACAAGAGAGAGCAGCAGTTGTGGAAGTGGACCTGGTTACATTATTAACAAATTAAAAATATATATATACGTATATAAACAAACGGGGACGCATTCCCGCCTCACAGCTCCAGGGTCTCTGGTTCAATCATGAGCTCAGGTTATTATGTGGAGTTTTTCCAGGTTCTCCAGTTTCCTTCCACCTCCAAAAAACATGCATGTAGTTTGATTTATATAATGCTGTGTTCGACTTGCCATGTAAGTAGTAATTTCCTGGTTGGAATGACGTCATTTAACACATCAGCACATTGGACTTGCAAAGTGGGGAAAAAAAAAGACATGGACGCCTCCATGTTTGTCTTTTGTTAGCAACAAGCTAGCCAGCTAACTGTGATGAGTGATGTATATTTACCTTCTCAAACAGTGATCTGTAGAGTCAGTGTTTTAGATTTAACAAGTGAATACTGTATTTCTGTATGTTGATTGATTATAGACTATAAGTCATTTAAAGGTAAGAGGTGCTGCTTTGTCTACTGATAATGCTGTGAGCAGCCATGTTGATTCGAGGTCACTCTGTAAATGGGGTAGGTGCTTGTAGTTGACAAGACTACCGTGAGTTGATGAGTAGGAATTTCAAGTTATCAGGATGTTTTCTTTGACTTTTAGTGGTTGGAGGTAGGGAACTACAAGTTGCAGCCTCGAGTTGAACGCAGCATTAATTGCTCCTTGGTGTGCAGGTGTGTTCTTGGTGCCATGCAATGTTCTGACATTCCACCAAAGGTGTGTGTTCCCACCTCATACAAAAGGTATGGAGGTGTATCCAAATAAATACTTCTTATTAGTGTTTATTAGTGGTCTTTTCAGTTAATAAATTTTTTTCCATTATTTTCCTCCCATTTGTTTGAGTTGGGCAGGTCTATATGAGAGGTAGGTGGCGTAAGGTACAAATCAGAATTGATAAATGTTTGGTATCATAAATATCACATCCCCCCCCCCCCCCCCATTTTAAACTATGTTGACATGTTTTAATTCTGCTCATTACGCATTAGTATTAACATTATTATAGTATTATAACAATATTACAATATAACTAACATTAATATTTCCAATAGCCTTGTTTCTCAGATAGGAATTTAATATTAACATATTGTTTATACAGTCTTTTGACTGAATTAAGACCAGAACAACATGTGTACTAGACTCAGTAATTATAGAGAAAAGTTTCTATTTCATGGAATAAAAAAACAGCCTCTTTAGATATTTTCCTAAGTTCCTATATCTGCTGAGGGACCTTGGTGTAAAAGGATTTTGTGGCTGAACAGCTTGAGAGGTGCTGACATGGTCAGGATCCAGGTAGACTTCTCAGGACACTGCAGCTTGATTCACAGCTCTCCTCTTTGATGCTCTTTACTAATACAGAGCATATACGTAAGGCCTAATTCAGCAAGCAAGTGCAATAGATTGCACTACACACGTAAAGCTGTCTAGTAAGCTCCTGATGACCTGATGGTTCACAAGTAAGGAATGAATTCTGAGGTGCTCCCATGGGCCAGAAAAGTGTTGAGGCTGGGGTGCAGGTTCTGATGAGCCTTCAGTAGCAAATCTGGGAGAACACTCAAGCTCCTTTGAAACCCCATCAGTCAGGCAGAGATAAAAGGCTTTGAAAACCAGGACTGTGCTTAGCAGAGGAAAATAAACTAATGGTCAATAAAGTGTTCCCTTTCGATAGTACACTCGTACTGCGTCGCTAGACGCTATGGGGAAAACTCCTTTTTCTCCGATGACTGAAGCCTTTACAATCACGCAGTGAAACTGCACGGCCATTGGTTCGTGCAGTGCAATAATGCGAACCAATGGCTCGGCAGCGTAACTGCACGCGCCTATGGCAAGGATGCCCGCCAGAATGGGAGGAGCCATCTGGCTATATAAGCGGGCATTGCGCCTTAGGATTGCAGATTAATTCTCCTTCGGCGATGAAGAGTAAATTTCTACGCTGAGCCACGAGACTGAAGCCGCTCGCTATTGACGCGCCTCACTGCGGACAAGAGCTACTCGCCGGCGCCGTCCCGCTGTTCTCGCCGAGCTTCCAGCCGCCGTTCAGCGTCCGGCGCCGATATCAGCTCGTCCCCTGCCGCCATCCGGCGAGCTTAAAAAGAGCGAAAGAGTTAAAAGAGCCTTATGTTTTTCCTCTAAAAGAGTTTTTCTGTCTAAAAGAGCATTTTCCTCTAAAAGAGTCTTTCCTCTAAAAGAGCCTTTTTTTCCCTCTAAAAGAGCATTTTCCTTCTCTAAAAGAGCATTTTCCTTCTCTAAAAGAGCATTTTCCTCTAAAAGAGCATTTTCCTTCCCTCTAAAAGAGCCTTTTTTCCCTCTAAAAGAGCATTTTCCTTCTCTAAAAGAGCATTTTCCTCTAAAAGAGCAAGCGGCGTTGAGAAAATGCCGCGCCGTCGTTGTAGCTCGTGCGGCTCCGCCCTGCACGCTGACGGCGGCCACTCAGCGTGCGTTTCCTGCCTGCGCCGTCCCCATGCGGAAGCCGCTCTGACGGAGATGGAATGCTCGATCTGCGAGGAAAAACGGCGGGGCAGAGAAGCGCGGCGCCCGGCCGCGAGCGAGCTCACGCCGACTCAGACCCCGCGTGCCTCGCTCTCGCCGTGCAGAGGGGCTTCCCCCGTCGTCTTTGAACGCCTGGACCAGCGGCCCGCGACTGATGTGAGCGACGTGGTTTTGGCGCGACTGAACGAACCGCTAGACGATAGCATTCCTTAAACGGTGTCGGACGCCTAAGATATATTTCGGCTCTCTCTTCGATCCCGCTCCCTTGCCGTCTATGGATTCCAGCGTCACTAAGATGAGTACGGACGCCGAGCTCTTCCGCGTTCTCTCTAAAGCGGCGGAAAAGGTGGGTTTAGAGTGGTCCACGCCGGAGGAGCCCACTCGGAGCCGTCTGGATGAATGGTTCTTTCCTGGATGAATCTCCGCTGGATGAGTCACTGGCTGCGCACCTTTGCCTGCCCACTGCCATCGGATGGAGAGCGAAGGCCGCATATCCCTCTAAACCGTGTAGAACAACATCTGCAAGAAACAATAAAACACAAACATTTTCAGACAGAGAGCATACTTCCTTTTCCATTTACAATGAGTGTCAGGTCTCCTCACAGTGATCTGCCACTCGAACCAATCCAACCCCTGGTCACATGGGCAGAGGCCTGGCAGGCCATCTCCAGAGTGTCAGATTGGGTTTTGATTATAAAGTGAGGTTACTCACTCCAGTTCGCTCGAAGACCGCTCAGAAAGCATGACAGTGGTTGCCTATGTAAATCGCGAAGGTGGGCTCTCTTTGAAATGCCTTTTCGAGATGGTAAAATGTCTTTTGGAGTGGGCACATCTCAATCTGCAATTGTTGAGAGCAGCACATGTCCCTGGCTTGCTGAACCAAGGGGCAGACATGCTATTTCGGAGCAATGTCCCCTCGGAGGAGTGGATGCTCCACCCGCAGACGGTTCAGAAAATTTGGGAGGTCCTTGGCAGGGCAGAGGTCGACCTCTTCGCCTCAAAACACAACTCTCATTGCCCAATATATTTTTGAAAGAGCGAGGATGCGTTGGCCCACGATTGGCCCAATCTTTTCCTGTATCTCAGCTGCTTACGGCAGCCCCGTGGCCCATTCCCCTGAGGCAGGACCTTCTCTCTCAGGCGAACAGGACAATTTGGCACCCCCAACCCGAGTTGTGGGCATTACATCTTTGGGCTCTTGACGGGAGTCAGTAGATCTCCCTGAAAGAGTCCAAAATACTATATCACAGGCTAGGGCCCCGTCCACGAGACGCCTCTATGCCCTTAAATGGTCGGTCTTCTATGCCTGGTGCACAACCCATGGCGAAGACCCTATTTCATGCGACATATCAGTGATATTGTCCTTCTTACAAGAGCTGTTGGACCTAACGAGCTTTATTTGCTCATACATAGATTCTTTAAGCACAGTTGTCTGTCAGCACAGAATCAGTTTCTCTCTTGGGAACAGCAAAACTTGGAGACAGAGCGGCCTTGTAGCTAGCCTTTGTAAACCAATCAATACATACCATAAATGTGCCATTCTTTATTCAGGTCACAGCATCGCTGGTATGTTGCAAAAAAAAAAATCCTATAATATTTCTTGAGCTATGTTATTATATTTCAGCATCTTTCATGCAACTGTTTTCTCATATGTCATAAACAATCATCTGCCATGTTTCAGTTGCTATCATTAAATATGGCAAAGATGTTTTTCTTCCTACCCGTGCAGAGTGCCACTCCTGCAGATAAATGAATAGACACTGGCAGAGCTGCCACCTGTTTCTGTGCAACACTCATTGAGTCAAAGGTAAGTGCTTCATACAACCGGTCATGAAAGACCTGCAGTAATCCTATCTCTCCTTCTTCCCCCAGGACCTCACATGCACCTATGCCACATCTGAAGCCAGCCATGATGCCCAGCCGGAATGCCCTTAAATATTCATGAGCTTTTAATTAAAAATGTATTTAATCTGACTCCGAGAGAAAGAGAGCAGACAGATAGAGAATGATACACTTTGTCATGGTTATGCTGAAATCACCGCTGGACTACACTTCCCAGCAGCCCCAGCATGTCACATGTCTCAATCAGCCTCACCTGTGGCTCGTTTCACCGTAATTAGCACCACTATATAAGTTCCTGTTTTTCTATGTCTTATTGTCAAGCTTTTGTTGTTGTCTTGTTTTTGTTGGGTGTGTCACAGCCTCAACCTCACCCATAGTCTGCATGTTTTTTGCCTAGCGTCCATTGTTTGTAATTCTTATTTTCAGTTTTGGTTGTGTTGCTTTTTTTTTCAGTAAAAATCTGCACTTTCATCTGTCTTCATCTCCGTTACGTGACACACTTAAATGATAAATTTCTCTAGTTAAGTTTTAGGAAAGCGCTTCATACTAAAACTTCTTATTCCAACCCTTGTTGTTGGAGATGGGCCGAGACTAACACAACACAGATCACTCATGCATGGGAATGTATTATTGCATACCACCATCATACCTGTGGTGTTTTCCATTACTTGGCAACAATTTGCTGAGAGTTTGTTCAATTATTTTATTAGAAATTGAAAATTTTACTTAGTGCTCTATTGCAAGTTAGCCTTCTTAATGGGTGGGATTGTTACACTAAAACTTGTCTTCAGTTTCCTCCATATATTATCTTTTACTTGTTTCTTGTCAGTGGATGTTAAATTAAATCCTGATAAAATTACAGTCATGGGAAAAGAAAGTACAAGAAGTGTGATTACCTCTATAAAAGCAGACATTTTGGCAGTTTGGTGTTCTGGAGGTGTCTACATCATGCCAAGAAGAGTGGACAGCCATGATCTCAGAGAAGCAATTGTTGGCAATCTGGGACAGGTTATAAGGCCATCTCCAAACAATTTGAAATTCACTACTCTACAGTGAGAAAGATTATTTACAAATGGTGAGCCTTCAAGACAGTTGCCAGTCTTCCCAGGAGTGAGCATCCCAGCAAATTCAGTCCAAGATCATACCGTTTAATGTTAAATCTATTAGCCATATCATGTGATCTACAGGCCTCTGTAATGTTACGATTCATGACAGCACAATCGGAAAAAGACTGAACAAATACGGCTTTCACAGAAGGGTGGCTAGGAAAAAGCCCCTTCTTGCCAAAAAAAGAATATGGCAGCACAACTTAGGTTTGCAAAATTGCATCTGAACAAACCACAAACAATATCCTTTGGACTGATGAGACCAAACACAGTGTATCACCACAAACACCTTTTAACAGCTGTCAAGCGTGGTGATGGAGGGGTGATGATTTGGCCTTGTTTTGCAGCCACAGGACCTGGGAAACTTGCTTTTAATGAGACAACAATGAATTCCACTTTAAGCCAGAATATTCTTGAGACAAATGTGAAGCCATCTGTCCAGCAGCTTAAGATGGGCTGAAATTGGGTCATGCAATAAGACAATGATCCCAAGCACAGCAACAAATCAACGTCTGAAAGGATAAAGAAGAAAAAATCAAAGTGTTGGAATGGCCAAGTCAAAGTCCAGACCTCAGTTCATCGAGATGCTGTGGTGGGATCTTAAGAGAGCTGTGCATAAACCAGAGCCCTCAAACATCAATGAACTAAAGCAATGTTGTAAAGAAGAGTGGGCCAAAATTTCTCCAAAACGATGTGAGAAACTGAAAAACTCCTACAAACAAAATGTTTCCTTCAAGTCACTTGCTAAAGGTGGTTCTACACGTTACTGAATTATAGGGTGTACTTATTTTTTCCCACCTGGTTTCTGAATGTTGGTTTATTTATTTGGGAGAAAATGACTACATATTGAAATCTGTTGTGTTTTTTTTTGTTTTTGTCACCTGAGGTTTGTTTATAGATGGTGAGGACCACACAATTGTTATTTAGGTCCCGATAAATAAAAACACAGAACAGAAAGAGGGTGTACTTTGTTTTTCCCATGACTGTACACCTTAAAACATTCAAATACAACAGCAAGGAAGGTCACATTTTGGACCTAAAGTGTCTTTGGTGTGTCTTTTTAGCTTCTGGGCCAGTATGTGTAAAGCTTCTGAGACTTACTCTTAAAAATAGTCTTAGAAGCCAACTTAAGACAAATAAAATTCTTAGGAAGGGAGTGAAAAAGTGTTATAAAAGTTCTCCTAGGAGTCAATCATAATCGTGACATGTTGCAAAATGGTAAAGAACACCCCATTTCCATAGTAAGAACCAATAGAAGTGCAATAGAGGTAGGCTATACGGAAAGCACAATCACACTGCTCAATTCTAGCTTATGTTTACACAAAAAAAAAATGATTAATGTTATTAAGTAAACTAGTCTCATGTATTTCATGAGGTAAATATATTTGTGGTTATGTAATTGTTCTCTTTTCAAAAGAAAACCCCTCAGGACCCAAATACAAACTGTAAAGCTGAGTTGGGAGAAAGAAAGGACGGAATAAAGAGTAGGATTTGGTTCAACTTGGCTAGTCAGGATAAGAACATGGTTTGCCATGAGATAGTAAGGAAGATTAATGCTTTGTGCCCCGCCCTGTTGCACACTGCAGAAGAGTTTGAGAGAAGACTAAAAATTACAAGAAGCCCCAGATAAATGAAACTGAAAAGTCTATTATTTCCATCTATAACTACTGACTATTAAAACCTATACATAAAATGAATATGAATATTAATTTTGCCACAGGCTATAGTGGACTCATTGGCTGAAATTGTTCATTCTGTGATTGGTGACTAAAGCTTAGTAAATGAAAGTCAGTGATACTGTATGATAATATGTTCATAATATCAATAGAAGAACAGAAGCACTTTATAACTCTATAGCACTTTGTGTTTATTCATATTTACAATCAACATATTATATCTTCTTACTTTTGAGATCAAATGAACAGGGCAGCCAAATGACATTAATAACAGCCTTAATTCTTGTGTCTCAATCTGCCATTATTGTATTGTTTCTTATACTGTCGTTGGAGATAATTGATTACTGTTTAATTCTATGCTTTAAAACAGCTTTATAAAATCTGCATCAATTGCAATATATGCTTGTGAGTGTGGAAATTAGAGGGCCTGACTCTTCTATCTCAGTGATGCCACCTTTCGCTGCGCTTAACCTAATCTCTCCTGAATACTCCGCCATTTAAGAGTTCTCATTAAGAGTTAAGACTAAAAAACTTTTTTTCATATTGATCTCATTATTATATAATATTAGTATAAATTTCCTGATATCTAAGATGTGTTTGTTTTAGCAAAATTTTATACCCACCAGCTTTATACATACTGACCTTGTTCTTCAAAAGCCGCTAAAGTAAAACATCCACCTCATTAACTTGGAGATCAACTACTTACGACTAAGAAAACTGTTTAATGTGTACATTAGAAGGGGGGAAATGTTAAAAAACAAAACAAAACAAAAAAAAAACCCGTCACTGTGTATTAACTGTACTGAGACACATGAAGTGAATGTTTAAATGTGAATGTCTAAAATAACATTTGATGTCCTTTAGCACACGTCACATTCCAGAGCCGCTCAACTAAGGTAAGAAGGTTAAAAAGTGTATATGCTAAGGGTGCTGTGTCTGATATTCAAGGACCACAGTGTGTTGTGACTATAAAGATGAATTTCAGGCACAAATAATCATAAAGGAGACGAGCAAATAAATAAATAAATAAATAAACAGATGGTGAAAGATGTGGTTAGTTATGCTAGGATCCTCTTGTCAGCTGACAGAGCTATCAGGTTAAATTTAGAAGAGGTTCACTGAGGCAAACAGAGCAGAGTGTGTCAGAGAAAAACACACCCACACTCCCTAGAATCTGACCTCATATTTCACAGCAAAATTTTAAGACATGCTTATCCACTGGGAAATGCAGCCTTTAAACAGGTCCCACTGCAAAACATTAAGTCTTAGCAAGTGTAAATATCTTGAATATAGTCACATTTATCTAGCGTATCCTACGGTAAGTTTAGAATAAACCAAATATAAGATTAGTAAACCTATTTCTAAACATTTGTACTAATTTCAAGCTTCAAAAGCCTTGTTCCTGTTCCTTGGTAGATATTTTTTCTCATTTTAAGGATTTTTTTCTACAAAGAAACAAAATTATCTGCTACTAGAATAGGAAAAAATGTAAATTTTAGAAAGTAAAATCCATAAAAAAAAGTCTAGAAATAGGTTAATTAAGTGTATATTTGGTTTATTGTAATCTTATAATAGGAAACACTAGCTCAATATACAAAATACAAGAATATTTGACAATATTCAAGGTATTTTCACTTCTTGTCATTTTTTTTTCTTTTTTGCAGTGGAAACAGTAGAAACAGTCTTCACATCCTTAAGATACAGTCGTCTGAAAAGACAAACTCAACCTGAACTGATACTTCATTGTTTTTTTTTTTTTTTGTTAAATCCTTCAGGGCGTTTGAAGGAAACATTTACAGACTCTATGGAGTAAAACAAAGCAGGCATGTATGAAATATAATGCAAGCTATGCATGATTTAGGAATTAGGATTAGTATTCTCTTCTCCGCTTCTCCCCTGTGGTGTGTACCGCTCTGCAGGTGCCGTATGGTAATAAGAGAGGGCAGCCACCTGTCTGTGTAAATGATTTAGTGGGTAAATCATTACATATCATGCCTTTTGAAAGCTGTGTAAAGTAAGCTAGATGGCAGACACCTGCCATGACTAGAATTTTTCAAACTTTTAGCTCCCACCACTCCCCACATGCATACTTCAATCAGTCAGTGCCTTTTCTTTCCAGGATTGACACACATTTTCTAATACCAGGCTCATTCCTTCCATTTAGAAGCCACACATGACTGCCTTGACAAAATAATGCTCTTTAAGGGAAAGTGTACTACAAACGGTGATAAACACTGTGTTACTGAAACATTTTAGGATGCAGAATGAAGATCATCTATAGTCTAGTACAATGTCCCATCACCTTTGGGGATTTTTGACTTACAGGTTATATCTGATGGCTCGACGTTCCAGATAATGATGGTGTCCGGGGTCAGAGCCCCTTCCATTCAGCTGACATGCACATGAAAGCAAGCCAAGGCATCATAACACTGACTTCATCCTGAGCAAGAGACATATGAGCTAGTCAGCAAACTATCCCTGTCTTCTACTACCAGTCATGCCAGCAGAGCTTGTGTGTCTGTCTCTGGTCTGGCCAGCTGCTACCCTGATGCCAACTGGCACAAGTGGCCACATTCTAGTGTTGACAATCGTCAGCATGTATAGAAGTTAAAATGAACTGAAGTGAAACTGAACGATGCACTGTCAGACATCTGTGCAAGTCAACAATAACACATATTTGTCACCAGATGCTGGGTTCAAACGTGTTATTTTTGTGCCTCATATTCTATATTATAAGTGCATGCATAAATATTTAACTTTATCTAATGCCTCAAAAAGATTAAGGATATTAATGCAGATTGTTTCAGTTTTGTTCCATTGTTCATTTATTGCTCAAAAAGTATAGTGTTGCATGTTCAATAGCTTTTCAGTAAATTAACTACCTTTTTGATGGTGTGGAATATGCGCCGTCTTTTGTACTAAGTCAAGAACAGTTCTAACGTAGAGAATCACTTATCCAACTAACACAGTGGTGCTGGATTGCAATTCTTAAAGGTGTAGTTAAGAAAAACTGTTTGTAAAATAAGAATGGCCAACAGTGTTTTGGAGGTTTCGTTGTATAGGAGTGTTCCATGAACAGCTGGCAAGACTTACTACTGGACAGTTACCATAGCCTAGCCACAGATATTTCATTTCAGATAGTTTATGCCATCCTTGAGTTACTTAAACATATCATTTTACCCATTAGCAGGCAGCCATGTGCCCTCTGCCTATTTCTGCCACCATTACGTGTTGACCAACAATCTCAGAGCATGCAAGTGTAACAGGAAAGCCTCCTGATCGCTGATCCATGCCAGAGCACTCCTGTTTAATAGAACCAGATCTGCACTACATTTTGCTTTTGCATACACATGCAGTCTGGTACATACTGTATATAATGTATTGTTTTAAAGATTAATTCCTCTATGGAACTGTAATAAATAAACCACTAGATTATGGTTAACCTTTAAAGTATTTTCAATCTTCACAAGGGTATAAGAACCTGGAAAGGTGACAGGAGAGATGCTAATATGTGAGAGCACACTGTATATACCAGCTATTATTCTCTTGCTATTCAACAACAACAACAACATATTGCCAGCCACTTTAAAGACTTTGGAAGGGTTTCAACGGGGTCTTTTGAAAGAGGCATGAAAAAGCTTTGCCCTCTCTGTTCTTCACTCGTGTTAATCTTCGGCAGTGAGGGGGTCCTCTGGGAGGGGAACCAGGGACTGGTACAGGAAGCAAGCCAAGTATTTAGAAGTCACTCTGCTGCTACTGATGACAGACTGACAGTGACTGCAGAATAAACAGTTCAGTTAAAGCCCAGTTAAAGTGTTTGCTACCAATGTACATCATAAAATGCAACATTAGCAACATTAATAGTACTCTTTCTGATTTTATATATATATATATATATATATATATATATATATATATATATATATATATATATATATATATATATATATACACTGCCCTCCAAACGTTTGGAAACGCCTGAACAAAATAGGGTTTTTGGGCAATATCAGCATAAATCCTCTTTAGTTAGTGACCATTTTGCATTGATAATAAGGGACAACACAAACTATGAAAACATATTTTATTAAATAAAAAGTTTATGAACATAAACATGAACATAACATAGAAAAATACTCAAATTTTGGATTCATC
>CM040997.1:17278719-17299339 GCA_022985145.1 Pangasius djambal
TATATATATATATATATATATATATATATATATATATATATATATATATATATATATATATATATATATATATATATATATAAACTCAAAATAAATTATTTACAAAATGTGAATAATTTAGTTGAATTAAATTATCCACAAAATTTGCTGTCACAAATTGTCTGCACTGCACTAACCCTAGTACTTTTGTTTGTTTTTTTTTCTTCCAGACCACCTTATAATAGGCTTATAATATAATTAGATACCGTATAAGAAGTTGGTAACACTACCTCAACTAAACAAGCCAACAACGCTTGCATATATGCTCTGATTGACAGGCCAACTTGCTTAGCATGTGTGCAAACAGCCATCTATGATGCTAACTACTTTGCATACACCCCTCATCTAGTATAAAGCCACCCAGTCATTCATTCATCTTTCAGTAACTGCATTATCCTGGTCAGGGAAAGGGGGGATTCGGAGACTATCCTGGGAACACTGGGTGCAAGGTGGGAATACACCTCGTTTTTTTTTTGGGAGGTAAGATTAAACCCATCCGGATACAGACACCCAGAACTCCACAGAGGCACTGACCCTAGTTTAAAAGACAAAACAAACAAGCCAACAAACAGTAATATTAATCTGTATCAATCCGTGTAGCTAGTGGAATGCACAAACACACGTTTGTCTTACTATTCTTATGTATATATATATATATATATGTATATATATTACAGGCACTTTCTTAAATTATTATAATAGCAAATTATTTCTTTAAAATTAAAAAAAAATTGTAATTAACTCTAAAAAGGTCCTTCAAATCAGACCAAAATTTGTAGTGACCTCACACTGAATAAATAAATATTTTTAAAAAACGGACACATGTTTCTTCGACACATCCACAGAAGCTGCAAGACTTCTCTGCTGTCTGTGCTCACATGATATTACAGAACTCACAGGGTTTAGCTGCTGTGTATCATCAGTGGTCATGGTTCTGGGACGAGAACTCGTGCTGCGGTCCCTTTAACAATCCCACAATTCTTTGCCAGATTAATGGGGAAGAAAAGGCAGTGAGTGCTGAGGGCAGGAATCGGAAAGCCTGTAATGTGCAATTGCAGAACTGATGTTTAAAATAAGCCTAAGACAGTAAGTGTCTATAGCAGCTGAGCGAAATGAAATGAAATGTAATGTAATGGAGGTGTAGATGAGCAGCATGAGTAAATCAAGCGCTCTGTTCAAGAAGCGTGAAGTGAAGTACTGTGTCGTTATTTGTGCGAGTGAAGTAAGCAGCTGGATAATGACAACTCTCAAGAGGAAGTTATTGTCAAAGACTAACGTGAGTGAGACGGTAAAGAAGCGACTCCAGCGGCAGGATGGAGGACACAGAGACAGACACAGAGACAGAGACCAGGGCAAGGAGCAGGACCCGACCTGCAGCCAGTACTTTGTCAGTAAAGCTGATAATGTTGCCAGGCTGAGATTCGACTTCTTTAACCAGCCATGTGTTGATTTAGCCAAAGGCCTTTTGGGTAAGGTAAGCAGTGTGCTTATTGATAACTCCCTGCTTAAATGGTTAAAATGAGGCTTGTAGAGTTAAACACTGGGAGTGATGGTAGTTCAGTGGATTTTTATTTTTAAAAATGCCACCTGAAGCAGTGTTTATCAACCCAATCCCCCTGGGCATTTTCCACTAGATGTTGGAGCGAGGCTGTGGGGATTTGTGTTCATTCAGCTACAAGAGCGTTAGTGAGATCAGGCGCTGATGTTGGTGAGGAGGTCTGGGGTGCAGTCGGTGTTCCAGTTCATCCCAAAGGTGTTCAGTGGGGTTGAGGTCAGGGCTCTGTACAGGACACTCGAGTTCTTCCACTCCAACCTTCACACACCATGTCTTCATGGAGCTCGCTTTGTGCACAGGGGCATCGTTCCTTCATTCTGTGAAGGGAAATTGTAATGCTACAGCATACAGAGATT
Organism: Pangasius djambal; assembly: GCA_022985145.1. NCBI lineage: Eukaryota > Metazoa > Chordata > Actinopteri > Siluriformes > Pangasiidae > Pangasius > Pangasius djambal. Next base: position 17,280,670 of record CM040997.1, read on the forward strand.
TCTATACAAATGTGGGCTTCCAACTTTGTGGCAACAGTTTAGAGAAGGTCAGCATATGGATGTGATGGTCAGGTGTCCACAAACCTTTGGCCATATTAATGTTCTTGAGTGTTTGCCTGGGATGTTTTGGGAGAGAGTAAAAATGTGAATTGTCTTGGGGTGGTTGAGGATTGAGATGGAGGAGACTGCTTTCATGGACTTAAAATGAATACCAGAGCTGATGCAACTAATCAGCTCATTAACAGTCCTTACAGAATTGAAGTGGGTGTGTTAGAGCTGGGAAAACTCTAAAATGTATTGAGCCCCAGTCCTGAGGGTACTCCAGGACCAGGATTGGGACCCTGTGTACCAGAACTTCGACGTATATATTGAAAAGGTTGGGCATTTTAAAGTGAAGCTCTGGTTGTGTTCATTTCCTGTAACATCATCATTGATGATGATTGTAAGCCTTATTTAGGGATTGCTTTGAGAATGGGTCCAAGTTTTGGCAGGTTTCGAGCAGCCTATACTCTGTACAGACCACGTACACGCATACTGACTCCCAAAGCCAAAGCTATCTCAACTTAAGTGCATCCAATTGCTATTTCTATATCTACAAAGCTAAAATTGCATCCAAAATAAATATCCGCTGTGCCGTGGACGCCGAACTTAAAAGGGCAGTTGAAGTGAAAGGATTTCTTACCCAGCTGGCTTTCATTCATTGTTAGCCAGCTTCACATTTAAGTATTTACAAAAAAAAAAAAAAATCAAACAATTGTTCAGCAAGAAGATTCAAGAAACTGGATCTAAGGGTCTTCATATTCTTGAGTTTTTTAACAGAAAGTTGTCATGTGTAGATCTATCAATCAATCTAGCTTACCTTTCCAACTAACAAGCATGCTAGCTAATCAGCCAGCCTAGAGAAGGTTTCTTATTTGTTATAAAACCTCAACATAGACCAAACCACTGACATAGACCATAGGTTCCCAACCCTAGTGTTAAAATCCCCCTTATCCTGCACATTGTAGTGTTTTCCCTGCTCCTCACACAACTGAACTTGAAGCGGGTGTGTTAGAACAGTACGAGGGGTCCCCCAGAACCGGGGTTGCGAACCAGTGACATAGACTTATGAGACGGTACAAAATTTAGCAGCACACACTGTGTCACATGGCATATTTTGCATAATGTTACACTGTATGACAATTAAATTGCAGGTTACCTAAGAAATACTGTGGATAAATTGCTCTTCTGTCTGCAGAAAAGACGTCTGTGGCAGTGTGCGCATGTCTGCAGCTAGACCCTTCTCGGGTGCATGGCACTATAGGTTACTGTTAAGATGTCATGATGAGCCATATTGCCAGCAGCACTAAAAGTAACCTACAAGAGAAATGAGAAGCTATATAGCACAAGCTGTCAGCTGTAATTGACTTGCTGCATAGCTGAGTTCAGGAAAATGTTCCCCATCAGGTATGACTGGTACATTTTAGCACAATCAACACATTCTTGGAGCCTTAATGATCCAATCCATTGTACTCGGAACTCAGAAAGTTTCAAGCTGATTTCCCTGAGTTCCGATCCAAATGCATTCCAGGGCTTCTGTTCGGAAAATCATGCATGCCCAGAGCACGGTCATATTTTTATGGCAAGTCTCTGAATTTGATGAACTTATAAAGAAGACCTACATGAATAATTTCTGCACGATTAGTAATTTGAAACAATGTATAAGACAAGGTCAACTGTCTTATACATCTTTGCTTATAAAAATTATCTGTCACTATGGTCTTTAAAATTGGGCTGAAATCAATGGAATTATGTTACAAATCTAAACTTACAAAGCTGTTAAAACATGTTTTCAAAATACAGAAGTTGCATATCAGGCAAAATCAAGTAGAAAATGATGCAAAAAGAAATCTGTTTACCACTGACCATGCTCCATGTTTGTTTATGTGAAAGAACCTGGGCTAGGTGGATGTTGCCCGAGGTCCCGACCTGGAATCCTGAGTTGAATGACCATTCCATTGCACTTCATTGCACGGGTTTTTCAGAGTTCCGAGTACTATGGATTGCAGCATTAAACCATATTTATTTAGAATACTGGCTGAGTAAAATCTGAGGTGTCTAAACCTTTTCCCCTCCAAAATAAGTTATTCCCGCACAAAGGTAACAGGTATGTTATGTTATAAAATATTTCATTAACAAATATCATGATAGCTACTGCTACCACATTATGGAAGGGAAAACCTATGTGCTTTGTGGGTTAAATGCTGCAGCAAATATGCAGCCATATACTGGTCCTTGCTGTGCTTTTTATTACTGTAGCAATACTGACTCAGCATGTTCTGGAAGTGCCTCATTATCTGTAGTTATCTGATTAAAAGTATAGACTACTACCCCAACTACTTGCCTCATATGTACTCAGTTTGGAGGCAGGATTTCTGGTCAGACTTGTGAGCGCACACAATGTTTATTTCCATTCAAAGGAGCCAACGATGCCAGAGAAGACTTTAGACTATTTAAGCAGAAAGGCAAACCAAATTAGTAATCAGTGGCACAACTTTCCGTTGTGAGTGCACCTCGCTGTCTGGAAGTACGCCCGTGTTTGTAATTTAAGACTGCTTGGAACTTTAAAGAGCATGGGTCTGGGACGTATGAAAGCAATTACGTTGGAGGGCATCCGGCCTGCTGTCGAACCGTCAGACCCCTGCACGCCTCTGTAATATGTGACCATGCATTCTTTGCAGTCAAAGAGGAAGGGCCTTTTTCCACTCTACTAGTTTCATTACACACACATTTCTATTACACAAAATGCCTTGACTTCGTTCTGGCTTCCTGGCTTCGTTTGTTACAATATGGCATAACCCATGCTCTATAGGATAACTCACGCATGGTTTGCATTTCAGGACATTGTGCATCGATGCTCGCACAGAATTTAAAAAAAGAAACCTTGCACAGTCAATTATAAATGATGTCAATTCTCACATAAAGCATTTTCATTCATCTGTATTCATCAGTATCAAGTGGCTCTTGTATCAAAGCATTTCAATTTAATTAGTGTTTAAATCCACAATTCTATCAACCATTGAATTATGGATGCTTATATTGTTATTGAGTTGCTAATGCAGAGGTATAAACCAGGCCTTAATAGCAGCTCTGGAAATTGCAGGATTCCATGACATATTCCCAGATTTGGTGTAATGAGCACACTCAAAATGATCAATTAACATTAATATTATTAGAATGTCTATCATTGAGGTTAATCTATTGTCCTTAGCGATTGTTAGCTGTATAGGTATTATAGGTATTCAAAGATGGCATAAATGGGACATAGCAGTTGTTCCAAACGTGTCCATAAACAGTACAACTGATGGTTACTTTTACCTGTTTTTTGATAGATTAATGGTACAGTTGCACCACCTGCTGACAGTGTTATTAGCTTGCATGTGTTCATTTTTTTTCTCTGAAATGAATGAGTGGAGTACTTCACTGGAGTGCGGGGTTAACCAAGCATTTGTACTAAATCTATTGTGTATTTGTAAGGTGCTGGTGCGCAGGCATTCTGACGGCACAGAGCTGAGAGGCAGGGTGGTCGAGACGGAGGCCTACTTGGGCGGGGAAGACAAGGCATCGCACTCGGCTGGTGGCAAGCGCACGGAAAGAAATGCAGCCATGTTCATGAAGCCTGGCACCATCTATGTCTACCCTATTTATGGCATCTATCTCTGCATGAATATCTCCAGCCAAGGTGAGGCTTCCTGCTACTTTAACTCTCACACTTCATCTTACTTTTTTGTTTGTGTAAAGCTGCTTTGAGACAATGACATTGTAAAAAGCGCTATACAAATAAACTAAACTGAAACTTTAACATGAAACACTCAAAGGCTGAGAAATTTCACAAACACAAAGTTCCATTCAGAGCACCACATTGATGCGCTTGTGGTGCTCTTTTATTTAATGGTTCTTCATTAAAGGCCATATTGATGGTGGTAATGTATTTATATTTTTATTAACTTTATCCATCCTCAGGATCAGATGAGGAGACAATCAAGTTAACTGCTGCTTGTCTGTGTATATGTAGGGGAAGGGGCAGCTGTGCTGTTACGTTCCCTGGAGCCCCTCCAGGGTCAGGATGTCATGAGGAGGCTGCGGGCTTCCAAACGTAAAGAGGGCGCCAAGACATTGAAAGACAGAGAACTATGTAATGGCCCGTCTAAGCTGTGCCAGGCCCTGGATGTCCAGCGCTGCTTTGACCGCAGGGACCTGGCCTCAGATGCTGATGTGTGGCTAGAGACAGACACAGAGTGGGTGACACCAGGAGCAAGAGACGTGGTTTCAGCCCCTCGGATTGGAATCGAGTCCCGTGGAGAATGGGCCACCAAACCACTACGATTTTACCTGCGAGGTCATCGTTGTGTTAGTGTGGTGGACAAAGTAGCTGAGAGTAATCAGTAGGAAGGTAATGAGTCCCATGAGACTAAGACAGGAGGATGTTATGATGTTTTAAAAAACTTAGTGTTGCCATGACAGGAACAGTCCACTAATACTTGGAAGCATTATCACATGTGAAAGCCAAAGAGGTGAAGTGTTTTGTAATAAATCTCTACGTCTGGGAGTGTGTTTTGTGCTTAGGGATTTCAGAGATTTGTAGGCAAACTGCTTGGCATCTTTTGCACCCTTTTCCTTTTCTTAGCCGCTTTGTGTTTTTCCTTACCGGAACCCTTGTAGTCTCCAGTATCTTGGTCTGGAATGATCATTATGGCGCAATTTTTTTATTCCAGTTTGTTTGACAGTATGATCTATCACATCAGGGAATATCCCTTATCCCATTATAGGAAAGAAAACTAATTGTTCATTTTATGGTTGGCCAATGGCACTCAATACAGTAGGACTCTCAAATAATAAACTATTATTCAACCTTAAAAAACTACATGGCCTGAGTCCAAGGCAGAGTATTTTATAGCATAAACGCTACATACAGTATATTAGGCATGTCTCATGAACTGAATTCCTTCATTCTCTTCATCTTAACAGCATGTTAGGATCTCATGTAAAGCACTTAAATGATGAATAGTACTTCCAGCACGCACAGCATACAGTTATTAAATATCAGTGTAAAATTTGGTGTGGGAACGTGGATGTGGCATTTGGCTTGTGCTACTCGGGTGGTATTTGGAACAATGAGATGACCGGGTCCTCGTGGTTGGTAACCACTAAAACACTGCGGAACTTGTCAAAGAGAGTCTTTAGCTGGGAGCGTCGCATGTTCTCATTGTACATGATCTCCTCCAGGTGGTGATGCCCTCTAAAGTAGTGTAGCAATCTGTGGGAGACAATCAAGAAAGCCACATTTGTATTTTTGCTGGAAAGCAAACAAATGACAAAAGCTCACAGGAGACATAATGCAAGCTTCAGGTTGCTGTTTGCCAGGAGATCTTTTGGTGAGAAATATTCATTTAAACAATTCCAATGTACAACTACTGTTCAACCATTTGGAATCACTCAAATTGCCTTGTTTTTGAAAGAAAAAAAAAATTCAATTAATTAACATTAGATTGATCAGAAATACAACCTAGACATTGTTTGTGCTGTAAATGACTATGGGCACATTGTGTGAGCTAAAAAAGTTTTCATGTTAAAAAGCTAATTCATCATTAGAAAACAATTGTGCAATCGTTAGCACAGCTGAAAATTCATTGTGCCGTTTACAGATGCAATAAAACTGGCCTTCTTTGGGCTACTTAAGTATCTCGAGCATCAACGTTTGTGTGATTGTTTATGGTCTCAAATGGCCAGTATTTCTAACCTTGTCTTGACTATATTTTCTATTCATTTTTCAACTTATTTGATGATTAAAATATCAGTTTTCATGGAAAATGTGAAATTTGAGTGATTCCAAACTTTTGAATGGTAGTGTAAAATATTCATATATATTATATAGATTTCCACCTTGAACTTACAATTTCATGATTTTACACAGGAAAAAAACTTGTTAAACACTGTTCATGTTACCTAGCAAACATGCGCAGGTCATCAGGATTTTGTGCAGCAGGCACGCTAAGGATGGCATGGCGCTCGTGTTCAGTCAGACTGGCCAACAGGGTCTCTGTCATTCTCTTATTGAGTGGAGAGTCTCCGCCTGGCAGCAGCTCAGCACTCGAGTTGTCCATGCTGGGGCTTGTCAGTGTCATGTCATCGCTGCTGGCTGGTGACGGAGAAGGAGAAAAAGGACTGATCAGGCTTTATGAGATGGAGAGTGAATTACACTGATGATACCAGTCTAAATGAACTGAGGCTGAAACAATGGGATGTTACTTGGGGAGCCGAAACTGAGGGTGGTGGGTGTGCTGAGGCTGCGTGCGGCCACACGGTTCACCATCGGCATCTCCTCCTCTAGTGGGCATGGCTGTTCCTCACTGGGTGGCACGAGCAGGCACGCATAGGTGTGAAGCTGGATCAGCAGACGCCTCTGCAGCATCCACACCACCATCTGGATCAACTGTGCCTGTGCCAAGAGACACGCACTTCAACACGAAGTGCCTCATACACAGCTAATAATAATAATTAAAAAAAAAAAAAAGCTAATAGAGTATGAACAAGCAACTGTGTTCCCAGAGCACCACAATCTTCCATTTACTGTGAGCATGTTTGGATAAGGAACAAGATTAATGTTCCTTGACCTGGGAATCCTGACTTCCAGGAAGTAGCTGTGGTGGTGGAGGCGTGCTTGAGCGCTGTTTGTGAATGGAGGGCGGAGTCTGGGAGGATGAGTGAGTAACTCCATGAATGAGCATACACCTGTGTGTGATTAATGTTGGTCTAGTTAAATGCCTCTTGCAGTGAGGGGGGAACCCCTGCTGAGCTGCAGCAGGGCAGAACCATGTGTGCTGATGTTTTCTATTTTACTTTGAGTTGGTGAGTGAAGTGTTGAAATGCATAACAGTTTTAAAAGAAAAAAGAAAGAAAGCCTCCATACCCATACTCCATTCCCTCCATACCCACCAGGGTGTCACAGAGGCATATGGCCACAGCTACTTAAATGTGCAGTTTTTATATACATATTTTATTTATTTAAATTTATGTAGGATGCTCTTAGAACTTGGTTGTGATATGACCTGTGCAAAGTTTTCAAAATACCTTGTATTCTATTCTACCATTTAAACTACTTAGCTATGCAAGCTATCTCAGCCTGTTGTACAGTGGATATAAAAAGTCCCCCGTTAAAATGGCAGGTTTTTTAAGATAAAAAAAATGAAACCAAAATAAATCACCTCAGAACCTTTTCTACCTTTACTGTGACGTTACAAACTACAAATTAAAGTGAAAAACAATAATCATTTTAGTGGATTTTTTTTTTTTTTTAAATGTACAATAACCTGGTTGCATAAGTGTGCACACCCCTAAACTAATACTTAGTTAAAGCACCTTTAGATTTCATCACAGCATTCAGTCTTTTTGGGTATGAATCATTCAGTTTGTAACATCTTGTCATAGCAGTATTTCACCATTCAACTTTTCAAAAGCATTCTAACTCTGTCAGATTGGCTGGGCATCTCCTGTGCACAGCCCTCTTCAGCTCACCCCATTTGATTTAGATCTGGACTCTGGCTCAGCCATTCCAAAACCTTGACCTTGTTCTGGTGAAGCCATTCCTTTGTTTATTTGGAAGTTTGCTTCGGGTCGTTGTGATGCTGAAAGGGGAAATTTCTCTTCATCTTAAGTATTTCAGCAGAAGCTTTAAAGTTTTGCATAAGATTTGACTGGTATTTAAAGCTATTCATTATTCCCTCCACCCTGATTAAAGCCCCCGTTACAGCTGAAGAAAAGCAGCTTCAAAGCATGATGCTGCCACCACCATGCTTCCCTGTGGGGATGGTGTTCTTTTGGTGATGTGCTGTGTTTTTTGTGCGCCAAACATATCTTTTGGTATTAAGGCCAAAAAGTTCAAATTTGGTCTCATCAGAACATAACACATTATTCCATTTTTTGGGAGATTGGATGTATTTTTTTTCTGCAAACTTTAGCCGGGCTTAGGTGTTTTTTTTTTTCTGGGTAAAAAAGGCTTCCATCTTGCCACCCTACCCCGTAGCCCAGACATATGAAGAATTTGGGAGATTACTGATACATGAAGCGTGCAACCAGTACTCGACAGAAATTGCTGCGATTCCTAAATGTTGCCTCCTGGCCTTCTGATCAATTTTAGAAGGAAGTCCTCTTCTGAGTAATGTCACTGTCATGCCATATTTTCTCCACTTGTTGATTATTGTCTTTACAGTGTCCCCTGGTATATCCAATGCCTTGGAAATCTTTTTGTAACCCTCTCCTGATATTTTCCAACAGCGAGTTCCCGTACCTGCTTTGTAAGCTCTTTGCGGCCCATGGCTTTACTAGTTGGATGGTACCAAGATGATATCAGGAAAATCCTACAGGAACAGCTGTACTTTATTTGGGGGTTATCAGTCACTATAATGATGGCAGGTGTGTACTAATTAGTATTTAACATGAATTTGAATGTGATTGGTTGATTCTGAACACTGCCACATTCCCAATTGGAAGTTTTTTGTTTTTCTCTTTTTCCTTAACTCATTTCTGGGTGTTTGTCACTTGATTTGTATATGTTGCAATTCCACAATAAAGGTGAAAAAGGTTCTGACATGATTTTTTTTTTTTTTTACATCACAAAAACCTGGCATTTTAACAGGGGTGTGTAAACTTTTTATATCTACTGTATGTGTCTAATCTAATAATACAAATACATGATGAATAGTAATCTTAAGAGGAACTGAGAGAGAAGCTTTTTTCCAGCCATACTGACTCATAATACTAACCTCATGTACAGGAGCGTCCAGTGGGTGTCTGAACTCAGACAGAGATACAGGTAAAGAGAACTTGGCTAACATGGACGGCAGGTCATAACCAGGAAACTGCTGGGAAAACTGCTTTGCCAGTGGAGAGTACCTAGGATGAGACATGAAACTTTACCCACATATATCCAAGAGGCAAAACAGTGCATATTTAAGTGAGTGGGGGAAAGTAAGCCTCATAGCAGGCAAAGCATTTTATCGTATAATAGTAAGTCATCTTTTGCAGGGTAGAATTACAAGGGTTAAAGAGAGCAGAAATAGGATGAGGCAGGTTACACTCACAGAAATATGTTGGCATGTGGAGAAAGCATGTATACGTTGTTCTCACAGAGTGGATACACGATGATGGCTTTACCCCAGTATACCAGCTGAGCAGCTATCTGAAAGACCTGTGGAAGCAGCAGAGAGCAAAGGTAAAGATGAGGTTTCTTCACAACATAAAAACTTGTACTGATATAAAAATAATATAGTAAGCTAAAATCACGTGAGATGAATAGTCAGCAACTGAGTTGAGTTTTCTCACAGTGCTGCACAACTTAAGTAGTGTTCAATAACGTTTCATCTACCGACGCTGGATACAAAGTGCAAAAGTCATTTTCTTTTTTGAAAGAAAGAAGAAAAAACTGCAGTCAGTAAATCTGTCAAGCAACAATTGAAAAATCAGTGTAGCACTGGCTACCAAAGTGGGGTCAGGGTGCACCCTGGGGTCCAGGAAGCAGAGCCAGGGACTGATTGATTGATTGATTGATTGATAGATAGATAGATAGATAGATAGATAGATAGATAGATAGATCCATCTTACAGTGGTGAAATCACAACCTACCATCACCAGAGTTCAGTATAATTATGTCTTCTGTCAGTTGAAATTTCAGGAATAAAAAGCTTTATAATATATTAAAGGCTTCAATAAATAGCAAGAATATTATGTGCTGAGGGGTCTGTGGTAATTGTTTCACAGTTTAATGGGGCCCCCCGCTTGCGAAAAGTTTTAGCACCCTTTCCCGAAAGCACATTTCTTCTATTTATAGACTTTTGTAAATCGTGTCCACTAGATGGCAGTATGAGACAAATTATCACATTCTAAAATGCGCTATGACGCTAAATTCCTCAAAATTCAGTGTTTAACTCTTCACTGACCACTGACTTTTACTAACATTATAGTATTCATCATTCTTTCTGCCCAACACTAATTATCTCTTAAACTGTTGTTGTACTGCATCACATTTTGCATTAATACAGTTTCATTTGAGGTAAGATCTGGAATTAGCACAAGACAGATGTGTCACAAATATGACTAATGTACTCTATATTAAATAATAAATACCAATTCAAACATTAATTAAATTAAGATATCAGTAAAAAATTTAATCGGGTAGATAAATGCAAAAATAATTTTAATTAATCTCTAATTAACCTAAGAAATGTACGGCCTGCCAAACTGGTAACTGCTATTATTTTGAGTATACCATGAATATTATTATTTTGAGTATGCAATAAGGTACTTTTTCACCTGAAGAAGAGCCAGATCAGCATCTTGTGCCAGCTGCTGCAGGTTCTTCATAGCTGAACAGATCTTGATGAGCCGCAACAGAGCAGGAGAGCAATCAAGCGGGAGTTGATCCAGCAGGGCTTTCTCACTGTCCAGCAGCAGCAGGGCATGGTACGGCCTTCAGGGACAAGATATATCCACATATACAGTCAACTATCAATACATATATACTATACCAGATATACTATCAATACATAAAATGTAAACATATGTGTAGTTCTATTTTTAACACTGTATTTATTTGAACACAAATTTCTTAATGTTTCCATAAGGCTTTCATATCCATGACAGAGACTGTAATTGCAATTTTTTTATTTTTGTGTACCACGACCATCATTGTGTTCATTTGGATGTATATTTGTCATCAGCATTCTTTTCTAACAGGATATGCAATTTTATATTCATTACCTGACTTGTGGAAGTCTCTCTCTTTTGTGTTTAAATCTTATTGTTTGTTTTTCTAATGGTGATGGATGACAAGGATTTTAAATGTGCAACCTTATTTATGCCCCATGGAAACAGGAAGTGGTCAAAGACAACAAGAGTTCCTGAAGACTACAAGGATGACAACTTGTTCACATTCATTACAAAAATGCTTTAGATACATTTTTAAGAAAAAAAAATAGTTTTTTTTAAAATTAATAAAAAAAATAAAAAAAAAGTTTTTATGAGAATGATTTTTCTTAGAGGAAAGGTAAGTAGCTTCACAAAATGCTTGAGTGGAAATGTTTAATATTGTTTCTCAGGCTTATTTTATACAGTAATTTCTGCCCAATTTCTTTTAAGGTGCTAATAATTCTACAGTTAGCCTGGGCATGGTACGGCCGGCAGGAAAACCCATTACACCCCTACATATCATAAATGAATTTACACAAAGAGGCACAGGATGAAATATATAAACGCCTGTATGATTCTAAATTTCCTTAAAAAGTTACTGAAAAACGGAATGTATGTTTTCCGACATGAAAGTCCATGTGCTTGGCAATTTCTTTCTGAATAATGTGGAGGAAAAAAGATATTCCAGAAATCACATTCTATCATTTTAAATAAAGTGTAACAAGGTTACTAAATGTGAAAAAAAAAACAAATATAAAAACATGAAAATATAACAGATTAAATATGAAAGAGACAATTTTATTTCTTATTTCCACTGACGTCAGGAGGACACCCAATCACAGTACAGTGTGTTGTATAGCTATTTTAATAATGAGCATTTATATTGCTAATAATTTGAGACTCTATACATATATACATATGCACAGTTAGGACAATGACAGAGTTTTTGTGATTTTGCCTTTATACACCACCACAATGGATTTGAAATAAAACAATCAGGATGTGATGGAAGTTTCAGCTTTATTTTAAGAGGCTCCACAAAAATATGGGATTTACCATTTAGGAATTACAGCCATTTTCAGCAAAGTACCTCCATTTCAGGGGCTCGAAGGTATTTGGACAAAGTGACATAATTGTAAATATAACCATAATTTTAATACTTGGATGAAAATCCTTTGCAGTCAATGACGGCCTGAAGTCTGGAGCCCATGTTCTCAAAACTCAAATTCTGAGTTTCCTCCCTGGAGATGCTTTGCCAGGGCTTCACTGCAGCCACCTTCAGTTGCTGCTTGTTTGTGGGTCTTTCTGCCTTCAGTCTTGTCTTCAGTAAGTGAAAAGCAGCTCTATTGGGTTGAGATCAGGCGACTGACTTGGCCATTGAAGAATATTCCATTTCTTTGCCTTCAAAAAGTATTGAGTTGCTTTCGCAGTATGTTTAGGGTCATTATCCACCTGCACTGTGAAGCGGCGTCCTATCAGTTTTGTAGCATTTGGATGAATGTGAGCAAAAAGTATAGCCCTATACACCTCAGAATACTCTGGAGAAGGTAGGCGTATCATTGTCGAAATCTGCAATCAAGAGATGCCTGCTCACAAGTCAGTCGCCTGATCTCAACCCAATAAAGCTGCTTTTCACTTACTGAAGGCAGAAAGACCCACAAACAAGGTGGCTGCAGTGAAGGTCTGGCAAAGCATCTCCAGTGAGGAAACTCAGAATTTGACTTTTGAGAACTTGGGCTCCAGACTTCAGGCCATCATTGACTGCAAAGGATTTTCATCCAAGTATTAAAATTATGTTTATATTTACAATTATGTCATTTTGTCCAAATACCTTTGAGCCCCTGAAAATGGAGGCACTTTGTTGAAAATGGCTGTAATTCCTAAATGGTAAATGGCATATTTTTGTGGAGCCTCTTAAAATAAAGCTGAAGGTCTACACTTCCATCACATCTTGATTGTTTTATTTCAAATCCATTGTGGTGGTGTATAAAGGCAAAATCACAAAAACTTTGTCATTGTCCAAATACTTCCGGACCTAACTAATATATATATATATATATATATATATATATATATATATATATATATATATATGTATCAGTCATAACATTAAAACCACTGTCAGGTGAAGTGAATATAGTATGGGGTGGGATGTGGGATATATTTGGCAGCAAGTGAACAGTCAATTCTCGAAGTTGATGTGTTGGAAGCAGGAAAAATGAGCAAGCGTAAGGATCTGAGCGACTTTGAAGGGCCAAATTGCAATGGCTAGATGACTGGGTCCAAGCATCTCCAAAACAACAGGTCTTGTGGGGTGTTCCTGGTATGCAGTGGTTAGTACCTACCAAAAGTGGTCAAAGGAAGGAGAACCGGTGACAGGGTCATGGGCACCCAAGGCTCACTGATGTGTGTGGGGAGCAAAGGCTAGCCCGTCTGGTCCGATCCCACAGAAGAGCTACTGTAGCACTGCTGAAAAAGTTAATGCTGGCTGTGATAGAAAGGAGTCAGAACACACAGTGAAGCTCAGCCGCAAACCGGTCAGTGTGTCCATGCTGACCCCTGTCCCCTGCCAAAAGCTCCTACAATGGGCACGTGAGCATCAGAACTGGACCATAGAGCAGTGGAAGAAGGTGGCCTGGTCTGATGAATCACGTTTTCTTTTACATCATGTGGACGGCCGGGTGCGTGTGCATCACTTACCTGGGGAAGAGATGGCACCAGGATGCACTATGGGAAGAAGGCAAGCCGGCAGAGGCAGTGTGATGCTCTGGGCAATGTCCTGGCTTTCATGTGGATGTTACTTTGACACGTGCCACCTACCTAAACATTGCTGCAGACCAGGTACACCCCTTCATGGCAACAGTATTCCCCATCGAGCCTCCTAATCCGGCCTCTTTCAGCAGGATTATGCTCCAGCCACACTGCAAAAATTGTTCAGGAATGGTTTGAGGAACATGACAAAGAGTTCAAGGTGTTGACTTGGCCTCAAAATTCCCGAGATCTCAATCTGATCGAGCATCTGTGGGATGTGCATGGAGGGCCCACCTCACAACTTACAGGACTTAAAGGGGATCAGGGCTGTTTTGGCGGCACAAGGGGGACCTACACAATATTAGGCAGGTAGTTTTAATGTTATGGCTGATTGGTGTATATATTTGGTATTACAGAAATGTTGTGAAAAGGGCTGTGTCATTGCTAAATAGTGAACTGTGGAAAAACCTTAGGATGGTCATAGTGTAGAGACAGAGTCTGATCACTAGGGGTGCATTCTACCCCACTCTAAACACAATGTCTCTACACAATAGAACATATGGTCTTACCGAATAGCCTTAAGGCTGCGTTCCAAGGCGTCTGGAGGAATGTGGTTCCCTCCAACGCGATGGATCTTGTGGGGGAGACAAAAACTGACCTCCAGCCAGTTGTTGATGTGAAGTCGCACCACTCCAGTTGTGCAGAGGCTGGGGGAAAACACAAGAAACTGCCTTCACAAATATTTTTATGCTGTAAAAATTTAATTTGGTGAAAAATGTTTTCTTCAGCGTGTAGGAAAGAAAAAGTACTGGATAAATACCTACCTGTCATAGGCTTCCTTTAGGTCTCTTGCCAGTTTACACTTGGGAAGAATGTGTCGAAAGGGAGACTGTAGAGTGCCATCCGCTGTAATCATAAACAAGAAAGGATCAGGGGATATTCAAATTTTTCTTTTCTCCCTAATTGGATCTTGGAAACTGGTAGTCCCAGCCACCAGTTAAGTCTCCCCTATCATATGACAGCTACCATTCCGGCAGGGTGAAGGCTATCATGTGCTTCCTCCGAGACATGTGAAGCTGCCACCTGCATCTTTTCGAACTACTGCTCATGCTGCGTCACAGGGTGGCGTAACACGCTCTGAGAAAAGCGCTATCCGCCCATTTCTACATGCATGAGCTCATAGATGCCTATGATTGGCTAGTGTTGCTGTGAATGACAGGGAAGAAAGTATGCCCCTCCCACCCAGAGAGCATGGCCAGTTTTGCTCTCTTGGTCTCCAGGCCACGAATGGATGTGGCATCGATGGGATTCAAACTTGTGATCTCTGGACAATAGGGCAAAGGCTAATGTCATAATGCATGGCACAAACAATAACTAATAACAGGTAGGTAAAGGGCTGGAAAAGAGAATGACAGAAAGTTTGAGTTGTGTGCTGCATACGCTGAAAGGCCTCACTCTCAGTCATGGTGGTGAGCTCATCTTGCACAGCCAGCATAAGTTTGGCCTCTCTGGTGAGGTACTGGCACCGTCGCTCCTCATGTTGCAGGGCAATGGCGATGCGCCTTGACAGGTTGTGCATGCAACTGATCACTGATGGGTCTGCATTGGCCTGCAGTGGGGAGCAGAGAGACAGAGGGCAAGTGTGAGAGAGGTAAATAGACATAAAATCTGTAAAAGTTAACAGCTCTGGTTAAAGATATACACTGCTCTCCAGAATTACTGGCAGCCTTCATGACAATGAGCAAAAATTAATACATACAGTGTAAGACACTCAGAGGAAAGCACTATCTGCACACAGACACAAACAACTGGTTAGTGTTGCTGTGATTGACAAGGGGGAGAGTATGCCCCTCCCACCCAGAGAGCACAACCAATTTTGCATCCTTCGGTTCCCAACCACAGATGGCTCTCGCATTGTTGGGATTCAAACTCATGATCTCCTAATGATAAGGCAAGTACTTTTCTGTTGTGCCACTCAAGAGCCCAATTTTGTGATTCTTTAAAACAGCCCCTGTGTTGATTTAGAAATACATAAGCCCTATCTAGTCTGAACTTCCTGGAAGAGGAAACCAGGTTTTGGGCTGAAATATCCTGGTACTTAGCAGAATTCATAATTCCAACAATCTTCAAATTAGCCCCTGAACCACCAGCCATAAAACAGCACCAAAGCAACAATGAACCACCTACATATTCTACAGTGGCGTATCAGATGCTTTTTCCTGTGTGCAGTTCGCTTTTGTCATCAAGCATGCTGACAGTGTCTATGATCACAAAGTTTGATTTTGGTCTCATCTGTCCACAACACAATGCCAGCTGTAGTTTTAATGACATTTGGTGATGTTCAGGCACTGCATTTTGTTAGATGCTCTTACGGTGGGATTCTTTCTTGCAATGCTGCCAAACACAAGAAACCGTGCAATTCTAAAACTGTGATCTTTTTTCCTCCTTCACCCTCCTGCTCACTGTGTGGGGGTAACGATGTTTTCATAGGCCCAATCCCTGGCAAATTTCCAACTGTTTCAGACATGTGACATTAGTTTTCACCCTCCCAGCTGTCATTATGATTTGGGAGAGCTGGCTTTGTGTTATGTTTAGTGTGGAGATATAGAGGTATAGAGATATAGATTTGCTCCAAAGCATGAAAGAATTTTATTTTATTTATTTATTTATATTTTACAAATTTCAGCAGGCCATAAATTGGCAACTGTGGACCTTCTATTTTAGACATCTTACAAAAATCCCTGGTGATGTCACGCATACAGCATGCACTGTTCAAGAGTAATGACTTTTTTCTTTAGCACTTGTTTTTACAGTAGAATTAGGGCCATGTCCCCTTTTTAAAACCTCTATATCTCAGAAACTAATGCAGATACAATCCTGAAATTGCACACTATTTCCTGGGTGACAGTAATGACATTATTTCCGGAAGGTATAAAGCAAATATGACATGGTCAGTCAGAAACATTTTTTAAAAACTGGTGATGTGAGGTGGATTTACACTTATTCCTTTGGAGTGTCAACAAATATGGCACATATAGGTTTGAGAGAAAATACTATCATTTAAAAAATAAATAAATAAAATAAAAGCAGTTCTAAAGAGAATTTTTTTTGTTGCCACAACGATATGTAGTTTGTCCTATTGTTAGAGATCGAATTATGTGTAATGTTATGAATTGACCAAATTTTCTTTGCAAGGTTTTTTTTTTCCTATTTTAAATACATTTTTTGTAACTTAAAGGATGATTTGTTTTTTAATGTAGAGATGTTTCATATTATTTTTGGTATATAGTGCCTTCAATATGGAGGTTCCAGATTAAAAAGAGTCTGCTCTATGTAACTCACTGTTTCTGCATCACAAGTCAATAAGTTATAGCAATATTATTTAATGGTATTAGCTGTTGCTATATATAATTGTGAATTGCACTATAAATGCACCGGTAACAAATACCCAGCTGCCTTATAAAACATCAGCAGAGTGAAGCAGCCTGATAGAAGACAATTAACATGTATGCAATATTATCATACATATTTTCATATTCTAATCTAATGTGTGAAAACTGTTACCTGGATCTATTGCATAAAGTAAAAGCACTGTATTAAATGCTATTATTACTACACAAGAATAACTACTACTTCAATTCCTATATATATATTAAGATGTTTATTAGTATGTGTCAATGCACCACAATATCTGAGATGTGAAATATTTCCCTGAACAGGAGAGGAAAAGGGATTTCTCAAGGAATCTTTGTTTATCTGTTTTAACTTTCTAAAATGGTTCTGCTTGGAATATTTTGTGACAGAGAGACTATTTGTTAGCAATTCTTAAAAAAAAAAATAAAAAAAAGGTAAAAATATAAATAAAATTCAAAATATATATTTAAAAAAAATTATCTAAAAAAAACCAACAACAAAATAAAGGTTTCTTCTAGCACCCTAAATTTTTTTTTTTTTTCCAGCTAATCGTGTATGTGCAAATATACTATTCAGTTACATATCGACCTGTACTGACACAGAAGATTAAGTTACACAATCATCCAAAACATGTAAAACATAAAATGTACCATTTTTTAAACATAAAACCTAAAATGCAATTTAAGTAAGCAGGCGTGGGGTGTTTTTGCTGAGTCACGGTTGGCTCTCGGGTGAGGTTTGAGGGAGGGGAGGTGGTTATGCAGGTGTCAGATACGAGCAGTTATGAGAGTTGACTAAGCACTGTGTTGTGCTGAGTCAACGTGTTGTGCTGTGTTGTGCTGAGTCAACGTGTTGTGCTGTGTTGTGCTGAGTCAAAGTGGCACCGTGGAGCTGTGTGAGGGCAGGGCAGTGTGACCAAGCCAAGAGTGTAGTTCTGATAGACAGGTTGCCGGGGGCTTATCAGAGCCCACTCCCTTACTGGGAAAGCAAACTCCTGCCTTCAGCTTAATTAGAAACAGCTGATTAACTTCATCTTCTAGTACATGAAAAAATAAAAAAATAGCTTGTCATGAGTCGTCAGTATTTTCTTACCCTTAACGCAAACACAACACTAAACAAGATCATGGTCGGCATTTCTCTTTTTGGTGAAGGGTCTGTTTTGGAAACCTACACAAAAAAAAAAGACAACAAATCATTTTTCATTTTGCAATAAATAGTACTACAGACTGCTGTTAAATATATAATTAATCGTTTACAAAATGAGTCTCACACCCAACATGCACAGGGAGATCTATCAAGCATATTAGTTATATTGCTGACTAGTGCAGTGCATCATTTCTGTCCATTTCAAATTCCCCCCCCACCGTTTAGCTTGTGGATTACAAAACATAAAAAAATACAACAAAACAGTAACAAAAATACAGACTGTGTGGATCACAAACACCTTGTTTCCTTATTCAAATAATAAATTGGCATAATGACAAATATCATTCAAGTAAATTGCATTTGAATCCTATTTACAATGATAGTAACACTGGTAAAATGTTGAAGAACATCTGCAGAGAAAAAAAAACTCCCACTACATACACTATATTACCAAAAGCATTCGGTCACCCATCCAAATGATCAGAATCAGGTGTCCTAATCACTTGGCCTGGCCACAGGTGTATAAAATCAAGCACTTAGGCATGCAGACTGTTTTTACAAACATTTGTGAAAGAATGGGCCGCTCTCAGGAGCTCAGTGAATTCCAGCGTGGAACTGTCATAGGATGCCACCTGTG
>CM040997.1:17299439-17314107 GCA_022985145.1 Pangasius djambal
GCTTTTGGAAGAATGGTCAAAAATTCCTATAAACACACTCCTCAACCTTGTGGACAGCCTTCCCAGAAGAGTTGAAGCTGTAATAGCTGCAAAAGGTGGAACGACATCATATTGAACCCTATGGGTTAGGAATGGGATGGCACTTAAGTTCATATGTGAGTCAAGGCAGGTGACCGAATACTTTTGGTAATATAGTGTAGCTTAATTTGTATAAGAACAATGACCAAAACAGCTAAAGGTGTAATTGCCTGTAAAATAACCTATTGTTAATACATATGCATAAAAACACATTTTACATACCCTGAGTAATTAGTATAATGCATTATATATTAAATACCCCACTGTATTTACTACATATTAAACACACTGGCTCTAGTGACAGGCAGAATTAACTGTAACCACCTCAGCCAGTAGGTGGAGCTCTTAAGCCAAAAAGCCATCTTGTCAATTTGTCTCCTATCTGCCACATGGCCCGAACCTCAAGACTAAAGTTAAGCTGATATTGTGACCCAAGTTGATTTTATTTCATTGCAATTTTTGGTGTAATTCAATTCGGTGTTGTCTAACCTGAATGGTGTGCGGTGGCTGCAGAAGAGTAGGATGTCCCACAAAGCGAACATTATCAATCTTCAGTTCAAACTTTTTGCCGCACATATCTGACTTGGTGGCCAAGATGGTTGCAAGAATGATATCAGAGAATCTTTAAGGGAAAAAAAAAGTCAGAATAAATCAGTGAGCAATCAGCAAACCAAAACTCAGAGCAGGAGTGGATCTTAAAATTCAGGTTCCATTCAACAAATACAAACTGTTTAGCAATAATGCATATGAAGTTAAACCCCTTACAGGGGAACATATAGAGGAAGGACACTAAAATCAAATGAATTAAGCTAAGAATAACTGTTTTCATAACAAGAGAAGAAACACTATTCAGAAGACAGTCTCTGGCAGAGATGATAGACTCATGTTTTTTTCTCTGCTCATGCTTTATCTATTAAAGACATTCATTAAAGAGGTGATTCAAAACCCAGAAACACCCAGTGGTGGAAAAAGTCAGTGGCTCTACAAAGACCTTTAACCTCAATCAGTAGTGAAATTATTATGCCAGAAAGAATGAAAAGAAACAAATGCTGTTATTTGTTGGATATGTGCATGGATTGTGAGCATTATTCTTTTCTTTCTTAAAGGAGTTTTTCATTTTTGCAGTTAAAATATTCATCATAAATTACATGAACCAAAATTGAACATTAAGGCAAATTATTTCAATGTATTTTATTGATATTAAATCAAGCAATGAAAAATTCAAGGTATAATGTAAACTGATTAACATCAACCATAATTATACACAATGATTTCTGAATTAGGTTTGTCTGAGCTTTATGACTCCCACATCAAGACAATTAAACTGTGTATCTAAATGGCAAAAAATTAAACTGTGTATCTAAATGGCAAAAAATGGCAATAGAAAGAAAAGGTAAATTAATAAAGCTGGGGTGCTCTTGGGGGAAAAGGAAATGTGGTTTAAAATGATTTCATCTTACCCTGCTACCAACTGTTCATCAGTTAATGGAGTTTGTTCTCTGAAATGGGAATATGGCCATAAAAAAGAAATACAAGGAAAAAAAGTTCACCAAAAGAGTTCACCAAAAAAGAATGTTTAGAAATAAATTAGTCAGGAGTTTACACGGATACGTAAAACTGACCCTTCTCAGTGTGCTTAAACTATTGGTCTCCCTATGCAAATCTTCGTATATCACTAATACAACTATGTGCTGATTTATACCTACTGCATATATAAAAGTAGTTGTTACCTGCATATATATATAAACCCTAACACCCTAGTATTCAAAATATTTAAATGCAAATACAAAAAATAAACTAGCATTCAAAGTTAAATAGAATAATTTCTATTGTCTAAGCTTAATTTCTGCATGCAATTTGCATTTAAAGTCTATTTATGTTGATCTGAACTATTTGAAAATTTTGCCATCTTATTTTATTTGTCCATTATTTACATTTAGCTAGATTCCAGAAAACTAAACGTTCCCAACCTTTTTTTTTTTTGCAAGAAATGTGACTGTAATTAAAATTCAGTTAAGCAAGACATGCCATTGTAACGATGTAAATGGCATTGCTTGCTTTTTTAAATGCTACAAAAAAGGACACGCTGAAGACAATTTAATGAAGAAATCGGATACAACCATTTCCAAAGTATGTTAGTCTAAAGATGATAAAAGCATTATTGTCAATCATAAAAAGACTTTGCTTGCAAAAGCTTAAAAAAATTATAGAAGTCTTTCTTTAAAATTAATAAATAATACACTGGTGCAAGTTATGTTACTAAAGTACTATTTGGACAGGAAAAGATTTTTAAACATACTTCTTTGATTTAATGTTACTAAAAATTGTGATCCGTAACTGCTACAGCTCACACTAAGAGAACACAGGACCAACCAGAGGAATGAAAAGTGAAACAGGGCTCATTTCAGTTTGGTTGAACATTGCTTCCAGAAATAGCTTGAACAAACAGTGCATAACCATTCGCTTCAGCAGTTTAATAAATGTAAATCTAAGAAGTAAATGCACTCTCCAGTGCAATTCCTCACCAACTATAACTCTTTTCCTGTATGTCAACATGCAGGGGATTGATGTAACTAAAATTATTATATAAATTATATAAAGATGTTACAATCTTTTCAAATGAGAATCCACAGTATGTAAAGAGGACCTGTCATTGTGGGTTTGGGTGGGGTTAAAACCACAGAAATACTTTTCTAATAAAAATATTAACCCTCCACCCCAAGTAAAAACTAATGACACTGAACAGAGCTTAACACATAAAATACCGAGCGTCAATGTGTGAAACTTCAGTAGTTGTAAATTTAGTGCCCCTAAACACATACTAGAACCAGAACCCTATTTCTACTAAAGTACTCATTAAATTCTCTAGCTCCACAATCCAAAATACAGATGTTGTTGCTGTTGTTCCTCTTCCTCTTTCGGCTGCTCCCATTAGGGGTCGCCACAGCAGATCATTGGTCTGCGTATTTGATTTGGCACAGTTTTTAACGCCAGATGCCCTTCCTGACGGGCTTGTGACCGTCACTGAAAACGCACTGTTGCAAGCAACCCCAGTGGCTGGGGTCGGTTTCCTGGCTGGGAATCGAACCTGGTCCACAGCACTGAGAGCGCTCTTGCCTAACCACTAGTCCTCCAGGGAACCCAATCCAAAATACAAATATTAAGTACAAAAACTAGATAACAATGGAAGAAAATGCAAATAAATTTTTTTTTTACTTGAATGTAATGCTGTGACGAACTTTTCCTTTTCTTACTTGTAATTCAGGCTTTGAGTGACAAAAATAGTCGACAATGATACAATTATATTGAGTGTGATCTCCATGTATGGCAGTCATTCCATACTACCCCACCTAATAGTGGACACAGTTGAAACTTTTTACACTCATCTAGACCCTGAGATACGCATTTGTCCAAGTGAGAGCGATTGCTGGTCAGCAAATTCATTCAAATGTTTTGCTAACCTACCCATATTTTTCAGTTATCAACGATAGGCTATATCAAGTGACACATGACTAAGGAAGAAATGACCCAACAGTTGGTCCCAAAGAGCCGTTGGGAAATGCTGTTCCATGCGGTTCATTATAATGCCATGGCTGGGCATTTGGGAGAGGATAAGACACTAAATCATCACCTGGCCCGTTTCTATTGTCCAGGCATTTGAGGCAATGTTCACAGGTGTTGCATGGCACGCCACAAATGTCAGCTGGAGAATCTGCAACCCCAAAGGTGCCCCCTTCCATTGAGGTAGGTCCACTTGGACAGAATTGGTATGCACTTCATCAAGCCATTAGAACAGAGTGCACAAGGGCATCTCTTTGTGCTAGTTTTACTGGACTACACAACACAGAATCACTGGCTCTTCGCAGCGTCTCAGAATGCAGTGATTTGGAGGCATTCTTCTGAATTATCTTAAACCATGGACAGAGGTGGTTCCTGTGGCTTTGGCAAAAACCAGCTCATTCCACCCTGATCCCTTGGGAAGACCATCTCTCACCATCCCAGACACAGGTTGCCATGTTGCAAGGGGAATTTTCCGATGTGTTTTTGCCTCTACCCAGACGCACAAACCTCATAGAGCAACCAAATCAAGACTCCTCCAGGTGTGGTTGTATGCAGCCGCCCCTACCATTTACCAGAACAAAAGAAAAATGTAGTTTGGGAGGAACACAAGACTATGGGAGTAATCAAGTAGTCAAACAGTGATTGGAGCAGCCCTGTGGTTTTGGTGCCCAAGGCTGACGGGTCGGTCCAGTTCTGTGTGTACTTTTTGGCTAGTCGTCGGCTACAGGCTGGACAGCTCCTTGGCCTGAGTCAGCTCGTGTGCGTATGTGGCAGCGTAGGCAAGCATAAGCAGCAGACAGAGAGGGGGCAGGTTGAACCAGTAGGTTTGAGTTTAATGTTATTGGCTCTCCAGGACCCAATGAGATATAATGACCTTAAATATTCCTAACATAAGTCCTAGCTATAGCAAATAGGTTTGACTTCAGAAAAATAAATATAAAAAAGCAGGTAAAAGCACTGAGATTAGAAAAAAATAGTTTATTTTAATATACATGTTAGGGGTGTGTTATATAAATACCATATTACTGAAAACCTATAACAACATTGATATTATATTGTGATATTGCCCAGCCCTGAACGATACAGTATGTATTTGCATTAAATCTTGGCCTGTATAATTATCATTGCGAGACACTGGTTGGGAAGCATGCCATCCAAAACCTGTTAACTAGCTAGCAAAAATTTGGAAAAGCCTTTACAGGTAGAGTTTGCAGGATATTTTGCCTGACAGCAGATGCAGAAAGAGATGGGTGTAATAAATGTAAGCAGCATCCTCTGTCACTCCTGAGGAAATGATGTAAGTAGTCACAAAATACCAACACAAGCGCTTGCGATCTGATCACTCAAGAAACATGTTAAACATTTTTCCTTCTCATATTTATAGACCACATATTCGGGATTTCAGAGATCTATAATGTCTTGTTCTATTACATTGGATGACAGAAAATGTTGAAGAAGAAATTTAAAAGTTGCAAAAATTGCCCCATGTTGCCATCAAACTTCATCTTATACATGATTTAAAACACTATTCATGAATCAACATTTAAGAGTCATAGAGCACAGTACCGTGAATCTCCATCTTGGTCCTCAGTGGCATCACTTGTGGTCCTCAGAGCATATGGACTTCGTTGTTTTGCTTCAAACAAATAAGAAACTGACATTTACACATTTGGCCAATGCTTTTATCCAAAGTGACTTACAATTAAGACAGGATACAACTAAGCATTATGAGTTAAATGTTTTGCTCGAGGGTCCAAAAGTGGCAGCTGGATGGTGCTGGGATTTGATCTCAACCTTCAGATCAGTAGCCTAAAGCAGTGTTGTCAGCTCAGTGTCACCTTAGAGTTGGCAATTTTTAGACCACTTTAGCAATTTTATTTGAAACAGGAGCCTAGAAACAAATCTAGTGACATTTGAGCAGACACTAGCAACTGTCCTGCATTCAATACAACTCTCCAGCTGAAATCACAGCTGCTGTTTATATGAGTTGAGAGAGCAGGTATGGTCGACTCACCACCGGGGTGTAAAGCCTGACTGAGTTGTTCTATGTTCCCACCAACCTATCACTGATCACCATTGTTCCCAAAAGCCAATCAATAATCAGAATTATTTGATTCCCCTGCACCTTTTTTTTTTTTATTATTATTATTCTTGGCTATATTTACAAGTAATAAAGTCAGTTATTCCATCAGTAAACATTTTGCCTTGTGTCTGTGGTCACTACCCCTGCTTCCTTTTCTCTGCATACTTGATCGAAATGACAGTATAGTCTAAATATGTAAATAGTTGTTATGACTCATCATTTGTTCATCTTCACCAACCCTTTTATCCTGATCGGAATCACAAGGTGGGAGAATTCACCTGGATGGGACACCCTTCACTCACACATTCACACACTCGATCACACCTAGGGGCAAGTTAGTATAGCCAGTGCGCTAACTTTTATGTTTGTTTTTTTTTTTTTTGACAGTGGGAGGCAAGGCTACCCACTGCACATTACTCTATTTTGTAAATACGTAAATAGTTAGTCTGTAGGGCCGGTACCAAAGATGACTCCTTTCTATAAGAAATAATCTATCATTTTCCATTCTGATGAAACCCCATCGTCTTCAGGAAATCTTCTTCATGCAACATGTTTTGATATACAAATAATCATGACGATTCAATGGATATGAAAATGATGATGTCACGTGGTGATCTCTAGCAACTTTTTGCGCATGCATTAGCTACTTTCCCCTGAAAACAGTTCGTAACACTGGTCCACTGAGCCACCACCACTGCCCAGACATGACAGAAGAGGAAATGCACACATTAACATTACACAGTTACACGTTTACATTACACAGTATTTTCTTGAAACCTAGGACACAATGCTCGAGGGTCCAAAAGCACAGTAGAAGGGTCGAAGCACAGTAGAAGAACCAAAATCCCAGATTTAGCAGGACACTTACTTGCAGCTGATGATGTGGTTTCAGACACCCTTATAAATGGGTATCGAAAGAGCAGTTTGTTTCCACGGCTTCCTGAACTAACCAGAATTACACTTATAGGACTGTTTTTTTCTCCATTCTTCTGAAAGGTGGTGTCTGGTGGTTTGGGTGTTGGCTTATGATCTAAATCTAGCGAGGATTGTTTATACATATTGTCTTTTAAGAGGTATTGGGCAAAGCAATACAAATAACAGCTTGTAAAATAAACACGGCCAGCAAGCCTGACCTATCAGAAAATTTGCTGCACGTTAATCGACAGGAAGCTTGCTAATGTGAAGGCATGCAACTGTAGACTGGGCGAACTTATACTGTGTGGTAGAATAAACTGTCTACAGTCAACTGTAATCGTCCTACACACCTAATATTTAAGCAAGCTGTGTCCGATGAGGACAAAGGCAACAACGTGGCTAGGTATAATCATTATAGACTAGAAGTTCCTTTAATTAATCACCGGTCAACTGACAACGTGTGTTTCACGTACAGTATCGAGCAGTCTACCAGAGATACTCATCTGCTCTGCGTTTGGTGCAAACATGACGGCGAGTACAGTTTGCTTCTACTGCTATATATTTCAAGTTGCACTTTACCGTGACGTAGGACACAAAGCAACCAACATTATAGTACCGATCTGTACACATAAAACACATTTATATCACAAAGTAAATATTAACTCGCTTGCAATACGTTACTGTTATTTAAACGCTGAAACACACACAATATCTAACGAACAAAACGTCCGACCCTCAAATCAGTTCGTGCTTCAACATCTACTTCACGGCAGGTTCCGCTTTCGTTCCAGCTTAGATTTGTCTGTGTAGCAATGACTGGAAAAAATAATCTGTGCTTTTTATTATACTTAAACCTTTGACAAATAAGCCTGAAAAAAATGACGCAACATTATGTCTTAAATGTTTTTTTTGTGTCCACTTGGGATTTGAACAGTTGTAATATGGTTAAAACTCTATCACTTGGATTAAGGTTTTCTTTTGCTTTTCTCAGCTAATACTTTACAGGCTAACTATACATAATAATTATACATAAATGTGCATGTAAAAGTAAACAAACTACATTTTAAAACAATTCCAATATGTCAAAACTTTAAATACACCAAACTGACTGTCTAATTAAACAGCTGGAAGGTTCTACAGTCTGGAAGATATTTAGAACATTTAGAAGATGTTGATTGGCCAATTATCATAATTAGGAGTTAATTGGGAGTGCAACTGTGGCTGTATTTAAGAGCCTACATTTAGAGACAGTGCCTTTTGCCCTTGATACCATGGGAAAATCTAGGCAACTCAGCCAAGACCTCAGAAAAAACATGGATCTCCATAAGTCCAGTTCCTTCTTAGGAGCAATTTCCAAGCAATTAAAGGTACCACAAGCATCTGTACAAACAATTGTATGCAAATGTAAAAATCTTGGGACCAGACAGACACTACAACATTCATGAATGAGGCACAAATTATTTTTTTATTATAAATTACTACTACTACTACTACTAATAATAATAATAATATTTTAAATGTATCATAATATACTATTTAGTTATTTATGGCTAGTATTTATAGTCATAATGTTCATTATATGAGTTAAAGATTTAAAGATTTAATAAAGATAAAGATTTAAACTGCTCTTGTTTTGCCATTTCTAACTGCCTCCAGCTGCCTTTCTAACTGTGATAGTTGTGATAACGATCATCCTGTTCAAAAGTCCAAGGTGAACAAGATCCCACGTTTGGTATAGGATTTTTTTTTTGGTGCTCTGGGCCCCAAATAGGCTTGTGGCAGCGGGGGCGTGGTACATCAGCTGCAGATGGAGAGGAGGTGGGTTGAACTGTCTGGTAAGGTGTGATGATTCTTTTTTGACCCACTGGGATTTGCAGGCCCTGTGAGCATTCAAGAGGCAGCATTGCTGAGATTGCAGATGTTGGCTTCTTATTCGACAATACAAAGTGACCACCTCGTCTGCTGATCACAGTCCCTCAGCTGGGACTTTGTGCTGCTGTTTTGGCAGTAGAAATAGAAGACATGATTGTCCACTCATTCATTGTCCATGCATTCAAACAAGCTTTGGGCAGTAAGTTTCACATGCTGGAGCATACAAGCCATACATGTCATTGTACTTGAATCAGTGGATGCTGTAGCCTTCATGAATGCTCTGCGACAGTTCTTTTCAAGCAGAGATACAGCTAATCATATAAGATCAGATTGCAGAACAAACCTCGTTGGTGCCTGCGAAAAGCTATGAATTGAATCTGTATCTAGTGACAGGGATATTCGGCAGTATCTGTCCAACAACAGATGGACATGGCCCCCCACACGGCTCACACATGGGAGGCAGTTGGGAAAGGTTGATAGGTATCACCAGGTGTATCTTTGATTCAGTGCTGCTAAAGATAACACCAGCAAGGCTCACTCATTCTTCAAGTCCTCATTGCAGAGATTTCTGGAATTGTGAATGCACACCCACTAATACCTGTGTCAGCAGATGCCAATTGCCTTCTTGTACTGACACCAGCAACAATACTGAGCCAGAAGAATGGGGCACTTGCACTTCCCATGTTGGTCAGTGGCAACAAGTCCAGAAAGAGTATGTAAGCTTAAGGTTGCAATAGGAACAGAGGGGTCATGGGCTTTCTCAGGCCCATTTCAGAGACTATTCTTTTACTTCCTTCAGAGACCTAAGCTTGATTTCACATTTCTCATCGCAAATATGAAGTGTGAACAGAAGTGGTATACTTACAGATACCAGGCAGGGAGTGATCTGATTCAATTGTTGTGCTCCAGCCACTAGGTGGCTCGAGCGCTATTACTTCTTTAGAGATTGCTATTTTTGTTAGTAGAGTAAGTGAAAGGCCAGCGAGTTAGATTACCAGAGTTGTAATAAATGTAAATGTACAGTTAGGTCCGGAAGTTTTTGGACAATGACAGAATTGTTGTGATTTTGCCTTTATACACCACCACAATGGATTTGAAATAAAACAATCAGGATGTGATTGAAGTGTAGACTTTCAGCTTTATTTTAAGAGGCTCCACAAAAATATGGCATTTACCATTTAGGAATTACAGCCATTTTCAGCAAAGTACCTCCATTTTCAGGGGCTCAAAGGTATTTGGACAAAGTGAGATAATTGTAAATATAACCATAATTTTAATACTTGGATGAAAATCCTTTGCAGTCAATGACGGCCTGAAGTCGGGAGCCCATGTTCTCAAAACTCAAACTCTGAGTTTCCTCCCTGGAGATGCTTTGCCAGGCCTCACTGCATCCACCTTGTTTGTGGGTCTTTCTGCCTTCAGTAAGTGAAAAGCAGCTCTATTGGGTTGAGATCAGGCGACTGACTTGGCCATTGAAGAATACTCCATTTCTTTGCCTTCAAAAAGTCTTGAGTTGCTTTTGCAGTATGTTTAGGGTGGATTTTGAGATTTAATTCAAAATCCAATTCAAAATCCACAAACTACAATTCAAAATCCATTGTGCAAAATAAAAAAAAATTAAATTGTGTTCAAGGGAAATGTTTTTTAAAATCTATTTACAAATTTTCAAAATAAACACCTTAATCTAATTAATGAAAATTAAGAAGAAAAAATATTTTCAGTGGCTACTTAATTTACCCCTTAAAATACCTGAATCCATGTACAAGTCTTGAAAATCGTTTCTACTCCTGTGGATATTTCAAATTGTAAAAATCAGGAGTGTTATTCATTCATATGCATTTAGGGGAAATCTCTGTTGTGCGTTGCAAGCAGCTTATTCTCAAGAATTTTGCTACATCCTCAGGTGACTTCTTGCCACAGGGCTGCACAATTTGGTAGAAGGCAACATTGGGTGCTATTTCAAATAACATTGTTTCAGAAGCATAAGGACTTAATAGATTCCAGAAGTATATTTTCTGTCTTTACTGATTAATGTTTATTTCTGTTTTCATCAACTACACATCTGTCAATAGGATGTTGTTACAGAATTGTACAGGCTTTTTTTTTTTTTAGATGTTTTTGGCAGACTCTAATCTGGTCTTCCTGTTTTTGAGGATTACCAATGGTTTACATCTTGTGGTAAACCCTCTGTATTTACTCTTGTGAAATCTTCTCTTGATTGACTTTGACACAGATATGCCTTCCACCTGGAGGGTGTTCTTGATCTGGCAAACTGTTGTGTAGTGGTCTTGTTATCTCTCTGATGGGTTTGCTTTGATTTTTCAGCCTTATGATGGCTTACTTCACTGGCAGTGACAGCTCTTTGGACTTCATATTGAGAGTTAACAGCAACAGATTCCAAATGCAAATACCACAATAGAAATCAACTCTATACCTTTTATCTGCTTACTTGTAAGTGAAATAATGAGGGAATAACACACACCTGGCCATGAAACAACCGAGCAGGCAATTTCCAATTACTTTCGGTAAGGACCACATATAAAAAGTGCAGTAATTCTTAAACTATTCACCAAATTTGGATGTACCCTCAAATTAAAGCTGAAAGTCTGCATATTATATTATTAATATATTATTAATTTAACATTAATAATATAATTAACATTAACATTAATATTAATAACGGATATAAAATGTTCATTATTTAATTTTAACTCCACCATTATGTGGTTGACACCTAAAATAACAATCACTTTTAATACTGTATATTTATTGTATATTTATACAATAATCCGTTTGCAGTAACATTTAATAGTATTATCAGAAACCCAGTAGCTGATCACACAATATCATAATGTTTTTGAGCACATTCTATGTCAGTTTACACACCAGGGCAGGTTGTCATGTGACAGCTTTGTGAATTTGTGACCACTTGCCCCACGTGTGCTAATCGTGGCTGAGATAACATAGACCTGCAGCTACAGTATCAAAGGAAACTTTATTCTCTTCTCTACACAATGTAAAAATAAAAATGTGATTTTTTTTTTTTTTTACCTCTTGAAGGTCAAAGATAAGATAAAATTGTGCTCATCTAAGATTACAGTGACTTTGACACACATGTGATAAATTGACCTCAGACCATGAAGGTGCAATAAATAGGAATTTACTTTTTTTTGCGCCTGTGCTATCGGAGCTATGAACAGTGTGACAACTTACCCCCCTCTCCCCTACAATAAATTACGTGCAACACCGTGAAGTGTTTAAAAACCACATGCTCACTTTTAACATATGAAGTGTGATTAATTACGTATGAAATTAACCCAAATTATCTTAATTTTCACATTAAATAATTTAATGTAGCCTAATGGATCCATTTAATAAATATTCTAAATTAAAAAAATAAATTATTACTAATATATGAAAGAGAATATGAAATTTTTTTCAGGCTCTTCCTCTTTTAATCACATATAAGTAGAGCAGGGAAACATCCAATAATAAAACTTACATTATATTAGGTATTCTTCGTAGGCTTTGTGGAAACTGGTTACTAAATTCAGAATTGTAAATTGGCTCATTTAAACTTTTGCACTTTTGAACTTATGACAACAAATACAATACAATGCATTCTTGTTGGAAAGTTTAGAAGTAGCGGCTGCTGAGTGCGGCGACGACGACTGCCAGAAACTTCTGCCATGTAGCCTGAATTTCAGGGGTGAAAGCGGCTCCGAATTTGGTCGCGATCACAATGGTGAGACAGTCGGCTAAAAGCTGCGGGAAAATATAATGTTATAAAGCAGGAAATAGAATATAGGCGACTTTGCTTTCTAAAGGGAAGAGATGACGTACCCTGAAATTATCGGGGTCTACATTGAGAGTCTCACAGTGGAGCTGGCTCAGTTTTGAGTAGGTCGCCTTGATGCTGTCCAGGTTCTGCACTGCGCTGTTCAAAGCGTTCAGCACAACTTTGCCATGGGCAGCGACCTTACGGTTCCCCAGAATGGCAGCTACACTGTTCAAATTTCCAAAGTTGCCAAAATAGCGCTGAGTCCAGGGGTAGACAATCAGTACTCTGTCGCAAATAAGAAACGCAGAATGTTGGAACCATGAATTATTTATGCCATATTATCTTAGAATCATGCAATGTGTTCTGGGTGGATACACCAGTAAACTGTAGGTTTATCAGCTTACTAGTCTTTCGTAGAGAGCTTTACCTTGCCAGGGCCTGAGGCCCGATCTCATCGACATCGATTTTGTCCCAGAGTTCTGCAATGGCACTCCGTTCGGATTGTGACCAACAGACCATAATGACTGCTTCTTTTAGTTTTGAGTTTTACAGCACTGACTGCGCCGATGGAGTGATTCACTGAGTTTTAATTCACTCCCCGTCTCCTCCCTCAGCAAGACTTGGAGACCAATTGGCTATGTATTATTTAATTAATGCCTGGGGGTAATGCACAACCGGTGGAATGGTTTTCGCCTAAAATTCTGGTTAAGGTTTAATTAAGGATATTAAATGGAATTATTACATTATTAACATTATATAGTGTTCAGTTTCTGGGTAGCAAAAAATGTAACATGTTTGTGATATATTGATATATTATGCTTTAAAAAAAGTATCAATATACATTTCTCGATAACCTTTGTTGGCTAACTGAATGGTTACAATAAAAGTAATATGCTAAAAATATAACAATATTTGGTTACCATACTTTATCCTAACTTATTGACAAATGCATAGCTTATTCAGTTTTCATCCAGTGAGTTTTAACATTAGCTTGGCTGTATTTTAATTTCAGCGACCCGTCCAGTTTTAGATTATGCCCGTTTCTTTTTTATCGGATAGCTCCGGCCTGTTACACCCATTACATTTTTATTGGGTGGAATTATCTGCTATATCCCAGTACGTTATGTTTTTTTATCACTTGACTCAGGGTTTTTAATCCTCAGATGACCCAAGTTCTCAGGCGTCATTATCTCGTTATAACCACTACAATTTATATCTCTTTAGTACTTAAGAAAAGGAGAGGAAAACCAACCATTAGAGAGAGATAATGTCATGTCATGTCATGTCATAAAAAAATAACTCTCAGAAGCTACATTCATGGTGGGTTAAATGTAACACATTTCTGTAAATGTAACATTTCTGTAATCCACTGCTGTGTCAATATTCAGCAGAAGACAGGTTGGTTATTTGACCACACTCTGTTGGTTTATTTTTGGTTTATAAAAATTGATTCACTATGACCCAGCATGGGAATTGGAATACAATTTGATGAGAAAATTCTAAACAGTATAATAATAATAATAGTAATAATAATAATAATAATAGGACAGTTGCTTTTACTTTTCAGAAGCCAATTGGAACAGCTGAACATACTGTAAATTCAACTATAAGTCA
Organism: Pangasius djambal; assembly: GCA_022985145.1. NCBI lineage: Eukaryota > Metazoa > Chordata > Actinopteri > Siluriformes > Pangasiidae > Pangasius > Pangasius djambal. The sequence continues at coordinate 17,313,344 of CM040997.1, forward strand.
AAGTGTTGATCCTAATGTTGTTCCTAAACTATACTTTGGAAGGAGTTTAAAACTAGTGCTGTCTAGAATTTGGTTTGCTCAGACACATAAAAAATGATTTTTAGCTGTGATTTGATTTCATATGTTGACATATTTTCTTCTGAAACAGGAAGTCAGAATGGCATCTTGTTGAAGTTCAACCATGTTTGCTGCTAATGAGCTGCTACTGCTGCTAATGGGCTGCTACTGCTGCTAAGGGTGCTTCTATTGCAGAGGGCACCATAAAATGACATGCATCTTGAAACATGAAATGAAATACTTATTTTGAGCAAGTGATCATTTAAAATACTGACTTGGTCACATCAATTAATATAATATTAGCAGCCTACATGCCTTGCCCCTTATACAGTGAATTGCAAAAGATACCATGCATGGTAATGGACAGAAAAAAAACTTATTAGGCCTACCTCATGTTCAATTTGAAAACTGGGCATTCTGTGTTGTCCTCTTTCACCTCAACATGAAGGGCTCCACCGGCAACCCTACCACCTGCCCATTGGATCCAATCCCTTTCACAATGCTCCAGATCTCTCAAGACCTCCTCCCATTCATCACCACTATCGTCAATGGCTCCCTAACATCTGGTCATGTACCAACCTCATTCAAGAAAGCAAGGGTTATTCCCATCCTGAAGAAACCCTCTCTAGATCCTTCTGACATCAGCAACTACAGACCGGTATCACTTCTCTCTTTTCTTTCTAAAACCCTTGAACGTACTGTCTATA
>CM040997.1:17360148-17380333 GCA_022985145.1 Pangasius djambal
GAGTGGAAGAACTCGAGTGTCCTGCACAGAGCCCTGACCTCAACCCCACTGAACACCTTTGGGATGAACTGGAACACCGACTGCACCCCAGACCTCCTCACCAACATCAGCGCCTGACCTCACTAATGCTCTTGTAGCTGAATGAACACAAATCCCCACAGCCACGCTCCAACATCTAGTGGAAAGCTTCCCAGAAGAGCAAAGGGGACTAAATCTGGATGGGGCATGTGGGTGTGATGGTCAGGTGTCCACAAACTTTCAGCCATATAGTGTATTTTGTGAGATCCCTGTGAATACAGGATATTTTGGTCTTCTCTGGTAATGCCTCAAGACATACCCAATTCCCAACGTCAAGTAGACAGTACAGTGTCTAATCACCTGAACAATTCTGGCACAACCATTAAGGACATGGGTCATGACATGTCTCTAGTATTTCTTTATTCTTGTCATTATCAGGCTACATGCCTTTCAAGATACTTTTCATCAGATTTTGGAAGCCACTCATGGTCATATGTAAGATAGGCTAATTGATTTTGAAAAAACTTGCTTTACATAAATGTCCATTGGCGATGTCTTTAAGAGCTACTGAAGGCATTTTATTTATTTGTTTGTTTGCCTATTTATTTATTTATTTATTGAGCATTTAAAAGTCAGTAAAACCCTGCTGTTCATTATGCTTAACTACCCTTTCTCTGAGATGTAAGTTTTAATGTCTCTTTTTAATTCAGACTTTCCTCAACATTTTCATTATCAATATTAGATTCATTCATTAATTAAATAATTCACTTAATGTCACACTGGAATGAGTAAAAGTTCCCCATCAGAGAAAAAGTAAGTGCACTAGTATAAAGGTGCACAAGACAAAAGTGAAATTGGTTTTCACTTTGCGTATGTATAAGAACATTTTCACGTCAGTTTCAGGTTTCATAGTACCCCACTGGCACGTCATTTCTAATATTAGATCATATCACTGGAATTTAGGATTTAATAAATGAGGCCTCAGGTTTGGAAAGCTGTGTGTAAAGGACACACTGAAACCACTGAAAATGCAGTAGCATAGAATTAAATGATAATAACAGTGGATACATATACATATATATAAAAACAGATATATTTGCACAGATCAACTGTATGCACAATTACAATGAGTATGTGTCCACCGAGGAATCAGCCTTAGTGTTTCATTTTAGGATTTCTGATGAAGACGGTGGGGATCCTACAATTTGTGACTTTGGAGACACCTGAGAGTAATAAAAACATAACGTGGTAAATGCTCAGTGGTAGACACAATAACAGATACAGCATGCTTGAGTTGCATAATAATATCAAGTACATGTGATTTTGCTTACAGGGGAAGGAGGTTTGGCAAAATTCAGATGGGCATATAGAAGCACGGCAATGTCATTCTGACTGGCCTCTAGTGCTATGGAGAGAGCAGTGCTGCCATCCTGAGGGAATAAAGTTAACAAAGAAACACTCATGGATATTTTGGAAACAATATGATCCATGTATATTCAGCTATTTTTTTATATAGTGATAAAAACCATATACCACTTTCATAAGAAAAGGAATAGATGGAGAACTCACATTATCAGTGAGAGTGGCATCACAGCCTGGTACAGAAAGAAGCTGGCGCACAATGTCCACGTGACCGTGCTCACAGGCACACATGAGAGCTGTGGAGCCATCGTCATCCTGAAGATTGACCTGAGCACCGCAGCACAGTAGAGCTCTAACCATGTCTCCTCGGCCATGACTCACTGCCAGCATCAGAGCTGTTTGTCCAGCCTACAACGTGCCACATACAAGAAGGCCCTGTTCATACTTGCTTTTAACATCTGTCTCGGTTGTCCACTTGTGATTGGATCACTCAGGACAAATGATAATATTACATCCAAACAGGGCCATACACACACTCTTTGGGAAGCTCATGCTCTTTTTGGCAGAACCGAGAGTCCAATAGCTCCCCCGCTAATTCAAACATTTTACTTGATGATTTTTCTAGTAAATATTATTACAAGAAAACACCTGTGTCTTCAAAATCACCATTATTCAGAGGAGATTAAAAATGCTATTAATCACAGAGGCTCTTTAAAGAGTTAATGTAGGTTTGAGAGAAAATGTAGGTTTCCTCATAACTGTAACTAATCTCTTTGGCCAGTAGGGGGCGCACCTGGCTAGCCTTGGCATTGACATCTCCAGTGCGGAGCAGCTGCAGAACCGTCTGAAGGTCACTTTCAGAGTGGAATGCAGCCAGGGCTGTCAGCATGATAGCTGTGTAGCCAGCCTTGTTCTGCTTATCTGCATTACATAGACCTGCATAGAGCACACACAGATTTGTCAGCTAGTGAACAAAAGCAACACAGTCTCCATGGTACATAAATACAATACAGGCTCAATCAGCATGTCAGTCAACTTTACTGGCCATGGCACTACACATTTCAGATATTTCCCTACTTTAATACATCTGATTAAACTCATCATCTAACTGACAAGGCCATTACTGTTCAATGCCATGAATACTGCGTATATAAAGTTAACATCACAGAGACTGACCTGTGTCCAGCAACAGTTTGACCACAGGAAAGTTGGAGTGTGAGACAGTGTAGTGAAGTGCTGTGTTTCCATTCCCATCAGCCATATTGATCACAAACTCCAGTAGCTGAGGTGAGACAGAGGCAAAGGCATCCATGTAGGCTCGGACCACTGCTGTGTCCGCAGATTTATGACATGAGACACGCAGCCACTCCTGTAACACTGTGGTGTAGGCTGTTCTCTGGAAGAAGCATTGTTGCAAAAGACTTCAAATAGATGTACAGGCAGGTGACTGGAGCAAATGTGGGGTTGCAGAAAAATAAAAGCACTGGGAGTGGGGTTGACCATAAGGAATGTAAATATAAACACGTGGTGGAAAAAATAAAAGAGACTTTGACTTTAAGGTGACTAAATGTCAACTAGAAACAGGGCTGCACTGGTGAGTTATATTAGGTTGATTCCCATCTAACAGCAAGTACGAGCTATAAAAGCAACATGAGGCAACTAACAGAGCTCAAAATTGGCCTAATAGTGAGTGCCCAAATTACATGTGCATAAAGGCAGCCATGAAAATAACCACAGAATTGAATGTTGAAAACACATAGCCTATGACTCAGTCTCAACAAGCTCTGTTCATTATAAGATTTACAAAGCTAAAATTGAGGCAAGCTGCCTTCTGTAAACTCAAATGAACAGCCAATACATGAAGATGCCTAAAACAAGCAGTAAGCAGTGGGGAAAAATGGTCAACTGTCAACAAATCTAAACAGATTTATGTTTAGAAGAATTGAAATGATGCCTTTAATCCACAATGTCTGCTGCCAACGGGTAAGTACAGCCAAGGGATCTATAATGGTATGGGCAATCATCTCATCCAAATCAATAAGTCCAATGATTGCTTTGCATGGTGGTATAACATAACAAATCTTCCTATAACAAAACACCCTTTCCTAATGATGTTTCCATTTGCCAGGAAGGTAGGATGGTAACACATCAAGAAATTTTCTAATGCTAAATGTAAAAAAAATCAGCTGTGTATAACCTCATAAAACACATCCGTTTTCTTCATCTTGTATGTATACAGATCACTATAGCTTATTTCTATAGTTTTTTTAGTTTTTTCTTATATATATACACACTATATGGTCAAAGGTTTGTGGACACCTGACCATCACACTCACATGTGCTTGTTGAACATCCCATTCCAGATTTATTCCCCGTGTTTGCTGTTATAATGAGCTCCACTCTTCTGGGAAGCTTTCCACTAGATGTTGGAGCGTGGCTGTGGGGATTTGTGTTCATTCAGCTACAAGAGCAATAGTGAGGTCAGGCACTGATGTTGGTGAGGAGGTCTGGGGTGCAGTCGGTGTTCCAGTTTATCCCAAAGGTGTTCAGTGGGGTTGAAGTCAGGGCTCTGTGCAGGACACTCGAGTTCTTCCACTCCAACCTTGGCAAATCAAGTCTTCATGGAGGTCACTTGGTGCACAGGGGCATTGTCCCCTTAGCTCCAGTGAAGGGAAATTGTAGTGCTACAGCATACAAATCCTAAACATCCTATACAATTGTGTGCTTCCAGCTTTGTGGAAGTTTGGGGAGGAAGAGTCTGAGGAAGAACCACATATGACTGTGATAGGTGTCCACAAACGTTTGTCCATCCCTTTTAGGTAAATGGTAACCATTATGTTACATAATTTCTACATAGCTCCCCAAAAATACATACCGCCCCCTGTTGGCTAAAAGCATTTGGTTCACCAAGTGCTTTCTGCAAGGTATGAAGAGCTGTCATGAAGCTGTCACTCAGTTCCCCTCTGAAACTGAAGAGGCAATGACGCATTAGTTGAATTATAACACTCATTGTTGTTTACACAAATAACAAATTTAGAATTTGCACCACACCTGCTTTCTTGTTCAGGTGCTTTGTTTGAGCAGGTGTTTTCAGTTGGACTGCTGACTGGAGATTTGTCTGTATCCTGTTGGTCAGAAGCACCAGACGCCTTCAACTGCACAGTTTGCTGGTATGGAGTGAGGTCAGTGGTTTGTGATTGGCTATCATCTGGATAAGAAGCACCAGTGGTATGTGATAGAGCAGTGGGCTCTTCAGTGGTCAGGCCTGAGGATTCTGGCTGGTTAGAATTTTGCTGGCTATCTGAGCTAGTGGCTTGGGGCTGGTTAACAGTTTGTCCCAATGTCATGCAGACTGTTGATGATTCAGTGGAACTATGTTCAGGGCAAATGGCAGTGTTTTTGGTGGTATATTGCTGAATGGAATCTGATTCCGCTGACAGGATATGAGTCTCCTGAGGAACCATGGCAGTTGTAGACGACTGGATTGCAGAGTGCCATTTGTCAGAATCTGAGGCTGGTGACATTATAACATGTTGACATGTGGCTGTGTCCACGGCTGGTGATTGGGTGATGCTATGCAGACCTGAGCCCTCACTAAGTAAAAGTGGGGCGTTGCTGTGCTGGGCATTTGCTGTCTCTGTAGATTTGGGAATTACAGGGACAGAAGTAGCAGAGCTGCTGACAGAGGTAGCCTGAGGGTGATGAGCTGGAGATTCTGGTAGTTTCTCAGTGGCTTCATGATATTCACTTGCATCACTCTCATCATCTGAACTCTCAGAACTGCTCTCTGATGAAGTGGACTCATACCTGTAGTTCATACCTGTAGTTACTGCTCTCATTGAATAGTTACTACAAAAAGTTACTACAAGAGGACAGAGAAAATGATAAGTAGGTTCCACTAACTAATTTAAGTCACTTAAATAATGTTATATACTAATTACACAGTAAAAATGCTGAAAGTTATAGAATACATATTAACTTTACCCTCCATTCACGCCTATGAACTGCAGATTCTTCTGGGTTGAAGAAGAGCTGGGTTCTCTGTCTGCCTTATGCTTCATGATTGATCTCAAGCTGGAATGAGGAGAGGCTTTAAAAGAAATAAAGGGCCTTAATGTTATTGTTTAAAAACCTATTGAGATGCATTTATTCATGTATACATACAAAATCATTAAATGGAAGAATGGCAAAAGACATACCTGGTTGGGGTGCACTTTCATGTGAGTGCATAACTTCTGTGGCCAGCTGCTGTTTCTGTTCTGTGTCCCTCAGTCGCTGACAAAGGGGAGCTGCTTGACTGTAGTTTGTCTGCATAACACTAGAAGGGCTGGTGACTGGCACTGATGTGGACAATTCACTTCTTAGGACCTCTCGTACCTGTTTGGAGCTTACTGCAATTGATTCTGGGACAGTAGGCAGAAGGAGAACACAAAACACAGCAAGATTTAACATTGACTATTATACTTTTTAAGTGACAGGTAAACAATAGAAAAGGCAGTATTGGAATTGCGGTATCAATACATACCTTCTGCACTCAGAGGCTCTGCATATCCTCTGTGAGGAGTTCCCTCCAGCAGGGGTGCAGATAGAGGTCTGCTGGAGGTGCTGCATTGAGTCCTGAGCATCACCATAGGCTGCTCCAGTGTGTATACCTGGATCCCCACTGTTCTCTGCTGCTTTTGTTGGCCTTGCTGGGTAAAGCTGACCAGTGTGTGGAGGCCAGCACCTCCCAGGTCATGCTGATCCTGCCAGCCCAGGCTGGTGGCCCTCACAGCATGATCGGCCTGCAGGGTCCCACCCTGCCTCTCCTTCTGCACTGCCTCCACCTGCATCTGGGCACTCTGTAGCTCTTGCATAGTCTTTCTCAGCTGCACCTCCAACTGGTCCACTTTGGACTTCAGAACTTCTGTCTCTGGCAGAAAGCCCAAGTCTTCCTCCCTCACACCTACACCCACCTGGCAAGTATCTTTCTCCTTATTGTCTGGACCCACACCAATAGTTCGAACCTCTTTCCTGGTCCCTGGCTGAACACTGCCCATGATCACAGTATCTTCTATCTCACAGCCTGAGTCCTGACGTAAGCCATCAGGGGTAGTGGGTGAGAGTCCCACCTCCACCTTACTGGTACCAACCTCCACTCCCTCCTCTGGAATGTCAATGTAGAGCTCTCCACGTGGCCGCCCACGGCTGAACCCATGGGTGTGGCCCAGGAACTTCTGACTTTTTAGTTGCACACTAAGCTGTCGCTTTTCCTCCTGCAGCACGGAGATCTTCACCTGCAGCACAGGAATGGTCTTCACTTGCTCTTCCAGATCTCGGATCTTCTTAAGGGCCATGGCCATCTGCTCACGTACATGCTGTAGGTGGGCTGGGGTGGGAGATACGGGTGTGGACAGGCCTGAGCTGACAGGTGTGTATGAACTTCCCCCTCCCTGAGCACGATTGAAGCTGTGGGCACTGGACAGAGAGGTGTTGGAGCCAGCAACACTGCTGTGCATGCTGCCCAAGTTGGAAAAGCGAGTGTCCTTCTCTTCCTCCAGCTTTCGCCGTGCATCTAGCAGAGTCTTCTCCACACGGGCCATGCTGAAGTTTGGACGCTGAGAGGTGTGATAGCCTGGCGCACAGTATGAATAGGATGAGTGGCGGCTGTCCATGCTGGCATTGGAGCACAATGACTCAGTGGAGGTCCACCATGAGCCAGTGTATCCATAACCACGGGGCAGAGAACCATAGCGTGGACGTCGCTGAACAGGGACCCTCTTTATAGTGTTACCCTTTTCAATGTCATTAACATATTTGAGGAAGTCCAGATCCAGACGGTAACCATAGGGGGTCTCTACTGAGTAAGGAGCCTCCGTGTCCTTCGGGTGCAGGGAAGTGGGGACTGTAGAGTTAATCTTCCCTGCAGAGTGGGGTAATCAACTTTAAACCAGTGTAAATCTCACTCTAATCTCTTAGCCAGACAACAGAGAACAGCATCAATGGTAGGCTATAGACAGCTAGCAACCCTAATTTTTTTGGTAAATATGTACATTTGTAAAAATTTTCAGAAAATAATAACAGAAAATCTCTGGCCATATGTGTAACTGGGGATGCTGAGGACATGTGTCCAGCATGCTTTTTAATGCAGTCTGTTAGAAAGTCTTCTGCATAGCAACTAGCAGAAGAATGTGATCCAAACACTTTTTAAAAATATTACTTAATCTGTCTGCATGTTTAATTACCGTAAAATAGCCAGCTTCCTTTTTCATCTCCTTTTAAATGTCATGCCATATGACTATTAGCCATATTTTATGATGTACAATTTATACATGCTGCTGAGCATGAATTAGGATTTCTTCATGTAACACTTATATAGTTATAATTGGTGTAAAGAGCATGCTCACCAATAGAGAAAGTGGTTATTTATAAAGAGTTTTATTATTTATAAACAGTTGCCTGATTGGATTGACTGTTTCCAATCCAATCACAATTTAAAACCTTCTGAAACAACTATAAACCATCCATCTGACACTGGCCACATTACACACCATTACTTAATGTGTTACATGTTAGTTGATCTGTGGTTCATACAGGGTTTCCCTGTACAACCTTGTTGCTAAAAAGACTATAGACTGTATTTAGTAGATTTTAATGACATGAATCAATGTTCAATTTAGAAATACTGAATTACTGTGTAATTAACTAGTGCAACAGGTCTATATCCTTAGCAACAATAATGTTATAATTAATATATAGTAAAAAACTTCAATCATACAACTGGCCCCAATAAAGATTAAATGAAACCTACGCCACTGTTTACACTGTAGAAGGTGTCTTTTCTTGTGAATGCAGATGTTAGTATCAGACTATCTATCTATCTATCTATCTATCTATCTATCTATCTATCTATCGATCTATCTATCTATCGATCTATCTTTGCAGATTGCATCGGTGGTTACAAATGATGCAATGCTAAGATGTATAATGCAAAAATAACCAACCTGGAAAGCTGGTGTCCATATGTAGCACTTGAGCCATGATTCAATAGCAACCTCCTGTAACAACATCACATACAAAACCTAAAAAAGGAGAGAGAGAGAGAGAGAGAGAGAGAGAGAGAGAGAGAGAGTGTTACTGTTACTGCATGAGCAACTTTCTCATCATTCATCCAGTGACACAGAAGGCCAGCTGCCTCCACTCAGAAAAAAAAACGCCCCAATGTGGGGTCTACAACACTACACAAATGGCCCTGATCAGGAATGTTATTCTACCCATTCGTTCAAAGGCAGAGGAGGACGCCAGCAGTCAGCATCTGACAATGTGTAATGTGCGTACATTAGAGTTGTTTTGGTTTAATTTGACCCCTTGCAGTCCATAAGAGCCTTTCTGACTTGGTTTGCTGTCTCTCTCCACTACAGGGATTGGACTATTTTCTCTTTGCTTCTGGGTCTCATACTTAAAGGAAAGAGAATGGAAAGGAAACTTTCCCTGGCAGCTACAGATACTTGTGGAGAAAGCGCCTCTCATTACAACCTTATTAGGAATCATTTCTCTCTCGATGGTTCTCCATATGGAGGTGCTGGAAAAAGAAAATACGCACTCTCTCCCTCTCTCACACACACACTCTCTCTCTCTCTCTCTCTCTCTCTTTTGCCTTCCACCTCTGTCCAACTCCCTTTTTCTTCCTTTTTGCTTTTCCAATACCTCCCTCGTTCTCTCCCCCCTCCCCCTAGTCAGCTGAGGATCAGGAGATTGCAGATGACTGCTGTCTCCTCTTCCTCCTTCCTGTCTCTCAGTGGTGCATCCCAACTCAAGCAGAGACCTATTCCACGTTTAAAACAGTTTGGCCAAACAAAACATGCTCTGAGAAAGGGTGCATATACTCATATTAGCTTTTAACTTAGCATGATGCTTTTTCACAGAGCATGATTACATTAAATATCCAGCAGGCTTTAGCCTGTACCCTCTTCAATTTGCATATGGCTACTGGAGCTAGATTATCCTTGCCAAAAATTTATTTTCTAGGTAATTACTGTGTGGGACATGAGCCATCTCTCCCTTGGCTATCCGTGTTTGTTCCATGAAGAAAGTGACCAGTTTAAAACTGTTTCAGATCTGACAGTCCACTTGGCTGAGGTAAGCCCTGATCAATTTTTCTGTTCAAACATGGGCACTGCTTTCTATTTCACACCAAAACCTTTACCCTGAGCCTATCCAAGGCTGCACCAGGAAATCTAGGGCACTCTGAAACACTGACGAAACTCTCTCAGTATTTTTGTGACCTTTTCAGCACACAAACAATCCTTTTATCTTCTTTCCCACTGTAGGCTGTCATTCTTTCTCTAATGCTCTTGTCTACTATAAATCTAGTTGGATGACATATGGGTACAGCAAACAGGGTACAGCTATGGTGCAAGTCCTTTGCAGTTTAACCATGGGTTTCTGAGAAGAGACATACAAATCTGCACAAACATCTGCATTTGAATATGTTGTTGTCTGTGTCATTTTGAACATGTGTGTGTGTGTGTGTGTGTGTGTGTGTGTGTGTGTGTGTGTGTGTGTGTGTGTGTGTGTGTGTGCAAAACTCAGCAGGGGGGTAGAGGACAGACTTTATGGGGAAGCAAATGATAAAGGTATTATTAGAGTCTAACAGTATGACAAACATCTCAGTATCATCCAAAATGTCTTCTCCTCTCAGCATGCTTTCCCACTCTTTTGGTCTCACTATCCTTTTCCTGAAGACACTCCAGCACTTTTTCTCCTCTCCATCTGTCTCTACTGCCCAACTTAAGACATTCACTGTTCTTCGAATTCCTTGTTTCCTTTCCTTTCTGTTCTGCCCCCCAATGCTTTGCCCCGTATTCCAAACAACCCTCCCCCATTCATGCCAGCAATGTGATTTCCCTGAGCAGAGCAGTATTAGTCTGAGAGCTTATGGTATGGCATGTGTGTTTGTGTGCGTGTGTGCATGCACGAAGCAGTGACCTTCCCCCCTGCATGGCAGACCATAAACAGTGTTTAACTGAGTTGATATTGAACAGAGCTGGTGATGCTCTTCCCCTCCACAGGAAACCGCGTGGGGGACTTCACTAATATGGCTAATTTCCCTGTCTACCCAAGTCAAAGTTTAAAAAAATAAAATAAAATAAAATAAAATTAAATTAAATTTAAAAAACCCTGCCCGGACAGATATCACACACTGGTTTCTCTAATACATTATTATTAAATAATAATAATCCATCTCTACATTCCATACCAATGTCCATTAACTCTTCTTGTCTATAAAGAAAGGAAACATATCTCCAACAGTTATCAATTCTCAAATGCCCCATATCCCATAACTAAGAAGAATCATTTAGAGTTTAGAGAAAGATTTTTACCAAGTAAAAAAGAAGTCTATATTAAGGATAAGTATCATGTAAGCTGAAGTGTATATAGGCAGCTAGACTCCTAAAGCATACAAAGACTTTGTAGTGTGTGTTAGCATGTGAAATTCAAAACCATAAAGAGTGGACACTTTCATTAAAGTCAGAAATGCATTCCTTTCACCCAAAAATCTCTGCGTGTTTTTGGGGTCAGGTTTTGAAGGCGTTTCCTCAGTGCAGAAATGATTCACAGTGCTACAACTGCACCTCTCCACCCAGCTTCAACCATTCTTTCCTTCTGTCCTCTTTCTGCTCCCTCCCTTTCTTTAGGATGGTGCCTCAATTTTGAAGGAAAAAAATATGGAATTTATGAGCAGCACAGTCCAACACTGGCTTCTCTGAATTATATGCAGACGTGTAATGACCATGTGTGTGATTCTTCCCAGCACCACACCAGGAATATCACAGACCCTGAATTGAAATGCATAAAAATATAAACACGGAGCCTAAAGTGGACCATTATCTGTAGCAGTAGAGAGCCAAATTCCATCTCTGTGTTAAATACGCTGCTGGGTTCCACATCCTTACTGCTTACCATCACAAACACCACACCTCCCCCTCACCCAGGTCCACAACAACATGAGGCTTGGCAAGTCCTTCTGATGTCTGGGAAAACTCAGCACAGTAACACAGCAAAGATTTTTTATTTTTTGGCCAATAAGCATTAGTCACTACTAAGTTCACTTTTTCAAAATTCTGCACACAGTGAGCACCACAGCACTCTACGTGGACCAAACTGTAAATACATTGTTTTTTGTTTGACATAAAATGTATTCAACATTTCTGCATACATTTTCCACTTGGTTTCCATCAACAGCAAAACTATGAATTTCTACAGCCAACTTTACAAATGCTTACACAATTTGTGTCCAACTCGATTACATTCATGTTCCAAACCAAATGGATATGAGGCCATTGTCAAATTAGATTAGAAATAGTATACTGAACTAAATCAAATCCCTAAAAAGGGCCACGGTGAATGTTCTGAGTCAGAGAGGTACCAGTAGCACTGTGTGTACAGAAATATCATACCACAAATCCAATATAGAGTGCCTAATTTCATTTACAGGTAACCTCTGAAGAAGGTCTGAGCCTGTAATAATGCCTCATGCGGCCACGCACTAGTTTTCACTTTGATTTACTTTTTTAATTTTTAGTTTACTTTTCCTCTTGCATTATGTACTAATACTTAATCCTACAACAGATTTGAAAAGCTTATGATCACATTTTTTATTTTATTTATTTTTATTTTTCAAAATCATCTAACAAATTTTATTTTAAATTGTTTTTCCCTGTTGTATACGGCATAATACGTACAGTCATGAGATTGAAAGTAAGGGAAAATGATCAATTACAATACAAAACAAACTAAAGTAAAAAAAAAAACAAAAAAAAACAGTACATATTGTATAGTTAATTTGCTATAATGACACCAGCTGTTAGGGTTCTTTTGCGTGCTTTTGCTCTAATCGACAGTGTTCTTGTTACAAGACACGCAGTACTGGCGTTTCAATAGGCTTAATAGTTTATTTTGAAATGTGTTTGTGCCATTTTCTTAGTTATAGTGCATTCATGAAATGAGCTGATGTGTTAATCTGGGTGTTTGTACAGAGATAGGCATGAAGTGAACATGGAAATGACTAATGCTTATTAGCAACTAAGAAAAAAAACCCAAAACAAACTGTAACTGCTTCTAATGACTCACACTCCTAAAGCTGGAATAGATTAGCATACACCGAGCCCAGTCACTCTCTCCATCAACCCAAAAAGCACGAGCCTCCCATAGACAGCTAGAGCTTGATGATTATGATCATTATGACTTTATAGGAGTTTAATTGTTATTTATAGGAGTATAATATGGATGTTCACACCTTATAGTTGATTCTGTTAGAGTGGCATCAGTGATGTTATGTACTAGCACTGTCTTTGATGCAGGAACAGTGTGGCCACTCAGTTGTGGTATTTGATGGTGCTCATATTTATACAACTGCTGTTGTAATGCAGAGCTGTGAGAGTGAGCTGATCCCCTTTATACTATGATGAAACATTTCTATCCTGATAAGAGTGTTCTCTTCCAGGATGACAATGACTGTATCCACAGGGCATGAGGGCTGATGAGTATGTACATGATATGCATCATAGGCTATATGCCTTAGTACAGCGCTAGTAAGATTTTCCTTTAATTTGTCACCTATCTGTAGGCTAAAAATTCTGTTTTTGTTCTGTTCAGGATTTCTTGTTTTCCCTCAGAATGCATTCTTCAACAACCCACTACTGTAAAGAGTGCAATATGAAAATTCAAATGTTAGTGGGCTTGTTAAATTATTCCATTATGGAGCAGCATCATGCTGAGAGCTGAGAACATTGAGTTATATTGTTCCAGCAGTTCTGTCATGCCAGTGCCTGGAATGAGAGAGAGAGAGAGACCCTTAAAGAGCAAAAAAGTGACATGCAGATCACAAAAGCACCATTCATTCTGGCCCTAGCTCCACAGCTGGTTTTAATAGAGGGAGGGAGAGGGGGGGAGAGAGAGAGAGAGAGAGAGAGAGATTGCCTGAACACTCGTGTACACTGGACTGTTGCTGAGAGGTCCCATTCTTTCACTGATACATAGTATCATGCAAGTGATTAAATTATGATGTTCTTTCACTGCAGCTCCAAGAGCATTGCCAAATATCAAATGTTCAGCTGTTTTAATTAACTTGCAAAGAAATCAATGTACATAACAACAATACAGCAGTAGTAAAATCACTTATTATATCAGCACACATTAGTTCACACAAGTATGCCTTCACACTGGCTAACAGTCTCACTGCTAAACTCACTTAAGAAAACATCAAGAATTTTCCCTCAACCAACCTTAATTAAACTGTAAGCAGAGCACAGAGCCATGGCTCATTACCAATGAAGGCATTTGGGTACAGGTCAGAAAGAGTTACAGGAAAGGGAGCTGCAGCTCCCCAGGGACACAGATACAAGTCCCCCTACTTCCTCCCAACATAGCTTAGGAGAGGCATAGATCAGGAGAAACAGATATAAAGAGTAAAAGGACAGAATGAGTGCAAGAGCACTAGAAAAGAAACAACGTTAAATTCAGAGGGATGAGAAAGCAAGAAGAGGTGTGTAAAGAAGGAAAAACCAATCCATACACACAGAGTCAAGCACTTTGTCACAATTCAGAGTAGCAAACTCACCAATCAGCATCAGGAACCCAGAAGGAACCTACACTAACACGGGGAGTATGTGCATAGAAACGCCACACAGACAGTAACCCGAGCTCAGGATCTATCCAGGAACCCAGGAGCTGTGAGACAGGAATGCCAGCCACTGCACCACTGTGCCACCAGGAAGGAAAAACAGAAGGAGAAAAGATACAAATGGAAATTTCTCAATAAAAAACATGCCCTCTGCAGTAAGACAAAGCTCCAGTCTGGTTAGTTTAAGAAAGCTTTCAGTCTTTAGTTCCCTGCAATTGCCAATAGCCTTGTAAAGACTGCAAAGTAAAGATGAAGAGAATGGGAGATGCTTAAAAGAGGCTTAGAAAGCTTTGAACATGAATAATAGCACAATCCCAATAAACCTCTCCACGCAGATTAAACTGCCTCATTCTAAGAGATCATCTTCATATTCTAGTCATTCCTTTGCCCAGTTAGGGAGGAAATAATGATTAGGAGTCTACAGAGATAAAAACTGGGTCATAACAGGACATTGAAGAAGCTTCCAGAAAGTTTTGGGTCTTTGTTAAACACTACATTGTGCATGAACTGTTTATATTTTCCCTTTGGTTAAAGAAATTCAAGTAGATTTAAAGTCCACAAATCTGTTCAACAAATGACATGTGCTGAAATGGGCTAAGCACAAATGTAATAGCAGAGGTGGAGGAAACCCTCTGGCCAAACTAATCAGTACTTCTATGTGTATTTCAGATCTATTGGCCCTCTACTGTAATATGAGGATTCCTAGAATCTCATATAGCCATTTGGCTGTCCCTAGGACGAAATTAAAATCCAAGGGGAATGTTGTATTTTCAGTGAATGCACCAACACTCTGGAACACTTTATCCACTTCTATAAGGTTTATTTAGATCTTTTATTTAATAGATATCTTAAGACATATTAACATATTTTTTTTATTCCCTTGCATTTAGTGTCTCCTTTTTATATGCATTGGGTTTATTAATTTTAGACTGACACTCTTATGTTTTTGTTTTATGTTTTATTTATAATTAATTTAAGTAAATAAAGTCATTTTTTACTTTGTTAAGTACTTTGTGAGTGAATCTTGAAAAGTGCTATATAAATAAAGATTTGCTTGGGTTACTGAAAGCACTTGGGTTGCTTGGGTTATTGAGAGCACAAACAAATGCCAAAATCCTTCCTATCTGAAGTCACCATAGTCTGCACAGACAAACCCACACACATACACATGGGGGCTGCTTTTAACATTAGGGAGTGGTTATGGAGGAGCCGACGCTATTTGGTGTAGCAGCCAGAGCTCAGAGCCCAGGATGGGGCCTCACCCTGCTCACGTTACTGCAGGAGTGAGAGAGAGAGAGAGAGAGAGAGAGAGAGAGCAACACACACGTCATCACATTATTGGCCACAGTACTGACCTCTAACAGGAAACGGTACATGGGTGGGACAACAGGAATTGCTAAAGCAACAAGAAGAAAAGAAAAAAACCAAAATTCCTATGAGAATCAGGGGGATTACGTGTGATGAAGGATAGAGAAAAGCCGTCTGGAGTGAGATACTTCAGGAAGAGTGTTTGGAAAGAGTGGTGAAGATAAAGAACAAATTTAGGGAAAATGATGAGGGAATAAATTTGTACATGTGTGAATAAGCATAAATGGTACTAATGTTTCATTTAAGAAACACTCGAGACTTGGGCTTGGTGAGAACACATCAAATGGTAATGTAAAAAAAAAATGGGGGAGGAATGGGGTTGGAGACATCTCATAGGAAAGAGTACACATACATTCAGGTTCCAGGCTCCAGGCTCACAGCCGAGGCATGTTAATGCCATCATTTTAATCATAAACAAACATTTTATTGACCAATCCCCTAATTAAAGGATCCATTAAGCAATCAGAATTAGATATAAACAGCAGTCGACCAAACAGTCCCTGAACTGGACAATACAAATACATGACACATCAACATTGCAAAGTACTGAAAATAAATAAAGAGATGCCAAAAATATCATATTTTAGTCCAAACTATACTGTAGCCTTGGTAAAGTTAGCATACTGGATTCTCTGGTAGTTAATTTAGCTAGCTTTTACTGCCTTATTGCTGGAAATTTAGGGGGGAAAAAAATTTACTGGTTCCTACATCATACATAACATCTAAGTAGGGATAGTCACAACGAATCCTCGGTCAGGTTTTTCCCCATAATGCATCCAAATCAGTGCACTAGATTCATTACTGTAAATAGGTCATACAAATTACTATGTATTTTTCGACTGATTGTATATCAAACGCAGCGCAAAGTATTGTACCAGACTGCTTATTAACATGGCAATAGTGGGGAATACTCATTCCTATGATGTGAAAGACATTACAGCCAAACATTGCCTCCATCTTCATATTTAGATGTTTGAAGAAGTTTAGATTAAATTGCTGAAAAATTATGGTTTGTCTGCATTGTGCTGCTGCTGAATAGGAAAACAAGGAATGTAAATAGTATATCAAAACGCTAAGACAAGCCCTGTCCCTGACACCTTCAATAATTATAATTGAGCACAATCATAATTATTGTAGGTACATGAAGTTACCTATCAGCTAATCAAGAAGCAACAGTGCAATGCATAAAGTCATGCAGTTACAGGTCAAGAGCTTCAGTTTAATATTCACATCAAACATCAAAATCTCAGGAGATCAGCAGTTTCCGAAACAGTCAAATCAGCTTGTTAAACGTGCCATGGTCAAAGTCCCATTCTGATGGTGTGAACAATAACTGAAGCTCTTGACCTGTATCTGCATGATTTTATGCACTGCACTGCTACCACATAATTGGCTGATTGGATAATTGCATGAACAAGCAGGCGTACAGGTGTAAACTCACGGAGCACTTTATTAGGAACACTAGACTAATACTGGGTAGGGCCTCCCTTTGCTCTCAAAACAGCCTCAATTCTTCATGGCATGGATTCCACAAGATGTTGGAAACATTCCTTTGAGATTCTGGTCCATGTTGACAAGATTGCATCATGTAATTCCTGCAGATTTTTCAGGAGCATTTTCATGCTGCGAATCTCCCGTTCTACCACGTCCCAAAGGTGTTTCATTGGATTCAGATCCGGGGACTGGGAAGGACAATGAAGGACAATGAAGGACAATGAACTCATTGCCATGTTCATGAAACCAGTTTGAGACGACTTTTGCTTTGTGACATGGTGCATTATCATGCTGGAGTGATAAGCCATTAGAAGATGGAAATTGTGGCCATGAAGGGATGCACATGGTCAGCAAGAATAATTAAATAAGCTGTGGCATTCAAGCGATGATTGATTGGTTTTAACAGGCCCAAAGTGTGCCAAGAAAACATTCCCCACACCATTACACCACCTCCACCAGCCTGGACTGTTGAAGGCAGGTTGGGTCCATGGATTCATGCTGCTGGTGCCAAATTCTGACCCTAACATCTGTGTTTCTCAACAGACATCGAGATTCCTCAGACCAGGCTACGTTTTCCAGTCTTCAACTGCCCAGTTTTGTCTGTGCCCACTGCAGCCTCAGCTTTCTGTTCTTGGCTGACAGAAGTGGAACCCGATGCGGTCTTCTGCTGTTGTAGCTCATTCGCCTCAAGGTTCGACGTGTTGTACATTCTGATATGCTTTTCTGCTCACCACAGTTGTACAGAGTGGTTATCTGAGCTACTGTAGCCTTTCTGTCAGCTCAAACCAGTCTGTTCATTTTCCGTTGACCTCTCTCGTCAACAAGGCATTTCTTTCTGCAGAACTGTGACTCACTGGATGTTTTTTTCTTTATCGCACCATTCTAAGTAAACTCTAGAGACTGTTGTGTGTGAAAATCCCAGGAGATCAGCAGTTACAGAAATACTCAAACCAACCCGCCAGGCACCAACAATCATGCCACGGTCAGAATCACAGAGATCACATTATTTTCCTCATTGTGATGTTTGATGTGAACATTACCAAAAGCTGCTGGCTGTATCTGCATGATTTTATGCATTTCAACTGCTCCCACACAATTGGCTGATTAGATCATTACATGAACAAGTAGGTGTACAGGTGTTCCTAATAAAGTGCCTAGTGAGTGTATATTAGACATGAAACGATACACAAAATTCTAATTCAATAAGATTTTTATATGGTGGTGTCCTTATGAGAAGCGTGTTAAAAAAAATCCCTGTAGCTTCTCCTGATTTGAGTTAAAGAGGAAGTTCCTTTTTCCGGAGAGGGAGTGTGGGCTTGATTAAGTTTAAATGTTTATTACACATGATGCGTAATATAAGTGGTACTTTACTGTATTATGCAGCCTGTTGAGCATATTGATCAATACTGAGACATATCAATTGAACAAAAATGAAACATCATAATGTTATGGCCCTAGCATTGATAGATGGATAGATAATCTCTTTTTTTAATTTATTGATCCCAGGGGGTAAATTCGGGATATATGAAATATGTGATTTGAAGAAATCCCTGGCGTACTTCTCACCGAGACTGCTCTATATGCAATAAATCTGAAGAGTTTTGAGATGTAATACTAAACTGCACCGTTTCCTGTCGCTGGGGTGGTACTCTTTTCATTTGTATCTTTAATATGTATCTTTCACCTTTATAAACTGCAAAAAATAACACCACAGCAAAACAGTGTCACGAAACGAAATGAAAATATCTTAAAATGTAGTCAAATTGATCGAGTATTTCTTATGAGATTGCAACAGACCAAATCTAAGATTATTAAACCTATTTCTAAACATTTTTCACTCGTTTCAACAAGATATAGTCTTGTTGTGTAAGAATTTATTTCTAGAAAAAAGCAAAATGATCTGCCTGTAGAATTGTCTAAAAATAGGCTTAATAATATTAGATTTGGTTTATTGTAATCTTACAGTAGGAGCAGTGCAGTGGTGTAGTGCACCTTTAAAAGGGACTTAGTTACACAAAGTGACCGTCACTGGAGTTTTAGAGTAAAGTTTTTAAGGTAGATTATATACGAATTTCTAGATTAAAGATACACACCACCACTGAGGGTTCCACCCCAGAGACGGGGTTTAGTGGCCTACGCTTTTTCTCAGAGAGTACTCAGATCAGTCTTTTTTTTCTCTTTTCAAAGTGGTCTCGCCAAAAGTTTCGACAAACTCCAGTTTATTTGAAAGGGCTAATTTGAAAGCTATTTCGAACAATAGTTCATCCACGAAGGGAGTGTCACAAGTCTGAGGATTAAACAATAGACCAGTGATCACTGTAAGACTTGTAAAGCAGCGGATCTGAGAGCGACGCAGGAATCTACTGAACATCTGGAAGTCATGAAAGTGTCCGAAAGCAGCGGTTCCACCCCCTCCCCTGAGCCCGAGCGATCACTTTTCACCTATAAATCCCAATCAACTACAAAAAAAATTAAAAACAACCCCGCAAAATGTTCTTCAGTCAGGCGAATTACAGCCTATTTACCCACGCTGGAAAAGCAAATTGGTTTTTTTGCATGATTTTTTATTCCAGAGTAGAAGCGCCTCTTCTCCTTCGTCTGGATCCCTAACTGAGAAGATGTTACACCTCATATCACACAAGCTGTAAGATAAATTGGCATCATTTCAGACAGCAGGAAAGCAGAGCTGTGTCTATCTGTGCAGGAGCTCCTCTACTGAGACGGAATAAAGTCAACGCGCGCGCGCGCGCTCCCGTGGGCAAAGCATTTCGTTAAAAGACGCTCTGCGTCAAACAGCTGAACATCAGTGATTACTACTGAACATCAGTGATTACTACTGAACTGAGATTACTACTGCACATCATTTCTCTCAGCTGCCAGGGAGAAGACATGACCATCAGCACACAGCGCGTTTCCCTGTCCGTGTCCCGTTACTTTGTTATTGGACACAGATGTAACCATGCCATCACCATGCCAAATGAATTGAAAAAGCAAAAAGCATGTTTATGCACACCTGTCGAAATGTGTGTGAACTAGAAAAAAGAAGACTTAAATGGATATTTAGCTTACCCTCTCCTTGTCCCTTTAGCCGTGTAAGGCCAGCAATCTCACTGACAGCGAGACAAAAACAGTGCAGTGAGCCAGAGCATGAGGAGAAATCCCCTCCCTCTGCTGTTAAAGGGCCAGGACCACACCATGAGACACGACACAACACAACACAACACAACACAACACAACACAACGGCCACGACCACACCATGAGACACGACACAACACAAC
>CM040997.1:17380433-17403554 GCA_022985145.1 Pangasius djambal
ACACGACACAACACAACACAACGGCCAGGACCACACCATGAGACACGACACAACACAACACAACACAACACAACACAACACAACAAAAGAGACAAAAGACAACACAACGGCCAGGACCACACCGTGAGACAAAAGACAACACAACAGCCAGGACCACTCCATGAGACACAACACAACGGCCAGGACCACACCATGAGACACAACACAACGGCCAGGACCACACCGTGAGACAAAAGACAACACAAAGGCCAGGACCACACCATGAGACACAACACAACACAACACAGCACAACGGCCAGGACAAAGGCACTGCTTTACTGTCCAATAGCAGAACAGGGGGTTTTATTATGAGAATAAATATGCTAGATAGCAAACACAAGCACAGATCTTATGCACGCTCTTTTTTTCAGGCTTGATTTTCTGAACACAGTCTAACGCAATGCTTCTTATTTCTGTGTCATTAAAACAACAAGCTCCTCTGTGCTCATGATCATCCTCAAAATCCTGCCTGCTCTTTGTAGCTTAATGTTTACTGGAGCACAGCACTGTGGGCTGCTCACAGATGACATCATATTTTCCCTTAGAGAAGCCAAGTGTGCTGAGACCTACAGCTCACTGAGGTGAAGAGCTTTAAACAGCATCTCGCTGCTCTTCTAGAAGATCAGGTTAGGCTTGTTTCCTGACCAAAATGTACTATAAACCAGGGGTTTCATTCTATGGTGATTATTCCTTATAGCGGGCAAAGCCATCTCGACTCCTACATGGCACTATATACTGTACACTGTGTAACGTACTTAAGGAGTAGGATGTCATTTGGGATTCATCACAAAATGAACCACGTGAAATGAATTAAAGTCAACATCAAATATTGGCAGAAAAAACATCAACATAGAGAATAATAGTCCTTATATTGCTCATCTGTGTGGTGGACAAACCTGGCATTTCTCAAAATTCATGTGCGATTTTCATTCTTGTAACACTTCGTTCACCTTACTGTGGTCATTACGAGCAACAGCCAACTTCTGTGATAATCAAATCTTCTGTTTCACATCAGTTACAACGCACCACTAGAAAAACCTACCAGTGTCTCATGTAGATTAAATCGAAAATAGATCAAATGGGAAAAAAGACCATATTTTAACATAAATTAATTCACTCATCTTAAGTAGCCACTTTATCCTGGTCGCAGTCTCAGTGGATCCGAAGCCTACCCTGTGAACTCTGGGTGTGAAGCAGGAACACACCCTGGTCGGGACACCAGTGCGTCACACAGCACCACACACACACATGCTCATAAACTCATTGACACCCAGGGGCAATTTAGAGTAGTCAATTCACCTAACGGCATGTTTTTGGGAGATGGGATGAAACTGGAGAACCTGGACAAAACCCACACAGACACAGGGAACACACAGAGAAACTCCAGACAGACAGTAGCCCGAGCTCATGGATTAAGAAATTTAATACAATTAGTAAAAAAGAGAAATGTACAGAAATAAAAAAAAAATGGTTATCAGCAATTTTAGGCCAGTATTTTGCACAGTATTTGGACAGTAGCAGTAATAAACAGAAGACATCACATGAACATTAAAATTTCATCAGCTACGTGAATTTAAAGACTAACAGTAGTTTAATGAAGAGCAAGCCACCCACTGCAGCTTTTCACCACCGCGTGATGTTTCTTCTGTCTCCACTTAGACTTGCTCTTATACAGAAAGTGACATTACACTTTTGTGCATTAAGTATCTTTAAACAAACAAACAAAAACAAACTCATGAATGTATTTGAGCGAGTGCAGATCTATGAACAAGTGGCAGTGTAAATTCTTAACAGTGCAGTGTCAGAGCTGATTCTAGATCAGTTTTATTTTTCTATATGATGCCCCCAATTCCAGGTTTCTCCGTGTCTTCTGTAGCCATCGGCATACGAGGTAAATGATTAACATGGGAATGTAAAAGTCCAACAGTTTGAGCCAAGCCTCTTAGGGCTAGGGGAGGAGGTTTTATGTAGTTATCATCCTCACTCCGAGAGCCAAGGGAGAGAAGTAACATGTTTAAACATTTTGCAAAAGATAAATGTTATCTTGGGACATGGTGGTGAAACATTAAAGCTTTGGTTGGGCTCAGATTCTCAAAGTGCAAGCAGTTACTTACCCCATACTACAGGGCTCTTGACTCATCTCTCTCACACAGAAGTGTACACACACACACACACACACACACACACACACACACACACACACACACACACACACACACACACTAGAAAAGAAGGAAGTGCAGCAGACTATTTAGATTCCCATGTTGAGCGAAACCTAAAATTACCACCAGTCTGCTTGAAGAGGGCTCATTTTTGAAGCGAGTCCCTAGAGACTGCCTGAACCATCACTGCCCTGCCTCTGGAGAGCCAACAAGGCTGTGTTTATACCATAGATAACCCTTCTGAGTAAACATAAGTTGGACTTGTCTGAGAGAACAGCACAGAGCTCATTGCCCAGCGTAGGAGAAGGCAGTCTGGAACCTGGGCGAGGGGTTGGCCCCACTTCTCCTCTGGTGCCATTTAGCAGTCTGTCCGCCGAAAGCTGGACCTGCTAAGGGAATTCCTGCAGATTGGGAAGAAAGAGGGAAACAGGGTCAGATGTCAGCAGATCTGACTAGAAAGACTAAAGTGTTCAGGGTGAGTCAGGAGGCTGAATGTAAGGCAGTGGATGCTTACAGAAGCCACATGCTGGATGTAGAGAAGAGCTCAAAACCCATACACACATACGGATACATGTACAAACATATTTGTGGATGTGGACGTAAAGATGTGCATGCATATCTCATCCTAGACACGACAGACTACACATACCTGTGTGCGGATGTGTGTGTTTGTTAACTTTCCATTATCTGCAGCAACATACAGAACACATTTTTTAAAAAATCCACATGCACACCTATAACCTTGTATGTGCTATGCTGCAAGGCTTGAGTATTTGCCTGGGATTTCAGAATGATAATATGACTGAACAATGAAAGTCAAATATCTTTACATTACATTATACTTTTTTCCAATTAGAAACATCTCATAGCTAATTGTTATTTAAGCTACAGAACAGAAAAAAACAATTAATGAATGAAGTCTGGACTGCAAGCATGGCCAGTGGTCATCACCAACAAACATTTCCAGGGTAAAGTGTTTCAGGGTAAAGGCAGGCTATTATCCATAGTTATAGGCAAAAAAAAATGGCACTTGGATGTAACTAGTGCATTTGTCCAAGCCAAACTCAAGCTATCTGACACTGTCAAGAACAGAAGAACCAATTACACTGTGTACCAAATTTTTATTTTAATTTTTTTGTTCCTCAGTAGTAAGCATTATTTCCTAATTGCTTATACCGCAAAGAATGGAAAAATGGCTATTATTCCCCTCAAAGTTTGCTTTTGTGACCAGGACATTTTAAAATGTACCTATTTTCATACAGAAAACGGGCGAATTTGCACATTTTCATTCACATAATGTCAGAAAAATACTGGTAAATTTCAAACTATGTTGTTTTTTTCTGACCTCAGCAAGGATTACAACAGCATGAAGACATTGCTGGACGCCTTGAAGTATGATGAGTACGGCTGGCAGGGCATCAGAGACTTTAAAATGGTGGCTTTCCTGATATGTATCCAAGGAGGTGTTACCAAGTTTCCTTGTTTATCTTTGTCTTTGGGACAGCAGGGTCACCAAGGCGCACTATCAAAGGTGGGACTGGCCACAGCGTACCGAGTTTGCTGTGGGGAGGAACAATGTCAAGTGGGAGCCACTGGTGGACCCCCGGGAGGTGCTGATGTCATCACTGCACGTAAAATTGGGCCTTATGAAACAATCTCTCACAACTCTAGATAAGCAGTCAGCAGCCTTCAAGTACCTTCAAGACTTCTTTCCTTAGCCGTCTGAGGCAAAATTCAAAGCTGGTATGTTTGTCGGACCACAGATAAAGAAGATTCTGGAGTGCAAAGAATTCCCCAAGAAGCTCACCAGGAAGGAGAAAGCAGCTTGGACCAGGGTTGTCACACTGGTTCAGTGCTTCCTGGGCAATCACAAAGCCGAAAACTATGTGGAGCCAATTGAGACTCTGGTGAAGAACTATGGCACAATGGGCTGCAGGATGTCTCTCAAAGTCCATATCCTTGATGCTCATCTTTATAAATTCAAGTAGAACATGGAAGCGTACTCAGAGTAGCAAGGCGAACGTTTCCACCAGGATGCACTGGACTTGAACATCGCTACCAAGGACAATATAATGAGACTACATTTGGGGGCTGCTTCATGAAAGCGATTTACAATTTAATCATAAATCTCAAAAAACTACTCACTTCTAAATCTTTTGTGGTCATTTTTGTATAATTTTAGAATAAATACACATTAATTTTGATTCATATGTTGTTTTTTCTGACTTTATGCAAATGAAACAATGCAAAATCGCCTGTTTTCTCAATGAAAATAGGTAAATGACCTGGTCACAAAAGCAAAGTGTGAGGGGATAAATAGCCATTTCCTACACTTTTGAGGCATAAGCAATTAGAAAACAACACTTATTACCCAAGAACAAGAACTGTTACATAGTGTTATCAGTCTGCTGTCAGGCCTTTTCTGCCTACTGGTCTACTATCCCTAGTGCTGTCTGCTGTTTTGACAAAAATGTTTCTAAACTTTTGAGGAGAAAAAAAAACTAAAAATATAATATAAGAAGTGGTAAAAAAAAAGAATGCACCATTTATTTTTATTTGAAGAAGAACAAATCCCCAAACACAGGACTTAAAGTTATAATGAGTCCATTCAAATGTTCCATTACCTATGTGTAGGTGTGGTAGGCAGTTGCTGTACGGCTCGATAGAGTTGGGGGATCTTGCGGTTAATGAGAGGGCACAGGGCTTCCTTCAGCTTACTGTAGTTCCTCTCTAGTTCCCTATGGTACTCCTTCTGGTCCGGTCCAATCAGAGCCTTGTTCTTCCTCAGAGCATCCTCACATCTGCAATTGTGGACAACTGTGGTGAGTGTGTGTATGTGTGTGTGTGTGTGTGTGTGTGTGTGTGGTGTGTCTGCGGTTCATAGTCTCTTCACCTCTTCATGAAGTCCTTGAAGCAAAGACGCAGTTTGTTATGATGTCGGAAGAGTTTTGGGTCTTCTGGAATTTCAGACAAGAATACCTGGGCCACCTCAAGAGGACCCTATAGACACCACTGATGTTAATGAAGTTTATATCTACATTTAACTAACTACACCACACAACACAGTGCATAAAGCTTGCCTGGTTAACGGTGGTGCCCACACAGCCCTGAAGCACCATCTGCAGCATCTTGGAGTCTGCAGGATCCTGGTGTGTGGCAAAGGCCAGCTCTTGAGTCTTCTTCTGCATGTCCTCAATAGCCACTTCAATTGGAACAAGAATTATCTGACAAAAGGGAGAGATCAGGTTTTAATAGACTTCCCAAACCAAACACACATATTCAATCACAACCCACAGCCATGTATGTACTGGTACCTCCTCCTTTTGGATGACATTTATGCGGGTCTTGATGTAAGGGAAAGCATGTGAGGTGGTGAGGATGGTTTTCCTTTTGTACTGCTCGTGCAGGTCACCATGCGCACGGCCGTCTAGCGTAAACGGTGTGCAGTACATGAACATGCGCAGGTTGTAGTTCTTGTCGAAATACGTGATACGCTCCTTCAGCTCATATGTGTCGAAGAAGGGCTCCACGTACGTAATTTGTAGGTATGCCTGGGTACCAGCACACAAAGAGACAGACTTGCTTGTAAAAATCAACATTGAAAAAAAGAGAAAAAAATACATCAAACTAAAATTTTTGAGGCAGCCAAATTATTACAGAATTAGGAACGGGTTCTTCTGAGGTCTGACCTTGTTGGGGTCCAGCTTGTTCTTGTCCACAGGGTTGGAGTCCTTGATAATCTCCACGACATCATCACCAAAGCGCTCCGAGTAGAACTCCTAATCACAATAGCAGGGTAAAAATATTTAGGTAGTTTTTGCTGTCAGCATGCTTTGATCTAGTTGTGACACCATTTAAAAGAATTTGTGACAAATCTCTAAATTTCCTCTACAAAAACATGCATTGTACTTCCTGTAATGATGGCTGTGTAGAGGAAAGATACTTGCCTCCAGCCTGTGTGAAATCTCAGCCAGTTTTGTGATAGAAGGCTCCTTATACACAAACTCCTGTTCATCTAGGTCGCCAAAGCGGCAGCCATAAAAACCCACACGGAAATATGTCCCAAACATCCTCTACACCCTGCGGGAGGAAGGAAAAATGAACAAAGGAAGAGACAGGCAGATAGATAGATAGAGACAGAGAGAGACAGACAGAAGAAAGAGGGAAAAAAAATCAGAGGTCACTAGGGTGCATTAGGTTGCAATGGACCTAGAGTTCTGTCATTCTCGTCATTCTTACAAAAGTGTGTAAAAGGAATACAGTGATAAAGTGTAAAAGGGAACATTTTCGACGACCTTATGAGGCAATGTTAGCTTTTTTTTTTAATTACACTCACCAGAGACATCCGTCCAGCACAGACCAGGACAAGGAGATAATGGGGGACGGACGGACAAAAAGACAACAGATGGGGAAGGGGAGTGTGTGAGAGAAAATGCTGACATGTGACAGGGGTAAGTAAGCATTTTATAGTATGAAAATCGCAGTAAAATAGATATAAATATATTAGAAGTTATACCTCCCATCCTGAACTCTGCACACAGAATCAAAGCAGCGTTGAGAGAAGACAGAGAACAGGGTATCAGTCAAAAAGGAGGAAACATATGATGAATAATCTCTGCCTATAAACCCTTCAAAGAATACTATGGCTAGGAATTGCTATAAGAGAAAGAATGTCAACTCTTGCTAGCTGGTTGTCATCACATTTCACTAATTATTAGCCACTTTCTTTTTTGATGGAAGTGCATAAAGAATACCTTTACTGCA
The DNA here is from genome assembly GCA_022985145.1 of Pangasius djambal. Lineage (NCBI taxonomy): Eukaryota > Metazoa > Chordata > Actinopteri > Siluriformes > Pangasiidae > Pangasius > Pangasius djambal. Next base: position 17,387,399 of record CM040997.1, read on the forward strand.
GGCATCCTGTGGAGTTGGAATTTGTCATGAAAACAAAGACACTGAACAGACCTGATTGTAGATTTTGTTGAAGGCATCTTGCAGCTTGCCATGGATGGAGGCCAGCTTCTTAAAGTCTCTATTGGCCTCATGGATGGGGCAGAGAATCTTATAGACTTCATTTATGGCTTCATACATACCAGCCTGGAGTACACACAACCACCAGTAATTTATATAAAAGGGAAATCTTTTACATGTAGATCTACTATACATACACATATACACTGTATGCTAGCACAAATCATATGCAGGGTTAGATACGGCGTATTCAGTGGAATCAGTGAGAACTAGCCAATGAGGCCCATGTATGTGCGCTGTACGACTCGTGGCCTCACCATGTTAAAGGAGGCTGCTGCTTGCTCCAGCAACCCCACCAGTCCAACCTCGCTGAAATATTTCCCTGCACAGATGCCCTCTTCCTCTGGGGACAAGATGTCGTCAGATACAGCAGACTCTTCCAGCACGTTAGATGAGATACTCTATGCATCCACACCCAAATATGAAACACAGTGTGATCACATCCACCCCAACATATGCTATTTAAGAATTTGACTGAGGTGGGGTTTTTTTTAACCACATGAGCCATCACATATACACACCTAAACAAGAACAGAGTGGCTCAAGAGCAATGAAAATGAAATTTTTATGAAATGTAAACAAAAAAGTAAAATTTTTAGGATACAAAGTAAGGATACATGCAGAACTCACATTTGTAATTGAATCCCATTTATGAAAATCTTTGCATACATATAAATCTAGGCAGACAAAGCTGCTCTACCTGGAAGGAGACACAGCCAATGGGGAGATAGCGACAGTCCTCCAGCATATTGAGGTACTCCGCTACCAGGGCGGCACTGTGGACCAGGCAGTGGGCGGCTTCAGCATGGTTTCCTCTCTCTGAGTGCTTTCCGGCCATGTTCTGTAGCCAGGTGAGACGCAAGTCTGGAGAGTTCTGATAGCCCTTGGCAATCCTATAACACAAAAACATCAAAAGAGCAAAATGTCAAGAGTGGTATATGGATATATATCCATGTCTAACTTTATATGGATGTACATCTCTAGGATGAGACAGCTCACCTGTACATGAGGTCAAGCAGCATCTCAGGGTCCTGCTGATGCTCTTTCATCTTCACTGTGTCAGTGAGAATCATGTGCAGGTTGAACACAAGGTCCTGGACCTGCCAGAAAAAAAAATGCTAAGAACCTGAGAAGAAAAAAAAGGTAATTCTGAACCCGAAAAGCAGTAAGTGTGTGTTAGAGTAGGTGGGTAGAACCTGCTCTGGGAAGGGTGAGTCTCGAAGCTCCAGATCTTCCTCTGCATAGGTGAGAATGGTCTTGAGGGAGCGGCGCAGGTGATCTTCGTTGAAGTTTTGGGAGGTGCCCACCAGTGATGATAGAGACATGGTAACCTGCATCTTCACTCGTGCAAAGTTCTGTAGGACCAAACCAGATGAAATACTTACTCTCTGCCCAGCAAAACTTTCTCACACCTTTACATCCAAACAGATCATAAAGTAAAAGCAAATGTAATGTTATGTTAGTGCACACTATTACAAAATGTGAATTTGTGGAAACTGTAAAATTCCGAATGCATGTTTGAGCCATAGGTTTGAGTGCATGTGTCTCACATTGCCAATCTCATAGTTCTGTCTCATGAGCAAGTAGAGGGAAGCGCTGGCGTGACTGCGTACAGAGCCGATACTGCTGCTGCAGTGACGCAGTAAACGCAGACACAGATCAGCACACAGCTCTGTGTCCTCCTCAAAAAGCATCTCCGGGAACTGTACACACACACACACACACACACACACACACACACACACACACAAAGTAAACCATTTAGAAAAATGGCAGTATAGTAACAATATGCTGATATAATACATCATGTTACACTACTCGGGGAAATTGTAGGCATTATCAGTATTTTTGTAACATTAAGCAACATTAGAACAACAAGCAGATGAATCATAAATTATATTCGTATACCCAGTGTTTGTAAATAAATAATTTATGTTTAAAAACACTGTACTTATTTTTTCACAGCTTTTTAAAAGCAGCACTACTGTTTTTCTGACAATTTGTTAGCAAACCTAAGTACTTGTTACATACACTCTCTGGCCATCACTCAGGCAATCACTCAGTCAGCCAATCACGTGGCTCCAGTTCCAGTAGGACTTCAGTTAATGTTCACATCGAACACCAGAATGGGGAAAAAATGTGACCTCAGTGACATTTAACTGTAGCATGGTTGCTGGTGCCAGACAGGCTGGTATGAGCATTTTAGCAACTGCTGATCTCCTGAGATTTTCACACACAACAGTCTCTAAAGTTTACTCAGAATGGTGCGAAAAACCGAAAAACATCCAGTGAGCAGTAGTTCTGTGGGCAGAAACGCCTTTTAATGAGAGCGGTCAGAGAAGAATGGCTACGTAGGAGGCTACTCTAACTCACATAACCACTCATTACAACAGTGGTCAGGAGAAAAATCACCTCAGAATGCACAACACTTCAAACTATGAAGCAGATGGGCTACAACAGCAGAAGACGTCAGGTTTCACTCCTGACAGCCAAGGACAGGAATCTGAGGCTAGAGTGGGCACAGAAAAATGCCACCTGTTCTGATGAACCACGATTTCTGCTGTGACATGCAGACGACAGGGTCAAATTGGTGTCAATAGCATGAATCCATGGACCCAAGCTGCCTTGTGTTAGAATCTTTATCTTCTAATAAAGATTTCCTAATAAAGTGGCCGGTAAGTGTATTTTGTGTATAGTCTTCAGGTACAATAATATGTTTTTGCCATATTGCTCAACCCTGACAGGCAGAACTACTATTTAAACATACACACCTTTGCTTGACACAAATTGCTTTCTTATTTTGAAGGCTACAAATGTATTTATTAACACCTTTATGTATGATTACACTCAAAATCACAAATACACCCCCCCACACACATCCACCCACAATTAACTCACACACCACACACACCTTGAAGACCAGAGCTCTCTGCGTAGTAAAGCAGTGTTGCAGAAAAAGGGCGCTCTGGTTGCCAGCCATGCTGTGGAGAAGGACTCTCAGCACTCCGCCCAGCACACTCTCCTTCTGCTCAGACAGCACCACCGTCTGAGACATACACACAAATGCATTTTTGGATCAGAGATTCACTTCCAACTATAATACTTATAATTATGTATGGTTAGCCAGGAGCAACAAAGAGCATGAGCAAGAGCAAGAGCTTTACTTTGACAATGATCTCCAGAGTGTCCAAGACTATTAAGGAAGCTTCAGTTGCCAAGTTTCCATCCACCACTGACTCCTGCTCCATCTCTGCTTTTGTCCTACACACACACACACAGTTTATGAAGTTATTCATAGAAATAGAGACATTCACACACAGAAATACAGATTGGCTTACTTCTAAATCATCACAACATCATCAACTCATTGGCTAAATAATATACAGGATTTCAGCCTGGATTTGAGAAAATGAATAAAAAAAAAAAAGTCTCACTTGTCAACTCTGTCTGTATTCTGTCTCCAGTGAGTGACATTCTTCCTCCATCTTACATTCTCCTGGCCACCGTAAGGGCTCCTTTCTGCAGACAACACAGTTAAGACAAGTTCTCTTTCAAGCTTTCGTTTCAGTCTATCACTATTGGACACGCCACTTTGCACTATCCTCACACAAGCAATAACCCATAATGCCAGGCAGGACTGGCCAGCAGACGTTACATCTGCGGCGGGCCATCTTCCTACTTTATAATCCTCGGCTCAACGTCATCTAATCAGTCTAAAACCACTTTTTGTTTTCAGAAGAATCTCTCATACAAAGTTCATGACAGGAGGTGAGCTAAAGCCAACTGCTCGGTCAGTGAATGCTGCCAGCACCAGCGTCGTCCTCATATCACAAGAGAACATTCATCTGCATACGGCTAGCCTGTCTACAAATAGAGGTCTTAGCCAGCTAGCCACCACGTTATGCTGTGCTTCAACAAACATACACTGTGGAACCTCCCCTCACCATGGGAAAGGGCAAAGCCCTGGTGAAGACGTGGGAACAAGATAAGCATGGATATTCTAGTGTGTGCTTCATACCTAGGGAGGCGTCAAGGCCAGGCCATGCGAGCATCCCAGGGATTATGTCAACACTCTGCCCATTTGTCCCCTCGAGAGTTAGCACACCAATCTAGCCTGTCTTCACAAGACCCAGTGGGTTGCTTGCAGGAACTGGTTATTCCTGACGGAGCTAGCTGGGGCAACCAGCTCCACACTGTTTCACTGTTGCTGGGGGAGATGGATGACAGCCTCATGGCTGTACACTGTGCAACCACAGAAGTCTGATCTGACTTAGTGGATGAGTCCGTTGACCTCACTTACGATGATGATGAGGTTGACCTTGAGCCTTTTATCCCCCCCAAATAGGCTGCCAAGCCTGTGGTGTTTAGAAGTGAGGGTGGCGGTGCAGATGAGAGTCCAGTCCAGGGAGAGTCAGCACTTGTCTGGGTCGACATGGAAGACAGTGGATTCGTCCACTTACCTCCAGTGGAAGCCGTCATGACATGACATTCCACCTCCACCCCACTCCAATTGAGTCTCATAAGCACACAACAGTGCCCCTTCCAATAAAAAATGTTCCATGGTGTAAATCAAGACCACAAGCCGAGGGTTGCAAACATGTTGCATGCTGCAAAGGGCTCAGTTGAAAAAAAAAGTTCTTATAAGTGAAGTGCAAAGTTCAAATGTACACATGTGCACTTCCAAATAACACCACATGGGCATCCGTACCCATTCCACACAGGCCCAGGCAGCATCCTGGGCCTTGTTTCGGGAAATATCAATTCATGATATTTGCACTGTGGCAAGTTGGTCATCACTGCACATATTCGTGAGGACTGAGTAACCCTCACAAACGTGTGCATCTATGACCAACTTGCCACAGTGCAAATACCATGAACAAACACTACAGTATGATCAGCTACAGTCTTCTAGATAAGCTTGTCCAGCAATTTGAGAGCCACAATATCCCATAGTGAGATACTGAAATAAAATGTTTGAAAGAGGACTTAAGGTTATGACTGTAACCTGGCAGAATGGAATATTGCTTCTGGGGGGACAGTGTGAAGGGTCATATCCCATAGTGAGATACCTCACTGATGCTACCAGATAACTTGGGTTACAGTTGTGAGCTAAAGTTTTAAAAAGCTTCTATCCCCATAAAAAGACATATAGGTTCACCTCGACAGCGGCGGACCATCTCCTGACGGGCGCCAATAGTGCCTAGTATGGCTTCCTCCAGACGGGCTTTCATGTCCTGAGACTTCTTAAACGTCAGACTGTTGATCCGCTCCAGAGCCTTCCTCCCCTGAGTTCACATACACATAAAGCCATGAGCCCACCAAACCCAAGGCAAGTATCCCCCCACTGATTAAAAATATATGAGGACAGCATTAAGGGAATAAGTACAGTGTAAGACTTTTACATTAGCAGCTTTGAAGTTGCATTATATGCTTGTATATTATGAATGTATATTAAAAATTAAAAATTTAACAATTGCTCATAGACTTCCATTACAAGTTCCTGGTGCAGTACCTTGTACTCAAAGCAGGAGATGGTGAGGTGGAGAAGGTCAAGCAGTCGGTTGATATGCAGCACAGACAGTTCTGAGAGCCAGCGCTCCAGCAAGGCTGCATCAGCATTCTTCAACACCCACAGAACACACACCAGCAGAGTCCTGCTGCACTCAGCGGAGAGAGTGCTGCACTGACGACCCGCCTGAACACACACACACCACATGAACATGTAATTGTTCACATTGTATTGACACCAGCTCACACACAAGCAATGCAGGCTGGTCCATCTCTTGTTCTCACTCCTTTCTAGAAAAAGGGTTCCTGTTTAAGCAGTCACAAAGGATGCTCTTGCACACCCTCAAAGATAGACGCATAGACTAATACAGCTGCAATTTCCCCTCCATACGCTCATTACCCGAATATTGTGGAACTGTGAAAGTACTCACTTGTCACACTCACAAAAAACAAGGGATCAAGGGCAAGCCATCTAGTGGCAGAGAGTAATACTGCAGACGGGAAAAATATTTTTAAAACAATGTGCCTTTAAAAGTTGGTACTCTGTTGGTGACACACCACTAAATTAACATAGCACCAAAACAAACATGTATATTACATAGAACTTAAAGTTTCAGCTTGTTCACAGACAGGATTGTTGCTCACCAGTGAGGACAGCGTGAAGGGATTGGCTTTGGAATATGGTAGAGGTGAGCCGGCTATCGCCATAGCAACAGACGAACTAATGGTGCTGTTCTCTGGATCACCGTCATCGAAGACTGCAGAAGCGTGCCGTACACGCTGAGGTGAGGGGTCTACAGGAAAAATTAACAAACAACAAAATGAATAAACAACAACTTTCAGAAAAGACTGAAAGACAGCTTTCCTGAACGTGATGGTGACTTGTGAAAAACAATCAACAGTCAAACCAACAATAAAGGTGAAAACAGTAAATAGCATGAAGTACGTTTTGTTTGGCTCACCGGTGAAATCATGGAGTTGGGATAGTGTCTCCATGACTATAGGAATGAGTGGCAGATAGAGCTGAGCGATATGGGCTCGGACCTGGGGGTCGGTGTAGCGCGGGTCTGCATCATGACTGCACAGGAGAGAGTGCACTGCACTGATCGCCTTCTTGTGTAGGAAGAACACGCTGCTGGAGTGACAGTGAAATAGGTTAGTGTGTGTGTGTGTGTGTGTGTGTGTGTGTGTGTGTGTGCACGTGTGTGTAGCTTACCCTTCTCCTTCAGGTTCCAGGATAAGGGCGAGCTCAGACAGCAGTAAGCCAGACAGGAAATGCTGCTGGCGAAAGGGCACTGACAGCTCGAACATACTGACTACACCCTGGTCCTGCACTGGACACGAGAATGCTGAACTCTGGAAACAAGTGAGTGAGAGAGCAATGTGGAAAACTTTCATAGTCTGTCAGAACAAACAGGTGCATAGTCAACAGCAAGGCATGATAGCTGTTGAAAACATGTTTTATTGTTTTCGCAAATAAAATATAGGTAGTCGTTTTTGGTGCGGCATCACTGGAGGAAGGAGAGTCTGGAGTACAGAAGCTCATCAGCTAATCCGCATCTGATCCAGACATTTTTTCTTCACTACTCAACCCTCCGCCTCCTCCTTCATCCTCCTCCCCAACCACTGATGACTTTTCTACATTCTTTGACAAGATTAGCAAAATCTGCCAATCCTTCCCTCCTACCCCTGTTCCTACACTACACACTCACTCTCCCCTTCCTGTTTCCTTAACACCTTTTCCTCCTCTTTCTACAAAAGAGACCCTGCAGATTATCTTGTCCAGCAATACCTACCCACTGGATCCCAACTCTTAAACAATGCTCCAAACCATCTAGCAAGACCCCTTCCCTTCATCACTTCCACTGTAAATGACACCATAACAGCTGCTCCCTGCCTAACATACCACCCTGCTCTGAACTAAGCTCCCTTCGAGGCTCTAGCATGGATTTTTTTACAGACTAGACCAGCGATCTCTCAGGGTACAAGTAAGTTTTGCACTACTGTCATAAGACTCTTTTTTTTATTAGTACCGTGTGCTAGTCGGCGCTGCACTGCAACTCACCGTGCCCATTGTCTTGTGCCGTCTGCTCATGTTTGCACTGTGCACTCTGTGTAAACTTATGTAATGTCTCCTGTAGTTGTGTGCTGTTTTATGTAGCACCTTGGTCCTGGAGGAGCGGTGTTTCGTTTCACTGTGTACTAACTAGCTGTATATGGTTGAAATGACAATAAAGCCACTTGACCTGACTTGAAGTTATTAATCTAAAAGCACTATCTATTAAAGTGGAATACTTACATGGTTCTTTACCAGCTTGACCAATACACTGATTTAACACCCTCAACACTGATTCTGTCAGAAACAGCTCCACTGAGCTGACTCGAAAGAGAAAACCAGCTGCAAGTGACCAACTTGTTAAACTACATTAATGACTGGCAGCATAAACATATCTTCAAGTTTCTGTGTTCATCCATCAGTTCAAAAACAGGTCAAGGTCAAACACAAAGAAAATGTAATTTCTGCAAACTGGTCAAAAAATAGTTTCACCATTTATAAGTATGATTTAAAAGCAACAACCACAACCAACTTGCTACTGGAAAAGCATTTAAACTGATAAATTCATTATGCTAAAAACATGTATGTATTCATTATCTCACACTAGCTGGAATATTGCAATGCATTGCCAAGTTCTTTACCTTCACACTTCACTACAGTCTTTTCTACCACATCTGAGCTCTGTAGCACTGCTGTGACCACAGAAGTACACTGAACTGTCATATTCATGGAACCAGTTTGAGACTACTAGTGCTTTGTGACCAAGTGTACTATCCTGCTGGAAGTAGCCATTATAAGATATTAGCCATAAAGGGATGTGCATGGTCAGCAATAATACTCAGATTATGCTGTGGCATTCAAGTGATGCTTGACTGGAATTAAGGGTTCCAGTGTGTGCCAGAGAACATTCCCCACACCATTACATCACCACCAGAAGCCTATTGACAACTGTTGACACAAGGCAGGTCGGGTCCACAGATTCATGCTGCTGACACCAAATTTTGACCCTACCATCTGCATGCTGAAACAGAAATCGTGGTTCATCAGACCAGGTGACATGTTCCCAATCTTCTGTTGTCCAGTTTGGGCGAGTCTGTGGCCACTGCAGCCTCAGATTCTTGTTCTTGGCTGACAGGAGTGGAACCTCATGTGGTCTTCTTTTGTTGTAGCCCATCTGTGTCAAAGTTTGAGCATTTCGTGTATTCTGAGATACTTTTCTGCTCACCATGGTTGTAAAGAGTGGTTATTTGTGTTACCATAGCCTTCTTGTCAGGTGTTTGTAAAGTCTGTTGTGTGTAAAAATTAGCAGGTTCAAACCAGCCCACCTGGCACCAACAACCATGCCATGGTCAAAGCCACCGAGATCAACATTGTTTTCCGATTCTGATGTTTCATGTGAACATTAAACTGGCTGGTAGCTGGTGAGTGTACATGACCTTTTTATTTTTAGAATATCTCAATTCAAATGTTGTTTATCACTCTATGTCACTCATCCCCAAGTCACTTGCCACTGTTGCCAGAATTGTGGCTCCATGATTGGCACATACACAGAAAATTAATCATTGTATTTTGCTGGCTAGTGTCAACACAGGGTAAAGGAGTGTGGCTCTGTACCTGTGAGGTGGTGGAGGAGGTTGAAGGTGATGGAGAAGATGGAGGGCTGAAGGTGGCACATGGCAGGTTGAGAGTGACGTAGTGCTCATGACTACATACTATTCGCATGAAGTCCAGCCTCAGAGCCATGAGAGAGCTTGGGTTCTGCGTTGTGTGCAGTTTATTGGAAATCTAACCCCACACACACACACACACATACACACACACACACACACACACACACACACACACACACACACACACACACAAAGACACATTTGTCGTTCAAATATACTGTCAACAAGAATGCACGAGTGAATGTTTAGTGTGCATGCTTGCACCTGTTTGTAGTAGGTGCGGATGAGGTTAAACACAAATCCCCGGTCAAGGAGAGACAGCAGATCATTGAGGAAGAAGGCCAGGCTGCTGTTTAATCTTTCCACAAGCTCGACATCCTGAAACACACACACAGTTACAGAGCACCAAGTACTATTCCTGCTTATTCACTGAACTAGGCTTGGAAATGAGATCTTGTAAAAGTTTATCTACAAACATTACCTTGTGGTGTCTGCTGGCTATATCTGCACTGATGGCGCATACCAAGGCAGCAATGTCGTCCACAAAACGGTCAGGAAAACGCTGACGTCTTGGCACGTCCAGCTTGGAAGTAAGGAAAAGGTGATGAGCCATACTCTTCACCTGAGAGAGACAAGAGAGAAAAGAATTCAAATTCAAAAAACAAACTTGTGCACATTTAATAAATGCATTCCACTGAAGCTTTCCAAAAACATAAATCTAACCCAAGCTTTGATGATCAGGCAATTTCACTGCAACCATAGCAAATGAAAAAGGTAATATAACAATAACAAGGTGGAGCATATTCATGTTGACAAATCATATTCACACACACTATCTGAGGAAAGCAAAGTTGCTGACTTCCTCAACTCACTACATTACAGTCTTTTCAGTGTGATTTGGTGATTTATGAAACAGCCATCATCATCTAGCATAAAGTAAAGGCCTCTCTCTACGGCAGGATCCCCAGGCTAAACTACTGGGGATTTTTATTTAATGCTTTAACACTCTTTAAAATTCCAAGACTTGGCCTTTGGCTACAGAGAGTATGCGTGTTTGCGTGTGCGTGTGAGAGAGAGAGAGAGAAACTTACCATGAGCTGGAAGAAAAACCAGGCTTGCTGCAGCGCTGCCTCTCTCACTGTGCTGGTACTCACCACCCACTGCAGAGCCAGCTCCTCATGCAACAACTGGGCAGAGGGAGCACTAATTAACATACACACACTTGCACACACACAACAAATCCATGCACCCTCCCCACATACACACATACATACCCCGTCTCAGCCCACACTGCCACTTTGTGACATGAAAGAAATGATGAGATGAACAAGGGATATGAAAGAAAACAAAACAGTGTGAATTTTACCTTCCTGGGCATGTGTTTCAAGGGTGGTGCGAGTAAGGAGGTGCTCTCGATGAACGCTGACATGCGGTTAGCAGCCCGTTCACTGGCCTGCTGCAGCGGCCAGGGTTAATGAGCATGAGGAGGATGAGGAGGGCGAAAGAGAAAAAATGGAAATGATAAAAAGAAGTGCATGCACTGATGAACACCAGGAAATTTGGCAAACACAAATACTCAAAGGGGAAGACAACTGAAAAAAATGATTAGGTTAAGAAAAGCGCCCGAGAGACCTGCTGATCCAAATATCTACTTCCACTCTGTCAAACGTTAGTGTAGATAATTATCGACTATATGCAATGTTTATATGATGAGTTCATCATATGATTTGATCCATATGATGAGCAGCTAAATTTAAGAAAACAGTTATCCATGAAAAATCCTCAAACGTTTCCAGCTGTCTTGACTAGATACAGAACGGGCGAATTTCTATATTGTAAGACTACTGTATGTTGACTGACATCATTAACACAGTTTAAAAATTATTGCAAGAAAAAGAGCACTGAAAGATAGAATAGGGATGAGAAAGTGATGATGAAGAAAAGTAGATTTGACTGGACATGGAGACATATCTACAACCCCCACCCACACCCACCCACACCCACCCACCCACCCACACACACACACACACACACACACACACACACACACACACACACATCAAATCTCCTCTCACACACAAACAGACTCAGCAGGGGAATAGTATGGGGTAAAATGGTGTATGGGGTTGTAAGATTAAGAGGGGCTGATACACGGGTATTGTTTGTAGAGCAGTTGGGTGTAAAAGTAGTAAAGGATTTACAGGACATTGAGACATAATGCATGTAACAGTAACATTATCGTGGACATGATATTTGCACAAAAGATATTACTAGGATAATAGTAGGACAATAGTGGGTGATAAAGAGATCTAAGTTATTAATAGGACAACAGTGGGTATTAATGGGGTATGAGGTATTAATAGGACAACAGTGGGTATTAATGGGGTATGAGGTATTAATAGGACAACAGTGGGTATTAATGGGGTATGAGGTATTAATAGGACAACAGTGGGCATTAATGGGGTATGAGGTATTAATAGGACAACAGTGGGCATTAATGGGGTATGAGGTATTAATAGGACAACAGTGGGCATTAATGGGGTATAAGTTATTAACAGAACAACAGTGGGAATTAATGGGGCATAAGGTATTAATAGACAATTTTGGGTGATAAAGGGGTTTAAGGTATTAACAGGACAATGGTGGGGTGATACTCGTGTATGGGCTAAGTATCAGCACCTGCTTAAGCTCACAGCTGGAGTTGGGGTTCCGACGGAGCACAGCTCTGGAGCCCCCTGGAGCGTAAGCAGAGTTTACCCAGGAGTGAGAGCGGTCTATTCCCTGCTTATTCAGCGGTCACAAACACAAACACACAGCAGCACAGGAGACACGGTCAGCTGGATACTCATCAGTAAGGGAGGAAAAGGCAGAAATTGGACTGCTGAACAAGACATTTAGGAGAAGGCATAGAGGAGGGTAAGTTATAAAACCTTCAGCACTGTAATGCATAGTCCCACATAGGAAGCAACTCAACCACATTCAGCAGTCAACACAGGAAGAGCCTGCTCCTTTCATCCCACATAAACAGGAAAAGCCGTGGGAGGGCAGGAGTTGTCAACTTTATACAGGAAAAATGACAAAAGAGCCTTTGTGCATTAAATCTATACTCCTAAAATAACAAGTGTGGATTATGAATAAGAAATTCTTGAAGAGAAGGGGTCTATGGGAGAAGAGGGAAAGATGCCCACCTTGCTGCCAATGATCCTTTGTACTTCATCATCAGGCGAGGTAGGTGTAGATGCCAGGTCGGGGTTAGAGTTGCTGATGCTCTTGGAGCGGGAAAGGAGCAGACTGCTGGGGCGGGCAGTTGCCCGGGACAGCGTTGCATATTGGATAGGAAGCTCGTAGGAAGATCCACTCGCTGCGCAAAAAAGTGGGGTGTTACATTATGTCACATTATGCTTTCTCCACATTTGTTTACTTGCCCTAGGACTGCTCAGCTGGTCAATTTCAGAACACATGTAGGAACATTGTTGCAGCGAACACTATGCTTCAGGCTGCTTACACAATGACAGCATGTATTAGCTTGAACTAGGAGTCAAGGTTTTTTTCTGTAGAGGATACCAAAAAAATGTTGAAACTTGGGAAGGCCAAGTGATCAAATAAGGGCTAGATCCACATTCCCCCATGTATATCTATGTAACTTTAATCATGCTTTCCTTTAAAGGAAATAAATTAAGCCCAGTAAGTACAGTTAAGTCTGCTGGCGAAGTTTGGTCAGATGGCTTACCAGTAGGGGGTGACACAGGCTCAGTGGTAGGCAGATGGAAGCAGTAGTGGATATAAGAGGCCAAGAGACTGTTGCGACCATGCTGATCTTGGTTCCCTTCCAGATTCTTATGAATTTGGTTGACCAGGAGTGCCATAGCCTCGAAGGCTGCACGGCCCAAGTTAACTGTGGTGGGGTTGAAGGACAGAAAGAGTTTAGGAAGAAGAGCGGTGTGACAAAATGTAAAGTGGTACAGGGGATTAAAGGGGTGCACACCAATCTGGCCGGCAATGACAGGAGGGTGGACGATGAGAAGGATGAGTTTGTTCAGAAGCTGGTGCAGGAAGCGTACACAGGTATCTAACAGTGCTCCCTTCAGGGCTGCCATGGTGGCTTTCAGTTCAGCCTCCACATTGGCCTCGGTGATGATCACATCCTTCAGTCGGTACGGGAAAGAGTACTCCTCTAAAACATACACCAGGGTGAAGAACTTATCCAGGTATGGGTCCTACACACACACACACACACACACACACACACACACACACACACACACACACACACACACACACACACACACACACACACATTAATTATGTGACAGCTTCAATTCATCACAGAAACCTTGTCCTGAGTAAGTGCATATGTTGCCATCTATATCTGATACCTGAGTGTGGACAGAGGAAACAGCTGTCACTTCTACGTTGAACACTCCTTTGTGATTGTCCACCCACTTCATTCCTGGAAGCTGTACCTAAAACACACACAAACAACCACAAATACATACATACAAACACACATCTCAATTACATTCAGACCAAAGATAAAAAATGACCCTGAACCAACATTCTTACATCAGGGGTGAGGACAGAGTAGCTGGCTGGAGGTTTCTCCACGGACACAGGTAGGCTGAAGGATCCTGTGCGCAGACGGCCATGCTGCATTAGAGGAATCCACTGTGGAGAAGAGCACAGTCTCTCATAACCTCACCATATCAACAGCTTAAATTTATACACCTATAACATATGTAGTACACCAATATGTCTCAGAAAACCATTCTTTGGGCCTTTCCAAATAAATGCAGACAGAGAGTGACAAAGCATCATAGCAGAGGGGCCAAGTGAATGCAGAGAGATACATTAGAATCTGTGGTCATGGGAAGGCAAGTGATTCAGGTTTGATGGTCTTGAAAAGAACGAGCTCTTACAGTGTAGCCCACAGGTGTCTCGAGCAGTGTGTTCTGTTTGGGTTGACAACTGATGTGGTAGAAGGTGAACAGCAGGTGGTGGTTGTCAGTGAGGTTAGCAGGAATTTTCATCTTCACCTCCTCATAGAATTCAGGGGACCTGGGAAAAGAAAGTGCAAATACTGGTGTATGAGAAACTGAGTGATTGTAAAAGCTCCATTCCTTCATTCATTCCTCTTCAGTAATCGCTTAAGGGCTCTTACTTGTCATGGTAGATCACTGGTGTGTATGCCTCTTTATAGAACTCGGCACAACTCGATTTTCCAAATATGACCTGTTTCAGAAAAAGTGAAATATCAAGACACTTAATGCTGGAACCAGCACATTTATACATCATCACGTACAATTTACATAGACGACACTTTTTTAAAAACAAAATAGCAGATGCTGACAACGTAACTACACACCATGTTTCTCAGACATCTCAGCACAGACTAGTCAGGACTCAAAGCCAAAGCTCTTTGCATACATCTTCTACAACCCATACAGCAACGTTCTGGTTTTTGTTCACATTTGAACACATTTGATCAGAACATTTGGCTCACATTTGATCAGAACTTTGCATCATGCATTATCAATCAATAGTTAATAATTTTGAACTATCATTTTCATCTGCTGTATTTTCCATTCTGCCGTATTTTCATTTTTTGAAGAACGCTTTTTTTTTTGTAAAAACAGCAAGCGAAGGGCATCCACATAATATTAACAAATCTTCGACTAAGGTACGTTAAACATGTCTAACATTTAGCTTGTCCAGTGTGGAGTGCAGGATATTTAGTCACTCTTCCTCCGTCAGTAGTACTAGTTTATTTGTGTATATTAGTTAGGTCTCTGACAGAAAAGACTGTAGCGTTAGAGGTGCGCATCCAGACTCTAGAGAGGGTTAGTGAGAGTGAGAGCAGCGCAGTTTTGTAGGGGAAAGTCTTAGACTCCTCTCCGCTTCACGTGTCCAACAGGTTTGCTCTCCTCAGTGAAGCACCCACTGAGAAACCTGAAAGAGCTCTGGTTATAGGTGACTCTATCTTGTGGCATGTGAAATTAGCTAGGCCTTTAGGAGCACCAGCAGCTTTAGTTAAGTGTATACTGGGAGCCAGGGTGCCGGACATAACAGTCTGAGGTTACTAAGAGTAACATGGTAGAGGTGTGTAAATTAGCGAAGGCAATGTCCGATGCAGTAATATGCTCTGGCCCCATCCCAATGCGGCGTGGCGATGTAGCTTACAGCAGGTAATGGTCACTGAACTGCTGGATGTCCAGGTGGTGCTCCGAAAGCAATGTGGGCTTTATAGATAATTGGACTAACTTTGAGGGCAAGGCTGGCCTGTTAGGGCGGGACGGTGTCCATCCCACTCGGGAAGGTGCTGCTCTCATTTCTTGCAGCATAGCACATAGTCTGAAAACAGGCCTAGTTAATCAGTGACAGAGCCAAGGCCAGGGAGCAGACAAGCAGGCTAAACCGACCGTCTGCTAGCTGCACTGAGTCGTCACTTAGGTTCCACCATATTGAGACTGTGTCTGCTCCCCGAACTAAACAAATTAATAGACATACTCAGACAGTTTGTTTTAGTAACCTAATTAACATAAAATTAAATCAAACCGAAAGCGTTGATCTGAAGCTAGGACTGTTGAACATTAGATCTCTCACGTCTAAAGCACTTATTGTTAATGAAACCATTACTGATCAGGAGTTTGATGTACTGTGTTTAACAGAAACGTGGATTAAACCAAACGAGTTTGTAGCATTGAATGAAGCTAGTCCTCCCGGGTACAGTTACATACATCAGCCCCGTCTAACTGGCAAAGGAGGAGGCGTCGCAGTCATCTATAATGATAATCTAGACATCACACAA
>CM040997.1:17403654-17423282 GCA_022985145.1 Pangasius djambal
CCATTACTGATCAGGAGTTTGATGTACTGTGTTTAACAGAAACGTGGATTAAACCAAACGAGTTTGTAGCATTGAATGAAGCTAGTCCTCCCGGGTACAGTTACATACATCAGCCCCGTCTAACTGGCAAAGGAGGAGGCGTCGCAGTCATCTATAATGATAATCTAGACATCACACAAAAACCTAGTCATAAATTCAATGCATTTGAAGTTCTTCATAGCATCATAACATACGTAGCCACAAAAAATAAGTCCACCCAGACAATTCTGCTAATTTTTTCCAGTGGTAAAATTGAAAATATCAGGCAAAAAATTCAGACTATTAATTTAAAACCAGACAGTTTTATAACCCTGTAGATAATAATATAATGATATCAGATCAACGATTAGAATGTTTACTCCCTTTCAAGAGACCGAACTAATTTCACTAAGTTCATCATCAAAATCATCAACCTGTATACTAGATCCCTTACATACATGTTTCTTCAAACAGATAATTCCAGAAACAATCGAACCTCTTCTTATAATAATCAATTGTTCTGTTAGCACTGGCTATGTACCTAAATCTTTTTAACTAGCAGTTGTCAAACCTCTGATTTAAAAAAAAAAACAGACCTCAATCCCTGCCAATTGTCCAACTATAGGCCAATATCAAACCTCCCCTTTATTTCCAAGATCCTAGAAAAGGTTGTAGCACAGCAGCTATGCTCATACCTATATAGAAATAACATTAATGAAATGTATTCTTCCAGACTAGAAAATGTAGTGGGCATTAAGGGAACGGCCCTTTCCTGGCTCAGGTCTTATTTGACTGATCATTATCAGTTTGTAAACGTAAATGGTGACTTCTCTATGCATACTAAGGTAAAGTTTGGTGTTCTGCGAGGCCCATTGCTCTTCTCTTTATATATGCTACCTCTGGTTAAATCATTGTATTAGACATGGTATTAGCTTCCACTGTTCGCTGATGACACACAGTTGTATGTTTCAGCAAAGCCAGATGACAGACACCAGCTTAATAAAGTTGAGGAATGTGTAAAAGACATTAGAAACGCATGCAGTTAGAAGTAAGCTTTCTGATTACATAATAACTCTGGATGGCCTTTCTGTTTCATCATCTGCAGCAGTAAAAGACCTTGGTGTGATTATCGACTCTAGTCTTTCTTTTGAAGCTCATGTAGATAATATCACTATGATAGCCTTCTTTCCTCTCAGAAATATTCCTATGATAAGAAATATAATGTCATTACATTTTGTTACCTCTAGGTTGGATTATTGTAATGCCTTACTGTCTGGATGCTCCAGTAGATGCATAAAAAAGCTCCAGTTAGTCCAGAATGCAGCAGCGAGAGTCCTTAATAGAATCAGAAGATATGACCACATCACTCCTATCTTATCCACACTGCATTGGCTCCCAATCAAATTTCGTATTGCTTATAAAATACTACTATTGACCTATAAAGCACTGAATGGTCTCGTGCCACAGTACCTGAGTGAACTTTTGGTCACACCTACTTCAATTAAAAGGTGCAGGCTATTTGTTGGTACCTCGAATAGTGAGGGCTACAGCAGGGGGTAGATCTTTCTCTTACAAAGCCCCACAGTTATGGAACAGCCTTCCACTTAGTGTTCGGGGCTCAGACACAGTCTCAGTGTTTAAGTCTGAAAGCATATTTGTTTAGTCAAGCCTTTTGTGAATAGATTTTTCTTAGGTAAAGGAGCAGGTCTGAAGGGTTCACAGGCATAGAGTGTTGTGGTGAACTGGGATGTTTGGATGTTGACCCCTGCTCTCATGCGTTCACTCAGGTTTGTCGACGGTGGAGTGGCTGGAGCTTTATGTCCCAGGAGCCCTCATGTCTGTGTTAGCTTCTGGCTCTCCCTTTTAGTTATGCTGTCATAGCTAATCTTGCCAGAGTCCCTGCTTGCACTCTGCATGCAAAGTACATTGTCCTTAACCATTAGAGGACAATCTCTCTCTCCCTCTCTCTCTCTCTCTCTCATGCAACACATGCTACTCCTGAGATACCAGTGATCCTGACCCCTTCTGCTCTCCGGACCTACCTGACCCATCCTGATGCCCTACTTCTGGTTGGAGTTCTCATCGGGTTCTTGAGATCGCTCGCTGCTGCTGGGGGCGGCCCCACATTAATGGCCTGAAGATCATTGGGTTTGCTGGGGATGGGGGCTGTGGAGATGGTTTGGGGATCTCATATGGGGAGCTGTACTGTGATGAATTGGGACTGTGATTGCTGTGGTGGCTTTGGGGCTGCGGTTGCCATGAGCAGTTTTGTGCTCAGGACTCCATCATTGGGCAGTGGATAGATTCAACAAACCAGACTTCATGTGAAAACTGTGATGAATTCAATGGTTGCATAATTGCACTATTTGTCCACATAGTACACAATAATAGAAGGGATTTATTTATAATTGCACTATCCGTTGCACCCAGATGAGGATGGGTTCCTTGTTGAGTCTGGTTACTCTCGAGATTTCTTCTTCATATCGTTTCAGGGAGTTTTTCCCTCACCACTGTCGCCTCTGGCTTGCTCATTAGGATAAATTCACATATTTACAATTGATTTTGGTTTAATTTAATGTGTTCATTAAATCATTAATTTGAATGTATTTATTTCTATAAAGCTCCTTTGTGACAATGTCCATTGCTAAAAGCACTATACAAATAAAACTGAATTGAATTGCAAATCCCAGGTATTTCTTTTCATTCAGGTTCACATAACAATGTTCTGGTAAAGTCTTTGGAACAGCTAAAACTGCATGTGAAAGGTTTTTTTTTTTTAATTCTCTGTTATCGCAAGTAGAACATTGCTTATAAATTCCTTGTTTAACGAAATTGAGTTGAGTTACTAAGTTGTGGGGGGAAAAAATATAATTTGAGTGAATTGCAAAACTTTCTTGAATGTCTCAGAGAGTATACTGTTATATTGGGAAGTCTTGATCCAGAAGCAGCAGTAAATTCAGATCTGAACAAGAGAGAACAAGACTAAGAAAGCCTAGTTATTGCCAGACTACAGTCTACTGTTCAAGCCATCACCATAGCAATCATAGAAATACAGCAAAACAGTGCTTGGTTCTCAAAAAGTATATAATACACCATAGAATGCAAGGACCTGTAGAATGAGAACGCAAAAACAGTATCCATGACCATGGAGCTGTGAAGCGAGTACACAGACAGGGCTCTCCGTGCGAGAACACATCTCCTTGGCTAGCACTCAGAGGTGATGTGTGCAAACTTTGTTTGCTCCCACTCAGCAGAGCCAAAAGTCTGTTCAACTTAAGTTGACTTATGGTAGTTGGTACGTGCTCCGAAGAATGGCTGACTCCTCCACTCTTATGCCAAATCCAATTCACATAATTACACATTTAAATAACAACAACAAACTATCAGTCACTATTTGACAGATAAAAATAAAGACATTAATCTCCGGAAACAACAATATCCACACATGATGATGAACCTAACTAGCAGTTTAATTCAAAAACTACAATGTGACTCTGGTCTGTAGATTTCCTAACACAGTAGTGCATTACACTGGGTGTACAAAACATTATTTGACTTTTATAGTGCACTTAGACAGGGAGTACAAATCCCATTTGTGATAAAGCCTATAAATCTAGTTTTCATAAGAAAGCATTGAAAGAGGTGTCTTCAGGCCACAGCTGGGGCTTCTCTATGAAAGTGACCAATCATAGCATATCACTGTGTTTGTGTGTGTGTGTGTGTGTGTGTGTGTGTGTGTGTGTGTGTGTGTGCACGTGGACTCACAGGCATGGCTTGGTTGGGGTCCTCTCCTGCCATGAACTGCACCTTTACAGCAATGTTCCGTACAGAACCCTGTCTACTGCTGAAGTTAAGACTCTGAGGATATACGTACAGCAGATTCCTACAGCAAGAGAGAAACAGAGAGAGAGAGAGAGAGAGAGAGAGAGAGAGAGAGAGAGAGAGGGCACAAGAAAACATACCATATAAGCTAACAGAGGATTTTCTTATTGATCATGTAAGCACTGTCAAGCCAACACCAAAGCAACTGATTGTACAGTGTGTCCCAGTTCTCATCTTTGAATACTAAACATTCTACACTGTGTTGCCAGTATATTAGGTATACCTATCTTACACTCACTGGCCATTTTATCAGAGAAATCCACAGGGGTGTCACGATCTGTCTGCCATGATAGTGTCTTTGTGCCTTAAACTGCCATAAATTAAGCCAAATCATTTTTAAGCACATTAGTATAAGTGGACTTATTCTATAGATCAGGGTAGGTTACATTAATAATCCATGCTCTTAAAGAATGGACATTTAATAATAAAGGACATTTCTAAGCATAGGTTAAGAGATTATACTACTGCACTATTAGAAGATACTATTTATTATACACACTCTTTCAATTCAAGTAAAAAATATATTTAAGCAATACTGCATGAGCAAGAGCGTGGTTATACTGAATATCGGCATGGCTGTGAGCCCGCAGGGCGAGTGCTGTAGCTAATCACGGGCATGCTGATATTCAGTATAACCGCATGATTGCGAGTGCTAGCTCACATTGGTACATTCCTGTTAAAGGTACTTCTGTTAAAACCGGCGTCTCTTCTTACGTATTTGAAGTCAAAAGTAAAATATTCCTGAAAAGTGTCTTTTGCCATGTCCGCTGATGAAGCTGCCAACACTACTGTAGTGTTAAAGTAGCTGTTTCGAACTAGGAAGTGGAGTTTTATGTGGCGAACACAGATGAGTGGCGTGATACACACAGTGAGATGTCCCAGTGAGGTTATACGAAACTCTTGGAATTCCACTCGACCATATTAGTGGACCGGATCTAACTGCTGTATAATTACTTTATATAAATATATATACACAAAGATCTTTCTTTGCTACTCTATAAAGATATCTCGCCGAGGTGAGTTTTCTTAAGTGGGTAACCGTCTGGTTATCAGTTACGTTTGTGTTATAATAATAATTACCGGACTCGTATTCCTTCATGACTCGCAGCTGCTTTACAGAGAAATTACACTGGCTTCTGTCTTAAGAGCAAACGCACACTCATTTTAAGTCTCCCACTTCACTTTAAACTGTATTTGCTCTCCATCAACTGTTGTTTTTTTGTACATGGCTACACAGGTTATTTTGAGGCTAAAAAAAGACACAAATGTCAGGGGTCAGCGCTGTTGCACACTGAAACTGAGTATTGATGAAGAGCTGGAGAGTGACAAACAAATTGCACAAATTGTACAAAATGACCTCTAGTCTCTAACTGTACACGTACAAGGTGCACCAACACCACAGCTTTGTCTAATAAAGCAGCAATGTCTAAAAACCCAACAATGCTGCGGGGGCTAATATAGCTGTGCCAGTTCGACACCCACTGACATGCCACTACCACGTTTTAATCTTGATTTTACTTGTTACACCGAGTGACTGTATAGCAATGCTAAAATGATCAAAACATGGTAAAGTGGGGACAAAGTACCACTAGACAAAATAAAGCGAGTAACCATGTTGATTTACTAAAGTAAATGTAAATGAGAAATTATAATTTATAACAGCAGAATAACTAAAATCTGTAGACCCATTTACATTCAGGTTTATAGGTTAGATTGCTTCACTGCTTATAATATAAATAGCTTCATGAAAATCAGGTTAGTTAAAGCGTATATCTGGTAGTCAAAAGAGGATAAAAGACAGAACAGAAGACCAAAGTCATCGATGCAAATCAGGAATATTGATGTAAGAGCATCTGTGCTTTGAAATGGTCGGTTCTTAGTTTTTGTTTGGATGAACTAAAAGATAATCACAGCCGTGCTGATATCCAGCTTAACAGCACTTCCTCTCGTTATGATATTCCTTAAATTACGTTGAATCAGTTCTTGTCACCATCAACTGTATCACTTAATAATCGCGGGTTTCCAGGTAGATAAAAACTGCCAACTCAGTGTAGAGTTCCATGTTGTAATCTAAGCTCTGGAAACTCATTAGCAGCTTGTTAAATAGCTTGTTAATTAGGATCAGGTGTATTAGCAAAGTCCTCAGTGTGCTATAGGGCCAGGGCAGGACTGGGAACGCCCCAAAGAAAAACGGTAAATTGGACTCCATGAAAGGAT
Organism: Pangasius djambal; assembly: GCA_022985145.1. Classification (NCBI taxonomy): domain Eukaryota; kingdom Metazoa; phylum Chordata; class Actinopteri; order Siluriformes; family Pangasiidae; genus Pangasius; species Pangasius djambal. The sequence continues at coordinate 17,409,772 of CM040997.1, forward strand.
GGCTTAACACATATTCACTGATGATGTCTGCATATATAAGGGCACTAAACTGTCGGTGTGCTTTTTTGGGTAAGACCCAAAGTAAAGTTAAATGATGAAACAAATATGAAAGAGGCTGACCTTAAACCTTTAAACTTTTCACCAAATTAAACAGTGAACAGGTGATTACAGCATGTACACTGAACTCCCTGTGTGCTTTCAACACGAGCTCAAACAAAGTTCAAAATGTAGGAAAAAACCTGCTGTGTGTATTAAATGAATCCTCACACCAGTTTAGAGAATGGGTGTGTGCTTATACAAGCATGGCACTGAGTTATTGCTGGCAGGTACACAGCAGCTAGGCAATACTGAGCATGACCTTTGCCTGAACTGCACAAGTCAAGGTCACACACACAGACAAGCACACACACTGAAAGAAACAGAAAAAAAAAAAAAAAAGACAAATTTGCTCAGCGCGATTGGTCCTAGGCTCAACTCCACACTCCCCATGGAGCGTATAAGAGCTGGTAAGGGCCACCATTAACCACCAGGAGACACGCAGACACAGGAAACAACCGAGACCTACTGGAGCTCCGAGTGAGTGCTGATCTCACATCCACATCTAAAACGCCTTCCAAAGCACGTTAGGGCCACTCAACATGTTAACCAACTTGCACACATGGGTATGCCTGTGCATATGGGTATGCGGGGTGTCTTCCTCACCTGCGATGCCACGGACTGAGGCAAAGGTAGCACTAACGGATGAAGTGAATGTGCTGATGTATGGGGTGCTGCAACTCAGCGAGTCACTGCACCACGCTTATCAGAACACTGAGGCCAAGCTGGCACGCCTCACCCGTGCCATTACAGACACAGAGAGCCTTGTGCAGCGTCTGGGCCAGGACACAGAACAGACCATCCGCTCCGAGCGCCAGATAAAAGACAGGCTCGGCGTCATCCAGGTGAGGACATGCCATTGGACACACACGCCTCTCACAACACTATGGCACCTTACAGAAACATAGAAAATAAGTTTAACTACCACACACACACTGCCTAGACGGATTGAGGAACATCTTTAAAAATGGCTGAGCATCTACTGTGCTAGGAGCAGGCAGCAGGATTAGTTGGATAAGAGCATGAACAGTGAACAGCTGTTGTCATTTTTTTTGTAGGCCGAAACGACAGTACTACAAGCCCAGGCTCAACAAACCAGAGGACTGGTCTACAAGGTAGAGCGAGAGGAGGTGGCGATAAAGCACAAAATTAGCAATCTGGAGGCAACCTTGAAAAGATTCACCACTGACAGGATCAGAGCACTGAAGGTGTGTAGCCACAGCTTCCCAAATCCATCTGTCTCCTGTGTTCATTGTACCAAGCCCTGTACCATGGAGGCCTTGCTGCTGAACTTTGTTGTTTTCAGAACACTACTTGCCCAAAACGGTAGCGTGAATTAAAGTGACCTGAACTTTTTGCATTTGCACTAGGCTTGTGTGATATAAATTGTTCCCTGATCTAAATTTTCCGTTTTAAAATATTGTGATAAACAATGTAATCGTCCAGAACAGTTAGCTCAAAAAATGACAAGAAAACGAGGTGGATTGTCATCATCACCATTATCTGCAAATTTGACACTTCACTGCAGATCTATGTAATCTCCAGATTATTCCAGGTTCATTTGACGACTGGCTCATCTCTCATATTATTGGAGAGGATATATTGTATATTTGGTATATTTTTGAGCGATAACTTATACAAGCACAATCCGATGGTTTTGCAGAGCCCCTGCACAAACTGTATAATGTTCAGCACGTCTGCTAATATGATATAATCAGCAGTAAACATCACTGGATATCATGGCAACATAATATTCTGTAGGGACAGTAATACTGTTATATTGTACAGACTCAGTTTCCATGTTAACTGAAACAGCCTTAAACAATATCAACGATTTCCTTAAAATGACTTTAAAACGTCTCTTCATGACAGGAGACCTCCCAGAAACACAACACCCTTCTGCATGACCTGGTGAGCTGGACAGAGAAACAGAAACAGCAGCTGGAAAACCAGAACCAGCAGCTGGCTGAGTTACAGAAACGGGCAAGCAGGAGCGTCTAAGTTTCCATTCCACAGTCTACAAGCGGCACATGAGCGATCAGTAGCTGGTAGAACTGTTTTCAGTTTAGGACAGATTCTCTCTCAAGCCTAGTTCCAGCATACGTCACACCTGAAAGTGATCAACAGGAACTATGCTCTTTACTAACACTCCCAAGGTGGCAACCAAAACATGAAAGTTTGTTCATAAACAATACTGAAAAAAATGTATATAAAATTTGAGGACGATGTTGTGTTGTACTGAATATGCTATATTATTTTTTCTACTTTATAATAAATACAGTCTTTAATTTGTTTGAACATTTGTTTCAGATTGTGGTTTAATGTTTTACTGGGTCCATCCCCAATTTAACCTACGCTGCCCTGACGGCAGTGCAACACACCATCGGTTCTCAGATCGCAGCATGTGCAGCACTCTGTCACGGTAATCAAAGTCGCTTTTACACAGGACACCGTGACATTTGCATGGGGCAGGAATGGTTTCATAACTAGAACAATACAAAATACAATATTAATGTTATATTTTAGTGTAAAATACACAAGAACTTAGAGGGTTACTGGCTGCGATTGAGTGCCCCTGCGATATACAGAAAGAATAGCGTGTGTATGAAGCCCTCCAGTTCAGTACCCAGCCTGATCAGCTGAATGTCTTAAAATAAGCAAATCCCAAATTTCTTGGGGCAAATTACATCTCAGACCTGGTTAGGGAGTGACGGCTCAAACATAAATCTCAGTGTAATGTGTGTGAACAGCAACTGACCTATAGGTGGTGTGAGGAGTATAAACATAGCGTGCAGGGAACTCCAGCACCTCCTTGGTGGGACGTACACGCAGGTCAGGGTAGGGCTTCACATGGAGCAGCTCAGGAGAAAGACAGTAGTGAGGAACCTCGGGTGCTGGAGAAATGTCAATCTTTAACTGAGCTGCAATGCAGAAAGAGGGAGTGAGTGTGCAACAGCATCTGAAAGAAACATGCTAAGTAAACGAAGCAGAGATGATGGCTAGTGAACCCCCCTGGAGCTGTACTCAGCAGTATACCTGTGACAGGTCTGAGCCGGCGCAGCACAGAGGACGGTCTTCTCATGTCAGCTAAAAATTTATACAGGTCCTCATCACTCAGCCTGTCCCCTTCCTACAGGACAACACAAAACCTCACAGCAGTTACACCACACATTAAACTCCCCCATTTCTCACCACTGCACAGGAAAACGTTCGCCCTTGTGCATAACATCTGGGACTGTCATACACACAATTAAACATGGATTCAGCAAATGTAAGAAACACAGAGTATATACACAAGTGTAAACAACAAAGCTTAATAAATACCAACTGATCATATCTACCTAGCATGCAACTTAAGCCAGATGACCAACCAAGGGATTTTATAAGAATGACGTTTTGGGCATTTTTCATGGCAAGTGTGCCTTTCCTACAACAAACCAATAAAACACACCAATGGGGGAAAAACAGTACACCGGGGTTGTGTCAAAATCTTCCTGCCCATCCATGTGATTAAAAAAAAAAAAGAAAGGTTAAAAGTAAGCAGTGTACCGTGGTCTATATTAAATATATCTAAATTTATTCTCTTTATATTTATAGGTTCGGTGCATTCTGAGATGTTTTTCTGCTCACCACGGTTGTAAAGAGTGGTTGTTTGAGTTAGTAGAGACTTCCTGTCAGCTGGAACCCTGGCCATTCTCCTCTGAGCTCTCTCATTAGCAGCGTGTTTCCGTGTGCACATTCAGACATAAGACTTGCCATGAACTTAAATATTTAGCATGCACATTCTTAAAGGAACCAGCTCATTCAAAAGTGGATCTTCATCGTCCCCGTGCTTGTGCTCTAATACAATACGTGACTTTCCACTCTGTGTAACTGTACAGGAAAACTGACTGGCCTGTTTAAAGAAGTTGGTGACGGTTAGCGTGGCTGGCCGGAAGTTAGTCAAGTTGCACATGTCCTCCCCAACACTCATCCGCTCGAATCCCTTCTTCTTCCTTTCGGTCCATGTGCCCTTGCGCTCTGTGAACGTAGGAGGGGAAAGCTTAAATAAGCTACATAAAATCTGCCATACGCATAAATAGTGTACATTTCAGTAATATAGTAGTAGTAGTAGTGTAGGTAGGTACATCGACCCTATAGGTGAACTTGTGCGTGCTTTTCTTCATCTCTTTCTTCATAAGTAACCCTGCTGCTTATGATTTAATCAGCAATTACACTTCAGATGGATTCAGTTGCCTGTTAATGTTACTTGCATCTAGGCTGATAAGATAATGAGCTAGTGTCTAACTGTTCATGCACAATGTGTACAAACCAGATAGGTGTGATAGGTGTCATGTACAAGGCCCGTGTTTCATTCAGTCCACAGAAAACTTTTAAAAAATAATAATATATACTTGATACTCTGTATGATACTTGATACATATATACTTATACTCTGTTCTAACATGACGGAAAACAAATTATCCAATAATTACAGTGTCTGAGTGTTGCACAATGATCAGAGCAGAACATGTAGACAAGGGAGCAGGAGTGTTGAGAATAACCTGTGTCTGAGTCCGAGTCCGAACGCTCCAGCCCCCCTACGCTGCTGATGATGTTGAAAAGGTGGATGGCCGTCCAGGCAAAGGGCATTCGGAAGCGACCAAGACGACTGCACGACTGCTCTGCCTGGGCCCTCAGTTTCTCAAGTTTCTCCTTGTGCTACACACACACACACACACACACACACACACACACACACACACACACACACACACCATAAGACAGGCAGACATGCAGACACAGAAAAGAAGCCAGAAAAGTCAGACAGTTTGTCTGTTAAAATCCACCAATAGTCCAAATCAACACTAAGAGCTCACAGGCTAGCGGTGAGTCTCTCCAAGTTTACTGGACTTTGGTTATTTCAGAAAAGACAGCAAATATTGCAGCAGTTTAGTAATTGAGAAATCATTGGAAAATATGATATGTATGCTTGGTGTATGCAGTGCTGGCTCTTCACACGCTTCCCCGCCTTACACAATGCTGCCAGTTCCTAAAGGTGTAACATAAATGTGTTAGAAATGATTGGAATAAGTGAACTAGGCTACACAGTGTAATGTTACTGCGTTTTGTCACACTACAACCCACCACTGCAGACACCACTACCTCTTCCTCTTTCCATAGACAATCTTATAGCATCACAATCTTACAGCACCAGTACTCGACCCATCAACCTGGACTTGGTGTATAAATGTCTCCTAGTGTGTCGTAAGTGAAAAGGGGCAGCACCGGTACATCGGATGGGTGCCCTTAAATTTTGAGTGTAGGTCTACTTTGACATGACATACATCTGAAGGCTTGTGAAACGGCGTCCTGCTCTAAACGGATCCGTTGGCAGCTCCCCGTGTCTGTTATGATAAGGACTGATGCTGAGTGCGTCTGATGACGTGCGAGAATAAATAAAATTGTGCACATACACTGAAGCAGAAAAGCACATGACTACTCATACTTACCTTAACTGAATCTGAATCCTTTATGAGCATATAGGGCTCACAGCACTCTCCTATGTCTCCCTGCTGCAGGACCTTCTCCAGCTGAAACAGACACATACAGATAAACCATGTTTACTCTTACATAAAAAGGAACAGGAACCACTTTTGTCATAAGGGGAAAAAATGATCCATGTGTCTCTAATTGATCACACTTTCAACCTAACTATGCCTCTAACAAAGATGAGATTCTGAGCAGTTGCTCCCCCCGGTGGCCGTACCTTGATAACCAGGAAGATGTCAGGAGAGGGGTCTGTGATGGAAAAGATGGCAGAGCGGGCGAGGGTGGAGATAGCAGTGTGGGGGTTGTGGGGGCGTAGCATGTTCTTTATTTGGTCTGAGTTCAGGTCAAAATGAAAGTTCTCTGAAATCTAGGACCAGATGAACCAGATTGGAAAGGACATTGAAATACAGAGTTACCACGAGAAGTTTCACTCAACTATTAAAACTATTTTGAAACGAATCAACTACTCCGAGGACAAATGTAAAACAATAAGCAAAATACTGCGACAAAAAGTACTATACACAACATTTGTACCTTTTTCTTTTCCTTCACATCATACAGGGCCAGCGTCCCAAATATTGGTTCAATTTCTATTTCAAACCTAGAGGGGCAACACAGCAAAGTCCATCACACCATGAGGGAAACTTGCATCATGTCCAAGTAAAAACGATACACGATATGCAGCACAGTGCATAAAAACCTGCAGATGCAGGTCAAGAGCTTCAGTTAATGTTCACATCAAACATCAGAATGAGGAAAAGTGTGATCTCTGTGACTAACTGTGGCATGGATGTTGGTACCAGATGAGCTGGTTTGAGTGTTTCAGAAACTGCTGATCTCCTGGGATTTTCACACACAACAGTCTCTAGAGTAGCCCATCCACCTCATGCTTTGATGTCTTCTGAGATGCTTTTCTGCTCACCACAGTGGTAAAGAGTGCTTATTTGAGTTACTACAGACTTCCTGTCAGCTCAGACAAGTCTGATCTTTCTCCTCTGATCTTTCCCATCAATAAGGTGTTTCAGCCCGCAGACTCTCCACTCACAGGATGGTTTTTGTTTTTCGCACCATTCTGTATAAACTCTAGAGACTGTTGTGTGTGAAAATGCCAGGAGATCAGCAGTTTCTGAAATACACAATCCAGCCCATCTGGCACCAACATCCATGCCACAGTTAGTCACAGAGATCACACTTTTCCTCATTCTGATGCTTGATGTGAACATTAACTGAAGCTCTTGACCTGCATCTGCAGGTTTTTATGCACTGTGCTGCTGCCACATGATTGGCTGATTGGATAACTGCATAAATGAGCAGATGTACAGGTGTTCCTATTAAAGTGGACAGTGAGTGTACATGTCTAAAGGCATGTGGAGTGTTTTGATTAAATCGAGCACACTGAACTCACTTGAGAGATAAACACTTGACCATGATTCTCTGGCCTGTATGTTCTTTGGGTACGTCAGGGACCGAGCACCTCTCCACAGCCTCATCCTGCCACACAGACACACAAACACACACACACACACACATGACATGAGAAAGCAAGCTCCATGGTGACAGTGCCATGGCAACATTGACACAGGCACCAGAGGGCTATGTACACAGATATAAAGAGGCACCAGCAGTGAAGTGGGCAATGAAGGGCTACAGTAAAATTCTAGACAAGAAAATAAAAAAAAAAAAACCAAAAAACAACTTTTTAGATAGATGATTGGCGAGGAACAAAGCCGGACAGAATCGGACACCTTTCCAAGCCAACAGAAGACGGTTGTGTTTACAGGCAGCTAGGAGGAATAATTGGCTCGAGGAGCTCTGTCTCTGCGGAGTGTCCATTTCGTCTCAGCTAATTAGCTAACATCATATAAGTGAAGTTGGCTTGCTAACTAAGAATTTAACAGGCTTAGCTTGCTAGTTAGCTAACATGCCTAATTTATACTGCTTTAACAAACCTACATACATGTAGCTCGCATAAAATCTATCTCAAGAAGCTGGTGCTAGATATCTAGGTCATATTTTTACTGAGGTGTTGCACATGATGGAAATGTTTAGCTAGATGAAACTTTCTTCAGCTTACAACTGAGTTTTTACAGATTCTGCTTTCAGTGCCACGACGACATTCTCTATGCTGTAATTGTGAAACATGACGTCTTGAACGCGCACACAAACAACAAAGTTGTAATCATCAAGAGATCTTCAGTTTCTCTCTAGCATTTCTGTGAGATATGTATACATGTCCGGTCATCGCAGGCTAGATCGCTGCTTAGCATCATTTAGCCACTGACAGGACACCAAGCCATAAAGATCTTCCCGAGTTTGTAAGTGTACGTTTAGTTGAATAGCGCTCCCTGTCTTTAGTGATAATCCGAAATAATAAGCGAGTAACATTTTAGCTAATATCAATCTGATTTCTAAATAAAATTCTTGATGGATTCTTCAGTCAGATTATAACCGAGTAGAGTCAGGTTGCTAGGCCACTCAGGGCTTTTTGCAACCATCTATTTTTCATGAAGGGGTCTATTATTATGACTTAGATTAAGACCGGGCCGAGTGATAATACGGAAATCCAGGTCATTTCAAAGGGCTCACAAACGTTTTCTTGTAACTGTATATACTGTTCACTAGTGTTCAGACCTCATCGGGTGCTGGGTAAAGCCCCAGTAAGTCAGGGTGGCGCCCGTGCTGGCGGTTCTCTGCGTTGCGGTGGTCCATGTCCTCAGCAGCTGTGCGCTCCAGCAGAGAAGGCAGCAGGGCATCTGCAGAGGAGTTCTTCAGGTCGAAGATACTGGAGGCCCAGCTGCCCCGCGGCGTGTCATCCAGAGACAGTGACCTCCTCTTAAGGTCATCCTATAGACACAGATGATCGCACCTTGTGATCGGTTGAGTGACTCTTTAAACTCTCAATTCATTAAGACAAGTTAAAATAGAAGAATGTGTTATCAGTTTAGTATCCAAATGAAGAACCAGGCAGTTACCAAGTCAGGACACCTGCAGTCTGGAGCATCAATTATTTTATACATTTTAATGACAAACTGGAAATATTACATACAAATCAGATTTAAGTTTAGCTAGCCGAGAGGTAAAACTCGATGGTCTGACAGGCTGAAATCCTTTAGGCCTATTGAGGAGAGAAACCTAATGCTGGTGATCTGCTTGCATATTTAATCCAGTTCCCACCGGTTCCCTGAAACAATTCCACCATTTCTGAATATTTTCAGCCAAACAATTTTCTGTGGCATCCATAAGAAATATAGTTAACCACTGTTGACTATAAACATGTATAATATTAGCTAAGTCAAACATACACTGATAGATTTTATTTCACACTAATGAACTCATTCTGAAAACATTCTCCATTTCAGTGAGAAAAATGAGACGAGGCAAGATTAGATGATAGAGCTCCTACTAACATGAGATGGGGGATAGTTGCTCTATCTAGATCTATCTTCCTGAACTCTGTCTAAATTACGACAGAAAGGTCTTGTACAACGGCTTGCATAAGTATTCACCCTCCTTTGAACCTTCCGATATTATGTAGTGTTACCTGGGACTGAAACAGACTTAATTGGGATTTTATGTTATGAATCTACACAAAAGACCCAATAACACGGACAATAAAAATCAATATTGTTAATTATTATTTAGAAATAAAAAAATGTAAAGGTTGTGATTGAATAAGTATTAATTCACCCCCAATGCTGCAAAACCCCTAAATTAATTCTGGTGCAACCAGATGCTATCAGAAGCCACATAATTAGTGAAACAGCTTGAACTGTGTGCAATTAAAGTATCACATGATCTCAGTATAAACACACCTCGTTTTCGTGTGTGTGTGTGTGTGTGTGTGTGTGTGTGTGTGTGTGTGTTCTACTCCAATGAAGTCGCCCACGCACACAAGTCTACAGCACGAGCGAGTTCACTCTGCTGCTGTGAATGAGCAATACTATCATACTGCACTAGCTAAAAAAAACACCATAGAAATAAACTGAAATATGTTCACTACATGTACGGTAACGAACACTTCCTACAGTCACTATTAAAGACAATAAAGGGCTGCAAGATCAGCCTTCACAGCGAAGGTTTCACTCACAGCCTCCCATCTTACCTGGTCATCTGAGCGGTCAATGGCTGCAGCTTCATCCAGTTCAAACGTCTGTTTAACCAGGCCTCTCCGCTTCTCCCTTCGCCGCTCAGTGTTGTGAGGACTCTGTATGGTACTGTAGCACTGGTATCTAAGACAAAAAGATTAGAAAAAAAAGTTGTAACCATTATTATACACAGACATTCGGTTTAAAGTTGAATTCTTGAATCTCAGGAGGTGTGTATTATTTCTGTGTACCCGCACGGCTTGGACAGTAGCTCCGACTCTAACATCAGCGACAGGTTTAGATTAATGTGCTTGTTCTAATACGTTAAAGTTTCTACAGTAACAGCTCATACACAGGGACTTGTATGGTGGACACTGCACATAATCTAACACTAATAATTTTTTTTTTAAAAACAGATTTTAAAACGTGTTATTTAACAAAGTAAAACGTATAATCGTTGATGTGGGGATGCTCTTGTAAGGAAACGTTTAAGGAAGAAGTCTTGAGTGTCAGCGCTTTGTCACGGTCCTTTGCACGTTTCCCTGAATGGGAAAGTCTTCAGGACAGAGCAGCTTCATTAATAAGTTAAACATTGTGATTGTTGTGGTATAAGCAGAATAACACACAATAACAGTAAAATGGGAAGGGCACTCCGCTTTGTGTGGTGCTGCATCACACCACCCCAGCATGGGTTATTGCTGTACAACCGTATGATCTGTCGTGTGTTATTCCTTATTTAACACTCTAATTCTTAAAGAGTCTAGTTCTCTGAAGAACAAAATAAAGACTCAAGATATACATGCAGGAGTGAACAAATCATTAGCTGTGCTCCAGGGACAAGCAGATTTCGTCTCAGGGTTATTACTTATTTTTTTATTCTTAGCTGCCCAGCAGACAAGCAGTTTCAAAAACCGAAAGAAATGAACCTTCCTACTGAGTTTTGCAAAACAAAAGTTTTCCTTTGGTCTGTATGTTAAAAGGTAAAATGCACTTCACTGTGGTGTGACACACACTGGTGCTGTAACTGTAGCACGTGGTTCCGTATCCCGTCGCCTGCTGCACTACAAACGTCAGCCGAGATGCGCTCTGTTTGACAGAATAACGTTTTTTACTATCTTGCATCGATGACAGAAAAAATAAAGACACTAGCCAACCTAAAATAATCATTTTACTTGCGACGTGGGGAGAGAACACTACAGCTCATAGTCCAAACTTACACCTACACAGTCTTTCCGTCCCCCGGGAACGCATTGTATTATTGCACTTAATAATATCACTTTTTAGGTTTGTGGGCAAACAAAACATGGGGCTGGGAAACACACCAGAAATTCCACTACGCTAGCTAATAAATTTATCATTTGTCCACCTGTGAAATGAGAACATACAATAGGTTATTACTGATCTTTATGTTTCCTTCAGTTAAAGGCTGTAACTTGTAATTTCCAACGTCCATCTAGGAAAAAAGACAAAGAAAACATCTTTTCTTTGGAACTAAGTTTAGTTAGGTTAGTTTCAGGAACTAGGAACGGTCTCTTCAACCCCGAGTTCAGCAAGTTACATGAAATCAACATGGCCGCTCACAGCATGAACAGCAGACACAGTAACACCTCTTACCTTTAAATGAGTTCTACTGTACATACAAGTGCTTGAGATAAACCGACACACAGACACATTCACGTGTTAAATCTGTAACACTGACTCTACAGTTCACTGTTCTGAGGAGGAAAATATACGTCACTCATCACAGTTAGCTGGCTAGCTTGTTGCTGAAAAACGACAAACACGGAGGCAGCAATGTTTCTCCCCACTTTGTAGCTCGAATGCATGGAGGTCGAAAAATGACATGATTCCGAGTTGTGACTTCCCTGAGGTTACTGGAATGCAGCATTATTCTCATTTCTCCCACATTTAATTAATAAATCAACATTCCACTCACTTTCTCTGGATAATGAGCCAGTCATCAGTGTAGACCCCAAGTGCATCTCTCACTCTCGGATCCAGTGTACTGCAGACACAAAATAACCCGGCGTCAAACACAGCTATTACGAACGCTAATAATAACCTACTGAATGCAGTTATAAGCAAGCAGGAAGTCTCATCCACAATGAGCAGCTGACCTAATTACATTTACACTTCTGTATACACATGTGTATGTGGGCCTGTGTGAGTATTAAAGGGCTCACTCTTCCTCAGGCAGGGCTGGTTCCAGAGTGGTGCACTCTCTCTCCTGCAGTATGAGCTCCAGGTCGTCAGAGGGGAACTCCAGCAGCTGTCTGAGAGGCCCAGGCTCAGGGATGGGAGCATGACTGCTCACATACTCCTCATAGTCGACCGGCTCCACCACTTCCGTAAGGGGCACCTAACGCACACAAAAACACACACGTGCACACACAATTTTGAATCTGAAATCTGCAACAAATTTACTATGAGGAGGTAGTGCAAGTGGTGTGGGCAGAAGTGAAAACGATTACGGTTTGTAATAATTACCACTTCCCTCTTCTACTTCATTTCATAAATCTTATGGCCTGCTTTCATGGGAAGTAAAATCACTCCAACGTGAAAGTTTACTGTTAAGTTGTAAAGTGAATAAGGCAAAACACCACAAGATTACGCAATGATTCAAGCTATATCCTTATATCATGGTAATGCTTTCAGAGCGTTCATCCCGGAATAATCCTGATCTTCCACAACCTTACATCGTGTGCCAAAAAACTCAGCACACGCACCAAAATATAGGCAGGTATATGGACACTTGGGCTTTCAAGCCAAACGACACTGTTTAAAACACAACTGAAATTTTGTGCTCGAGATCAGGTTAAGATCTTTAAGAAACCACTTCCTAGTTTTTTTACTATCTACTAGAGATGTAACGATACACAAAATTCAAAATTCTCTTCTCCAGAAAACTTCATCATATCAACGATTACACCGTTTTTTCTGTTCATCATCTGCTCATATGGAGCATCCGCCGTATAAATCCCTGTGCATGCTGTTACTGTAGAAGTGATAACATATTAGAATAAGTGCCTTGCAGCTGTAACTACTGGTCTTATAGAAAATTAATCAACATCTCCTGACCAATCAGAATCAAGCATTCAACAACTCTAACAGACGCATATTGGTGTTACACTTTTTTTCTGTCATTACATTTCAAGTGGAGGACATGTGGTGCACTAAACTGGTTCTACAACACCATTACATTACGCTCTATGTAGTCAGATTAGCGACTGTGAAGCCATGATTTATTTGAGCTTACTGATGTGTTGCTTTAATTCAAAAATTCCAGCATGAAAAGGAGTTTGTTAATGTTAACCTAAATAGCAGCAGTGAGGAAACATTACTGTGGGCAAATAAGCAAAGCAAATGTAAAGCATTAAAGTTCATCATAAAATCACTGCATGACTGCAAATGTACAGCCAGCATGCGTTTTATTGTTATTTTTGAAAACGTTCACAGAAGCAGGCCAGCCGATTAGGTGGTGATAGATAGAACAACTCGAAAAGGACATTAAAAGCTGCGTGTTGAGTAGTAGAGAAGAGGAAACTCCAGCATGGTCAACATCTTCCATAACTGATTTATCATGCTAAAGGTTACACATTAATACAAAGTGTTCTCTCGGGTCTTCTCCAAACCGTGATTATGAGTGTGACATTCGTAACACACTAAACCAAGTGGACACAGACAGTCTGTCACAGTGACACCAGAGTTTTCAAAAACATTCACATTAGGGTTGGGCATATAATACCGATACTGTGATAAATGATTTCGCAATACACTTTTTACTGTATTATATAATAT
>CM040997.1:17435596-17471513 GCA_022985145.1 Pangasius djambal
AAGACCTCAGCATTTCTCACAAAAAAAAAAAAAAGAGAAGGGAATAAATCCCATTACATCTGCGCCACACTCTCCATTCTGGTGCCATGATTTTTGCCATCAGCTTATTGAGATTCATGTGATGTTCATATTTTTCATAGTAGAATGTATCAGGGCTTGTGATTTGACGGATGGCCACTGTACTCAACCAGGAAGGGACTGTATCAGAGATTAATGGATTCTTATTGCGGCTTTTACAGTAGGGAAATAACCGCATTGCAGCTGTATAAAAACCAGGTATTTATAGCCATGGTGTTTTAACACACTATATTAGAGAAATAATAATAATGTTAATCACAGACACAGATATCCTTTGTGTGTGGTATGTATCCTGTGTAAAGCCTGCTGTCACATGTCAGGCACACATTACTCCTGCATAAAAGCCTTGTGTACCTGGCTCAGTATATGCAGATAGCATATATAATGTCCTTTCTTTTCTTTCTCCAAAGCTTTCCTCCTGTCTCTCCTGTCCTCTCTTATTCTCTTCTCTGTAGCAAAGGCAAGGCTTTCGATTCCTCGGCCAGCACTATTGTTCCGCTGCCCCTCCCCCGCCCCATACAGGCAGGAGAGTACCCCCCTCCATCCCTGCTGCATCACCAAAGAACAAAAGAGAGAGTGTCAGACACCACCCTCCAGATCCCTTTCACACCCCAGCCCCCACCACCCTTCCAGATGGGGCTGCCTTATTCTCTTTTTTTTTTTTTTCCTTTTTTTCCAGGGTCCCTTTGAACCCCAAGAGTCCTCCAAAATGGATGTGGCCCCCTCCCTTCACCACTCCTCAGCTGCCCGTCATCCACCTGCTCACTCGCCACGCGCCCCATGTTCAGAACACGCCTTCCCTCCCTGATCCCTTCCACCCCCTCCTACACCTCCAGTCGTCTGACCCTGCTCAAATCTTTAACTGCCTGCTTGCTGCAGCTAAGCTCCAGTACATGACTTTTGGTGCCAAAAAAAAATCTAATTTAAAAACACAGTTTAACACAAGAAGAAGAAGAAGAAGAAGAAGAAGAAGAAGAAGAAGAAGAAGACATAAGATCACAGTAAAAACATCACAAGAAAAACTTGTTTGCAAAGACATAAATATTCATTTGGAGAGATGCTCAGTATAGGAGACCTGACAATGGGATGATCTGAATTAACTAGAATGAATTAAACTCTAGGACGTGACTTTTAGAATGCAGTTAAATTTGAAAAGAAATTTGAAAAGAAATCTGAAAAAGCACTATTAAAATAAAAAAATATCCTAAAAGGACATTCTCCCTTTCTGAAACTGTGCTCATAGACGTCTGAGAGCAGACGTGAGGTAGTACACCAAGATATACACTTATCATTGTATAATTCTTATCCATTATAAATCACGCTCATATTTATGCTCATAGAAATCATACTTTAATGCTTATGACGTGAGCGCAGAGCAACAGAGAAGCTTTTACAAACCTGCAGTAATGTCTGCTCAAGCATGAGAAGGAGGCAGATGCTCATTTGATGGTGCTGCTCTGAGAGCATCATCACTTCTCCTCCACAGGACTGTATTGGATTTGGACACCCCACCCCACCCCTTTCAAAATGACCCCCATGCCTCCAGGGAGCAGGAAGAGAGGACCAGGACTGGCGAGGCATCTGTCGCTGGACAGCTGCTGGTCACTTAATGGAATTTGCACTGTCCTGGCTGGGCTGGGAAGGGGGGCAGGGCTAATGACCACTGAATGTGTTAAAATCTGATTAATCAATCCACAAGCCATATTTTATCCTTTTTCGTTGCCACTTTATCCTTTTTCGTTGCACTCTCTTTCAGTGCATCTCCGCCAAACAGAGTGGCTCAGCAACACATCACACCCAAACCGAGGTTTATCTGTATCTTGGTCGAGTACGGTACTGCGCAAAAGTCAGAGACCACACACTGGTTTTCAATCATATGGCCATTTATTGTTAATTATTTGGTGGCAAATAATAATGATGGGAAAATATACAGTACATTAATTCCATTTCGATCCAACAGCCATGCAGTAGAATGCAGGTCAATAGTACAAATAAAATATTTACATATTTCGTACTGCCTTTAGTGTTAAAGACCTTTGTATGATTTATAAACAAGAACAATAATGAACAATAGCGATGGGAAAATATATTTAACAGAAAAACACTGACCATAAAAACAGTATGAAATCGATAAATATTCTATTTGTATTATTAAACTTTATTTTTGACCTGCATAAATAAGAACTGCATGTCTTTTTGACTGAAAAGTGAATTTTTCCATCATTATTGTTTGCCACCAAGTAAATGTACAAAAGTACTGAATGGCCATTTGATTGAAAAGAGTATTCTATAGTGCTGTACATGCGACGCTTCTCTGTCACGTAACACTGCCTGTGAATGCAGACGTTCTCTGGAGGTTATCGTGTGCTGTATCTAAACACAAGAGTGACAAATCTGCCATCTGTAGTGAATATACAGATGCAGTGGTGTCAGACACAAATTCTGCCTGGGCCATATCAGTATCTTCATGCGCATTTGAAGAACCTTCAAACAAAATCTATAAACTTTTAAGGTATTATTATCTATTACATTGAACACCTATAACCTTGGCTCTGAAAGTAGAATAAGATGTGACTAGGAAAAAGAAGGGCTAACAGAAACTATGCAACTGTGTGTATTATTAGATGATAACATTTATTGCACTGATTAAGTTTTTTTTCTAATACAGTGGGATAAAAAAAGTCTACACACCCCAGTTAAAATTGTAGATTTTTGTGATGTAAAAAATGAAACCAAGATAAATCATGTCAGATCATTTTCCACCTTTAATGTGAAATAGCAGCCAACAAAATTCAAGTGAAAAACAATAGAACATTTTAGGGGGGAAAAAGATAAACCTTGCAATAACACCTTAATACTTTTCACTCTTCCTTAAAAAAATGCTCCACATCTATCAAAACTCCCATGAACAATCCACTTCAAGTCATTCCACAGGTTTTCGATAGGATTCAGATCTGGGCTCTGACTGGTAGGGCGCTCAGCTCCATTATATTATATGTAGGACGCAAACAAGGTGAATAGGAAACAATGATTGGATTTGCCTTATAAGATGGCGGATTTTATTGGATAAGGAGGAAGAAAGGTTAAGTTAAACTGTAGATATACAACAACATTGCTGTGGGAAAATAAATAAAAATTTGTGAACACAAATTCAAAGTTGTCTTACTTTGAGACCTGCTTTTGTGTTCTTTAAAATTAATTTTCACATGCGTGCGATTCTGCACTTCTGCCTGCTCTGATTTCTTTTTTTCCAAGAGGAAGTCATCAACCCCCTGCTCACCATCCCTGGAGCTTCAAGCACCCGAATCAATGGGCAGAAAGAGAAGAGGGCCCTGGTCCTCCCTCTGCATCTGTCAAGGAAGAGAGGAGAGGGAGGGCGTGACCAGTTCGGAGGCTGGCAGAATGAGGAGAACAATATCACTCCATCTGTCACAAAAAGCCAAACTGTGCATTAATTCCATTTGCCTGGTATCAGCTCTGCCTACAGACCATAAAACTCCTCAAAGTGCCGTACCATTCGGAGTACTTGCCTCTTAGAGTATACAGTGGCTCCCATGTTTATTGTAAGCTTTTCCGATAACACAGAAAATACGACCGCACAACTTATTGTCTTAAACTTTTTTTCACTAGAAAAATGAGCAACAAGAATAAAGCACGTTGTTCTGTGATGTTAGATTACATATTTTCGCTCCAGAGTTATGTTTCAACAGAACTCTATCACAAGCTAATATTCTCCACCCTTATGATTTGTTCCATAAGAAAGGTACTTACTGAGCTGTTCTCCCCCTGGGCCTTGAGTCAGCTCTTGAGGAGAGGCAGGTAGAGCTGCAATCTCAGTCATTCATATTTAATTCAGCCAGAGTTTCCGGCCAGACTAATGCGCTATTGATTGCAAGTCTCCTATTACTGCGGTGGGGGAGGAAAGAGAGTGAGAGAGAAAGGGAGCGAGGAGCAAAGATAAGTGAGTATAGACTGAAAAAGCAGGGTGAGTTGGATGGATCCAGGGAGAGAGAGAGAGGTAGGGGAGAGAAAGAGAAGGTGGAATGGGAGGTGAAAAAATATGATACAGGAAGGGGTAGAAAACAAGCCAGCATCCCAGAGACCTGAATGTAGTTATTTTTTTAAACAAGCTAGGAATGGAGGAGTCTGAGTATGTGAGCCTCTTTCTAGCCTGTCCCTTGTTCCCCATACCCATATTTTTAGACCTGAACATCTATTAGCTTCAAATGGTGTTGCACTGAATACAAAAGTGTGCAAATGTATTTAAGGGGAATTAAAAAGAATAACATGACAAAGACAGAGAGGATTTCACTGGCCGGGCTTGGCACAGAGCACTGTTAGATGTTTTCATTTGTGGGTTGCAATGAGGAGATTGAACAGCTGTGCAAATGGAAAGGATGGAGAGAAAGAAGCAAAAAAAAGAGCAGTGGAGAGGAAAAGAAAGAGGGCATCACATTGCTTTGTGTATTTAAGGTTTTTTTCCCCCTAGATACAATCACAGAAGGGTCTCTATAAAAGATTAATAAGTATGTCTCTATATTTAACAAGGTTACAAATCTATAATGACACATGGTCTTCCTGATATACAGCTTCCAGCTCCAGACTATTTGTGTTTTTTTATTAATTTTCCTACATAGTTCTACCCACACACTCTTGGGCACATTAACAAGCTGTGCAGGATAAGTTTGTGGAAACCTGTGAACACACTAACATTAATAAGCAGCGAAACGCACATCTTTATGTTTTTATTAGATGTACTTCTACACACTTGTATGCACACCAGCACTCACAGATTCCATGGTATGGAAAGACGAACAGAATCAATAAGTAAAAAAAAGTTGACAAGAGGTGTTTACTTGAGCTCTTTCCTCCCACCCGCCTTTCTGCTCTAATAATAACCCAAAGACACCATCGAGGGGCAGAGGAGGAGAAAAATAAACACTACAACAAAATGAGCTTGAGAGAAATGCCAAATACAATTCATGCTGAATTAGGGCACTGGTCATTATCCATAAACAGGCACAGAAACACACGTTAGGGTTTAGTAGTAGGTTTAATCTAATCATCTTCTCACTAGTGGCACCAACAGGTCAGAACACACACCTCTGTCTGAATATGCCACCACTTTGCAGTGCCAGTCACACACCAAAACTCACAAGCACAAAGATGGTACAAATGAATGCTAAGTAAGAACTGTGTCCATTATCACTGTGCCGCCAGCTTCACGTTTTACATCTTTCACTCAGACAAAAACAATAAAAGCTCCAGATGCCTTTACGTGACATGAACTGACTATCACTGGCTAAGCATGGCCATTACGGTTCTTTTCACAATGAGCACCTGAGGGACAAGTATCATTTATCACATATATGCTAATGCAAGTACTTGACCATGCCAATGAAAAAGCTGATGAGCATGTAACATGTGGTGAATTAATCGATTTAAAGAGTCCTGCTACGATACACGACATGATGCAGTGTACTAGTGCTCACATTAGGTGCCAAGAATTCTCTCTGTTTACATTTTGTGAAATTAAATGCTAGAAGATCTGATCAAAGGCTGTCACAACAGATGTCAATAAAATATAATAAACAGTAAGCAATTAATAACACACTTCATGACATGCTATTATTGGAAAATAATAAACAACAAGCTCGCGTGAAGTTACCTATTTTCCTAGTTTTATTTCACTTTGCCACAGCGATTTGTCAACACTAACAATTTCTTCATTTATAAAAGAATGACATCGTGCATTTGATCTGTTTTGTGGTTATAGTTAAGTTATGGCTTTACCTCTGAGGTAAGTCTGTTCAAAGCACTGACACTGGAGTCTCCTTCCATAAACGCTTCCATAAATAAACTATTACATAAAACAACATTTAAAAAATGTAAAGCCGTTTAGGATCCTCCGTACAAGTCTGACTTACTTACAATAGAGCACATTAATATAAACCTCGCCGAGAGAACCACTGTCCTGTTATAGAAAATTAATCAACACATCTGAATTGAAAAAAAAATCTGAATTGATTACATATGGTATAAAAATGGCAATAAATGACATAAGATATACATTTTTATATATTTAAATAAGAGAAACACCCTGTCACAGAGTTTATCTTTTTTGTGAAAAATCCCAACTTTATCAGCGCACCATATTGAGTTAATAGAGTTGAAAATATATACACATTATGGTGCAATTATATTGCCACACACTGTGAGTGCACTCTGCCAAGCAATATATGAAAAACATATTATAAGTACATTGACCCCCTAATGTGACATCATGAAAAATGTGCATTAGTTTGACCCAAATTATGAGCATGTGAATGCTTTTCTTCATAAGAACACTCATCCTGAGTATCTGATGCTCTCAGCACGTAATAACACATTTAGTGACTTCATATATTAGGATATAGAACACCGATCAGCCATAACATTAAAACCACCTACCTAATATTGTGTAGATCCTCCTTCCATCAAAACAGCTCTGACCCGTCGAGGCCTGGACTCCACAAGACCTCTGAAGGTGTGTGTGGTATCTGGCACCCAGTTGTCAGCAGCAGATCCTTTAAGTCCTGTAAGTTGTGAAGTGGGGTCTCCATGGATCAGACTTGTTTGTCCAGCACGTCCCACAGATGCTCGATCGGATTGAGATCTGGGGAATTTGGAGGCCAAGTCAACACCTTGAACTCTTTGTCATGTTCCTCAAATCATTCCTGAATAATTTTTGCAGTGTGGCAGGAGCATTATCCTGCTGATAGAGGCCACTGCCATTAGGGAACACCGTTGAATGAAGTGGTGTACTCGGTCTGCAGCAATGTTTTAGGTGGGTGATACGTGTTAAAGTATGAAGATGAAGGCCAGGACCCGAGGTTTCCCAGCAGAACATTGCCCAGAGCATCACACTGCCTCTGCTGGTTTGCCTTCTTCCCATAGTGCATCCTGGTGCCATCTCTTCCCCAGGTAAGCGACGCACACACACCCGGCCATCCACATGATGTAAAAGAAAACATGATTCATCAGACCAGACCTCCTTCTTCCATTCCTTCATGGTCCAGTTCTGATGCTCACGTGCCCATTGTAGGAGCTTTCGGTGGTGGACAGGGTTCAGCATGGGCTCTCTGACCAGTCTGTAGCTACACAGCTCCAGCAAGCTGCGCTGCACTGTGTGTTCTGACTCCTTTCTATCACAGTGAGCATTAACTTTTTCAGCAGTTTGTGCTGCAGTAGCTCTTCTGTGGGATTGGACCAGACGGGCCTTCACTCCCGACATGCATTAATGAGCCTTGGGAGCCCATGACCCTGTCACTGGTTGTCCTTCCTTGGACCACTTTTGGTAGGTACTAATCACTGCACACCGGGAACACCCCATAAGACCTGCAGTTTTGGAGATGCTCTGACCCAGTCGTCTAGACATCACAATTTGGCCCATCAAAGTCACTCAGATCCTTACGCTTGCCCATTTTTCCTGCTTCCAACACATCAACTTTGAGAACTGACTGTTCACTTGCTGCCTAATATATCTCACCCCTTGTCAGGTGCCACTGTAATGAGATAATCAATGTTATTCATTAATGTTTTATATATATATATACACACACACAGTCATGTGAAAAAATTAGGACACCCCATGAAAGCCTGTGTTTTTTTTTTTTAAATAGTTAAACATATGGACATTTGATCTTCATTTTAACAATATTGGGAGATTCAAGTAATATAACTAAACAAATAAAACCAAAGAAAAGTCTTTTTAAAATTATCTGTAAAATGTAATTAAAAAAATATACAATTTCTTGTGAGGAAAAAGTAAGGACACCCCCACATTTATTTGTACTTAAAATGGCTAAAATGAACATTTAAAACAACTGCCAACATGGCCAGGTCGGGCGTCCAAGCAGATTCACCCGAGCAGACGACAAGATGCTTAAAGAAGTCTCCAAAAACCCTAAAATATCATCACGGGACCTACAGCAGGCTCTTGCTATAGTTGATGTAAAGTGCATGAATCTACAATCAGAAAGAGACTGCACAACTTTAATTATCATGGGAGGTGTGCAAGGAGGAAACCTTTGCTCTCTAAGAAAAACATGAGGACAAGACTGAAGTTTGCCAAAGAACACATAGACAAAGGCCAAGACTTCTGGAAGAATGTGCTTTGGACAGATGAGTCTAAAATTGAGTTATTTGGACACCATAACAGAGGGCATGTTTGGCATAAACCAAATACAGCATCTCAGCAGAAGAACCTCATACCAGCTGTGAAACATGGAGGAGGAAGTGTTATGGTTTGGGGTTTGCTGCAGCAGGACCTGGCCAGCTCACCATAGAGTCCACTATGAATTCTACACTGTATCAGAAGCTGCTTGAGGAACATGTGAGACCATCTGTCAAAAAATTGAAGCTGAAGCGGAACTGGACCTTGCAGCATGACAATGACCCAAAACATACCAGTAAATCCACCAAGGACTGGCTGAAGAGTAAAAAAATACAGAGTTCTGGAACGGCCAAGTCAAAGCCCAGATCTAAATCCTACTGAGATCCTGTGTGGTGATTTGAAACGGACTGTTCATGCAGGAAACTCCTCAAACATCACACAGCTGAAAGAGTTCTGCACTGAGGACTGGGGAAACTTTCTTCCAGTCGATGTCAGAAACTGGTCGATGGCTACAAGAAACGTCTTGTTGAGGTTATTTCAGTCCAAGGGGAAACACTAGCTATTAGGGCACAGGGTGTCCTAACTTTAATCAGTTGAAATACTCATTTTTGTTGATTTCTTTTGTTTAATAAGTGAAAACAAAGTGATTTTTTTTGTTGTTTACATGCAATTACATCACTTTCATCCACAGGCACAAATTAAAACAAGATCAGAAATGACATTTCTTAATAAAGAACTGAATATTTAATTGGGTGTCCTAAGTTTTTCACATGACTGTATGTATGTATGTATATATATATATATATGTGTGTGTACAGTCAGGTCCGGAAGTATTTGGACAATGATAGAGTTTTTGTGATTTTGCCTTTATACACCACCACAATGGATTTGAAATAAAACAATCAAGATGTGATGGAAGTGTAGACTTTCAGCTTTATTTTAAGAGGCTCCACAAAAATATGGCATTTACCATTTAGGAATTACAGCCATTTTCAGCAAAGTACCTCCATTTTCAGGGGCTCAAAGGTATTTGGACAATTGACTGACAAGAAGTTAATTGACCAGGTGTGGTCCATTCCCTCATTACTTCAAGACAAATGAAGCAGATAAAAGGTCTGGAGTTGATATCAGGTATTGAGTTGGCATTTGGCAGCTGTTCTACTGGAGCTACCAATATGAAGTCCAAGGAGATCTCAATGCAAGTGAAGGAGGCCATCATTAGGCTGAAAAAACAACATAAATCTATAAGAGAGAGCAAAAACCTTAGGTGTGGCCAAATCAACAGTTGGGTTCATTCTTAAAAAGAAAGAAAGCACTGGTGAGCTCAACAACATCGAAAGGCCTGGAAGACCATGGAAGACAACTAAAGTGGATGATCACAGAATCGTTTCCTTGGTGAAGAAAAACCCCTTCACAACATCAACAGAAGTCAGAAATACTCTGGAGAAGGTCGGCGTGTCATTGTCAAAATGTACAATCAAGAGACGCCTTCATGAATGTAAATACGGAGGGTTTACAACAAGGTGCAAACCACTGGTAACATTCAAGAACAGGAAAGCCTGATTAGACTTTGCCAGAAAACATCTAAAAAAGCCTCCCATGTTCTGGAATAAGATTCTTTGGACTGATGAAACCAAGATTAACTTGTACCAGAATGATGGGAAGAGAAAAGTATGGTGAAAGAAAGGAACAGCTCATGATGCAAAGTATACCACATCATGTGTCAAACATGGTGGAGGCAGTGTTATGGCATGGGCATGTATGGCTGCCAATGGAATGGGCTCACTGGTGTTTATTGATGATGTGACTGCTGACAGAAGTAGCAAGATGAATTCTGAGGTGTATAGGGCTTTACTCTCTGCTCACATTTAGGCAAATGCTACAAAACTGATAGGCTCCAGACTTCAGGCCGTCATTGACTACAAAGGATTTTCGATCCAAGTATTAAAATTATGGTTATATTTACAATTATGTCAATTTGTCCAAATACCTTTGAGCCCCTGAAAATGGAGTTACTTTGCTGAAAATGGCTGTAATTCCTAAATGGTAAATGGCATATTTTTGTTGAACCTCTTAAAATAAAGCTGAAAGTCTACACTTCAATCACATCCTGATTGTTTTATTTCAAATCCATTGTGGTGGAGTATAAAGGCAAAATCCCAACAACTCTGTCATTGTCCTAATACTGTACTTCCGGAACTAACTGTATATATATCATTGTTATAACACTGTATCAGTAGTGTATCAGTATTATAATATCACTACTCTGCAACAATTAGGAAACATGGCCAGATGTATCTCAGGTATTTTCATAGCTATTTCTTCACAGAATGTTCCTTTTGCACATTTTCTTCCCACTCATTATCAACCTGCACACAACATCTGCATGTTCGAAGAGGCTGGTAAACAGTAAAAATGTGCACACACAAAATCAACGTCAATGATGGATGAAAAGGCAATTAGAGAGCCTTAGTGTCTCTTTTGCCTTAATGTCTGGTAGGAATAAAGCACCAGGGCTGTTAATCTGCTCTTGTGGAGGGGCTCCTGAAAATAATCACACAAAATTAGTGGCGAGAGCTTCAAGCAAACTGCTATGCTCGAAGCTCTGAATAGGTGCTTCACATGACCTCTTTAGCTTGGGACCGCCTTCAGCTGCCCAGCCCTTAATGAGCCTTCACAATTAAAGTTGTTTATTCACTCTAAGTGTGAATGGAGGGAATGAGAGAAAGAGGAGTGTGAGGGCCAGGATGGACTGGCACATGCTTTTTTTGCCGCAAGTGCTGTTTTTTTTGTTCTTCTCACAAAGGCCTGCCCGTGACATCCACAGTTAAGAGCTCATGAACAGACGTCACATTGCGGCTGCGCAGTAGAATCAGGACGGGACGAGAGGTGCTGACAGCCGGGGCATCGCCAGATTCTTATATAATCTTTTGATTTTTAATAGCCAAAATAGCATCCAAACTGCATCGGGTTAGGTCTTTACACTGTAAAATTGTATTTTACAGCAAAATGCTGTTTTATTATTTTTACAGAATTGTACTGAAAATGATTAGACAATTAGAACAGTGCACTGGTTTGCAGTAAAATACCGATAAATGCATAGTACATAGTGCGATACACTATTTAAAAAATGCAGTAAATTTACAGTATTTATTTTATGATTTGGCAGTTATAGCAGTGCATTGGTTTCCAGTAAAACAGCACAGTGGGAGAGCTAATCCTTTAAGCAGGTGTGAGAATGGCAAAGATTCTCTCTGGGTCAATATCTGAAGATTTTATGGCTTGTTTTTGTGTATTTAGCCATTTAGATACTATTTTAGTAAACATAAACCCTCTATGATGTATACACTAGTATATGCTAGTAAAATATGCTAGTAATATATGCTAGTAAAAAATTTGTCCTTAATGCTTTAGCTAAGTTGGTTGGGAAGAGGTGGCTCAGTGATTAAGGATTTAAGCTACAAATCAGGAGGTTGTGAGTTCAAAGCCAGGTGGCTCTGGTTGGGTCTTGGAGCAAGAACCTTATCCTTCACCTGCTCAGGTGTGTCCTGCTTCAATTGTAAGCTGCTTTGGGTAAAAGCATTATGTAAAATTGGTGGATTATATTTTATTTTACATTCAAACTATTAATGGAAACATACAGTTTCCAAAGTAGAGTAATTACCTGTAAATATATCATAGTACATTACTGCAAATATGTTTTATAATATTTGTAATTCTGCTGCCAGTAAATTACTGACAATTTTATTTATATTTATACTGACACTTTAATTATACATAAAAATGAAAGCAAATAGGGCCCATACACGAAGGGGAATGGGGCAAGACAGGGGTAGTTCAGAATGCATGGGATAAACTATTCTACCCTTCCACTTATCCCAGAAGACTTCTGTAGGCATGAACATGTCAGCATGAGCATAATCCTTCTGTTCATGTGAGCACTGCTCCCTCTATACTGTCCGTATATAATGCAGCGTATGAAAATGGGTTTGGTTAGAGTGCTTATGCATGCAAACAAAACCACCCAGTCAGGAGCACACTGCTGTTACCTGAGCAGTGAGTGTCAGCAACCTGTATAATCACTGATATGACTGATTTGACTATTTAAGGCAAGGAGACTGAAGAACTTAGAAAGGTGAGCCTTTACGCTAGCCTGCTAGTCTGCCCATGCACATTTTTATTGAGGAGCCACAAAAAAATGTATCTGTAATACACAGATTTGCTAATGCACTTTAAGCATACCCATATGAGAACACATCATCATCAACTTTAGCCATCATTCATATCCACTCATGCACACACAACGCTACCACATACACACCCTGAGGTCAAGGCCTGATAGGGGGACTGAGCAGAAATAGGTCATTTGTCACACATCATGTCCCGGGGCCAGAACTGCATTATAGATGAGACCAAACAGCTCATCTCAGTGAGCTCCAACCTCTCAGAGAGCAGAGGATGAGGAAGGAAGGAAGGAAGGAAGAAAGAGGGAGGGGCAGAGAGATGACACTTACTGTAATCAGTGTGAAAACTGAGAACCAAGGAAGAATGCTATGTCATATCAGTAGCAATTTTAATATCGCTAGTAATTGCATCTCTGTTGTATTGTACCTCTATGCTATCCAATATGTAATTACAAATTACATAGTACATGTGCTTTCAATTGGACTTTTGTGTTAAAAATGTGCACGTGCCTTTCATTGTTCTAACATAATCATCGGGGGAATTTCATTACATTAATAAAAACACAATAACAGTTGTAATCAGATTATACCGAATGTTAAGGTTTGATGTAGTAGATTTTGTTAGAGGATGCAATCTCACTCAGTGAAAAGACAGAAGAAAGAAAAAAAAAAGAAAGACCACTCCAGAGATACTGTAGCTGTTCTGTCCCCTTTCACCTCATTTCTCTCGATGTAAACTGATGCCACAGAATATAGCATACATAGGTATTTTATCGTCTAACATGCTAAATGCTATAAATAGCATTTTAATTAGCCCCTTCTTGCTTTCGAGTGTGGGGTGATGCATTATTGTAACTCTTCCATGTGGCACGTCTGTGACTACTCCCTCCTACTCTCTACTCTTTCCTATAGCATCTACAGTTACAAATGACTTGTTACCATATTACAGTCAATATATTTATTTAAAGAAGGATTCCTTAAAGGTTAAAGGTTCTTAGTTACTTAAATGGGTTCTACCTGGTTCCCTCTCTGATAAGGAAACACTCAGCTGTAGAGCTCAACATGGAACCTTTAAGGGTTCCCCCAGAAGGACAAACCCTTTACAGCTCCTTTTTGTACCAAAGCAACTCTGTATGTCATTATCATAAGTATTAATCCATTTTGAATCATTTTCCATGTAATGTCGTATTTTAAATGTCATATACATTACTGTGCAAAAGTCATAGACACATAAAGAAATGCTCTAAAGCAAAGATGCCTTCAAATACAACGAAATTAACCTTTTCTACATAAAAAAATTCTACAAAGAGCAGCGAACAGTAATAAACTAAACAATAATTGGTGGGAAAATGCTTTTCGAAAATACATCGGTAGTCTCAGGTACAATGTGTGCCAGTTTATAAGCAAATGAGCTGTAAGTTTTACTGAGCGGCTCCGAGAACCTGCCACAGTTCTTCCGGAGACTTTGACTGTCACACTTGCTTCTGATTTGCAGCAGCCTTCATTATGTTCTTTTTGTCTCAAAAGTGGTCTGTTCTGTAATATGTAGCTTTCTTTTAATTTTTTGTTGGAAAAGTAATGTTTGGAAATCTAAAATGTTTTTCACTGACTCAATAAAACAGACACCCTAAAGTAAACATCTAGAACAAAATGTGTATTTACAAAATTAGATGCTTGCACAGTACTGTATATAGAGAGAGATGAACTAGATAACATAATAATCCATCTTAAAAATCATTCATGAGTCTTCAGTAACCTCTTTATCTTGGTCAGGGTTGTGGTGGATCCCGAGCCTATCCCAGGACCCCCTCGGTGAAACAGCTTAAAATCAGGATTAATCAAGCTAACTGGTAAAATGTTGTACATTCACAGTTCCTAATGCTCCGATGCTATGGATTTCCCTTTCCATTTCCATCTGCATAAACCAGGCAGCCAACTGATGTGGCTTTACACAAACATTATGTACATTTTAAAAATGCATGTTAGTTTTCAGCATATTGCACATCAGCTGGACAAACTGTATGAAGTCTCTCTTCCTGCTCTGCCAGTCATGGCCATCTCGGATCTTGATTCTCGCTCAAGCTGACCTGTATTTCCTTGGTTGCTTAAACAAAAAGTCTGGTGAACCACAGAATAGAAAATTATGCATTACTGTAGGCAGTGAGGGACTACTACATTTCCAAACTAAATGTCTTGTGTATATTAGGAGCGTGATAGTATATTGTTGCGTACCATGATAAGGAGATCTGAAATAGCACATAATGACTTCAGTATTATAAGATTCTATCTGACATTTTGGTCAAAAATTAGTTAACCACATAAACTTCACCACTGTGGGACTCTTTATTCCCCTGCAGTGTTAATATATTTTTAAAGGTGGTTTTACACCTTTACATGTATAAACCTTCTGGCACATGAGAAACTCTTCAATGCTGTGGACAGCTAACATCAGATAACATTAGCATTAAATATTACTCACATTAGCTAACTACATTCACCTGAAGGGCAGTGGTGACTCAGCAGTTAGGGCTTTGGACTACTGAGTGGAAGGTTCTGAATTTGAACCCTGGTACCGAAAAGCTGGCACATTGCTAGTGGCAAAGTAGGTCCTTGAGCAAGGCCATTATCTGCTCAACTTTGGATAAAAGCATCTGCTCGATGAATAAATGTAAACGAAACTTTCCAGTGTGACTGAGCACCGAAGGTCAGTTAGCACACGTTTGTGTAGTTTACGTTCTAATGCCTTTTAATAGGGTTAAATGTTTTTCAAGATCAAATGTTTAGCAACAAATTCAGATTTTAAAAAGTGAAATATCTTGTATTTTAGATCTTAGGAAACACATTCCAGAAAAATAAAACATTAAAAAGCATATATAATTATAATTTGGTCTTAATAGGTTTAAAATGTCTTTTTACTGCTGAGCTTATTACCATTAGTTATTTATTTAATGAGTTTAAGAGAATGTGCTGTCAATTTCAGTACTTTAGAGTTTCGCTAGCTGGAGTATCAAAACATTGATGACCCTTACCTCAAAATGGCTCTTCATGCAGATAGAACCTTCTAATACTAGAAATGGCACTGATGTGAAACCCAGTATCATTACCGGGCCGATACCGGTAAAAATGGTGAATCGGGTATTGGAAGAAACATATCGGATATCGGATCCTGTAACCAATGGTAAAGATTGGAATTGGATTTGGAAAAGAAATAAATTTTTGGAACTGGAAATGTTTACATATAAAGAGCATTGACTTGTTTGGGGCGGGGACATGGTGGCTCAGTGGCTCAGTGGCTTGCACGTCTGCCTTGCACCTCCAGGGTTGGGGGCTTAATTCCCACCTCTGCCCTGTGCACATGGCATTTGCATGTACTCCAGTTACCTCCCCAGTCCAAAGACATGTGTTGTAGGCTGATTGGCATTTCCAAATTGTCTGTTTTGTGTGAATGTGTGTGATTGTGCCCTGTGATCGATTGGCACCCCATCCAAGGTTTGCCCTGCCCTATGCCCTGAGTACCCTGGGAGAGGCTCCAGGCTCCCTGTGACACTCAGTAGGATAAGCGGTACAGAAAATAGATGGATAGCTGGAAACCTGACTTGATTTCCTTTTCATACGATTGATTTTATTATATTTATATTTTGTAGTTTATTATGAGTGATTTGTATGTGAAAGAGTTTAACTGTGAACTGGTTCAGGTAAAAAAAATAATAAAAAATTAGCATACCCTCATTTAAAATGTGAAATAAATTCAATAATATAGAAAAAAACATAACTTGGGGTATACTGTGAATTCCTCATACAGTTCTACCCCTAATGAGTCTAACATTCTACAGTGGAATCATTGTTTTAATGAAGGCCTTATTGTGCTACTTCATCAGGTTCACTATAATTCAAAGTAGTATTAAAAACAATTTCTCAAGGCCTCAGTGAGATAGACTGAAAGCAACAAACACTGAGATCTTCAGGAACAAACCCAAACCTAAGTGATGAGTCACATGAAAAGAGACGCCTTTGTTCTTATTACATAGCATCATCACATAGTGTCATCTGGATCACGAGATTTTGTATATATACAGTTAAAAAAAACCTGTTAGTCACTGATACATTTTGTATATGTGTAGCAGTCTATTACTCACCTGTTTTCTAGCACAGAGGTTGTGTTAAAGTTTTCATCTAAACACATGAAAACAGAGCAGTGTACTATCATTCCTCTCCCAAACCACTCCACACAACATCAGACTATATTTCACACCATTAAACACCTTCACGCTATTTTCTCACTACCCAATGCTCTCTTCTCAGCAGTCCAGGAATATGCAGCTAAGTCATTGCGTTATTCGGCTTAATACCTTAATACATACATACACTCTCCTCTGTTTCGTTTCTGTCAGTCGTTTATGAATCGCTAGAAATGTCCTCTCAAAAATGACAAACCCAAGGACACGACACGAGGTGAGGTTTATGGATTAGAAGGTGTGAGGAGTTTGACGGTGTGGGTGGTGAGTGAACACAAAAATGAAATGGAAGGAGAGAAGGAGGAAGAGGAAAGAGAGAAAAAGACATGGCTCCTGCCTTTTCTGCACCCATCTGTTCTGATGGTGCAGGTGGAGCTCTATTCACCCATCTCTGCATGTGTGTGGAGTAGGAGGGGGAGCAGGAGGAAAAGGGAGGGCAGAGAGAAGGAGTGAAGAGACGAAGGGGTGGGAGGTGGAGGGGGGCTCCTGGTGATCTCTCCTGAAGGGGATAATAGGAGAGCGACGCATTGCAATGGCTGCCGTGTAGTGCCCTCCCTACCCAATTAGCCAATCAGCAGTCGCCTCTGACTGGCAGAAGGACACATAAAAGAAGAACATTGCAGCAGAGGCACAGAAGGAGACTGTGAAGAGCTGGGAAATACACATACACACTAGCATACACACGACAACAGAACCAGAACACCCTCCTCTGGACACACCCTACTGGGGATCACTGCTTCTCTTTTTTTTTTATTTCCGAACCATCGCCCACGCCGCACAGGGAGAAATCTCTCTCATCCTCATCATCATCCTGAAGAAAATCCCTTTCTCCTCATTTTCACTCTACTTGAGGACACCTACAATCACACGGGCTGAGAATCCCTGAAGACAAGGTTCTTTTTTCCTTTTTCTTTTTTTTTCTTTTCATTTCGGAAATCGACGTGTTTATTCAAGCCATACGTTAAAAAGACCAGAGTAAACCCTCCAGCAAGACCGAAGAAGACCTGCACATCGAAGGAGCTAGATCACTATCACCTTTGTACAAGAATGGTTACTGTACGTATATATACATATATATATATTTTTTTTGTCTTTCTTTTAGGCCAGCCATTTTAACAATATGAAATTAATTTTAGCATCTTCAGTCCTCAAATCAAGCCTATGCAAGACTTCTAAATGGGGAATATTCTAAGGGTTATTGTTTTAAATTGGCATCACACTTGGATTAATCTTATTTGTAGGCAGCTTTGCGTATTAATATAATATTGAGAAAAACATGGCATTTGCTCACTGACATTCCCTTAAAGCGGATTGTGTAAACAAGATTAACGAGCAGTGGTGGCTTTTAGAAACGTGATCCATGGATGCGCAACACTCCAGCTCGCGCTCTCCACGTTCTCTATGGAGCATCACATCCTGGGGTTTTTTTTCATACAGATTACTACTAGTATAGTAGCACTTAAAATTCCTTCATGTCGACGCCTTTTTCCACGCTAATGACATTTGATTCCATAGAAGTCACGGCTCAGTGGCCGTTCCGCAGGAGCAGGGAGAGATGTGCTGGAAAGGGCGTTGGGAGGCTGCGAGGCCGCGCTGTACTGCATTTCTCTGAGCATCTGAGCAAGACGAGGACATTTCTGAGACAAAACAGAAATTGTGTGCATTCGTTGACCAGAGAGAGAGAGAGAGAGAGAGAGAGAGAGAGAGAAGAAAAGGGTCGAGTCACTCAGAGGAAAGGAGGGGGTTTTACGCATCCGTCGCTTCGGATTGAATCAGACGCTTAGAAATTCCTGAAGCGCTTTTGGTTGCGATGCCAGAGCGATATCAGGGCCACGAGACGAGCAGGAACGGCTGCAGAATTCTAAAGCATGAAGGGTTTTGTTGCCACTGAGGCTGATCTGAATGAGAAATTGTGCAATTCGGACAGGCCCTGAGTGCGAGCATTTTGGGCGTGGCTTCTTCTCTCGAAGACGACGGCACGCGCTGGCAGCACCGCACAAATCTCAGTCCTGACTGAGCAGATATATGATCTGATCTCATACACGATGCATGCTCAGTGTGATCTTATCCAGTATTCCAGCTTCACCCATAGCAGTATCACAGCCTGACTGTATTTAACGGCGAGACAAAGACACTGGGGCTAAGCACTGCTAAAATAAAATTCATTTACCATTTTGACATCAATAATCAGCCTTTCAGTCTGGGCCTTACAAATGGCAAATTGTAAAAATTTGTATGATATTCTCGTATATGCCTGATTGAAAGATAATTGCACGTGGCCTGGTTTCTGGACAGCCTGTTTATGGAGTTGTCTATGTTAAGAGGGTGGACCCCAGTGACAGTACAGGTTAGCAGCTCAAGCCCAGCCTGCTGCTGGGGGTCAGTATGCTGACGTTAAGACCTAACCTCAAACAAAGAGCACTCGTGTGTTTCGAGAAATACATTCACTCTTTACACCTGGCTTAAACAGTTTCCACATTCAGCCATCGAAATCTATCACTGAGTGGTGTAGCTTGTCCAGAGGAATGATAATAAAGTGTTTATGGTGAAATCGGAGCTCGACAGTCCTCAGTAAGCTCTCTGTACCGCAGTGCCAAGCAAATAAAAAGCGTTGAGTCAGATAACCTTCTCTTACACAATTCAAGGACAAGGACATAGTAAGTGAAACACAGCACAACACTCTGACAGGATGGAGGCTCAGTGGAAAGCTCATACTGTTAGATCTAGATGATAAGGTTCAAATGGAGAATGCGCACAGCTCCAGAAGCCGATGTCAACATGACAGGGACGTGTAACACAAAACACACACCGTTTCTGTCAGGCTTGGTGAGATTGGTAGGCCTAAATGTTTCAAACCATAAAACCAAGTGATCTTGAGAATTTTTTTTGACATGCATTAGATTCTTCTTTTTAATAGTATTCATATGACTGTGGTTGAAGCTGTTGTGCCGGAAAAATGATTTTTAAAAAAATGGTGAAGTTGTGGTGCTCATTGTTCCCGGAGAGGCCTGCAGCACAAAGCGCTAGTGTTTACATTAATATTCATAGCGCTGCCGCGGCCTGTGCGCGCGAGGAGGAACGGGTGGCTCTTTTGTTCGCGTGTGTCAATACGTTTATTCAGCGCAAAAGGGGCTCACTTTTTATGAATGCCTAAAGAGCGCACAGATCCTTGTTCAATCAAAGGGGAGAGGGGATAACGATTTAAGTGATTCCGGTAGAGAGACCAAATTAAGCAGTGAAGGCGGATCTTTATTTATTTTAATGTTTTATTTTTTTTATAGCTGATTTTTTAAACTCAGCTTTGAGCATGCAGAGCCTCAGAACCTCAGAGCTGACTCTGTTTCAGCACTCTGGATAGAGACAGGACACAATTTCCTCACCACCACCGCTCCTTTTTCCTAACATGTCTGTTTTGTGTTCTATCATGTTGCAGAAAATTGCATTAGGTTTCCACTTGGCTGCAAAAAAGGCAAGCGTAAAGGCATATAGTTGAAATTCTTGTAATAGCTTTATATAATGGAACAGAATATGGAACAGAATGCACAAGCATTTGTTTATTCAATCAGATAAGATGTAAAAGAGGACTGATCTGTGCGGGATTTGATAATGATGAAGCATTTCACTGGGTGTCCTGTAGCTCTGCAGCTGCCACTGTGATCCTCTAAGCTGCGGTGAGAATGTGGATAATGCCTTTTGTTTAGAATAATCCTGTAATCTGAGTTAGTGAGACGGCCTGTTATAGCAGCCTAAGCTTTCACTTCTTCACTGAAATCTTTGAAACTGAGATTTAAAAAAAAACTCTCTCCAGTTCTTTCGGTAATGGGCTGAGGCAGTGGTGCTCTTTATTGAACCATATTTTCAGCCCATACGGGGCTTTTTAATAACTAAGAACAGAAACAAAATCTAAATCTGTTTGGTCAGCAAAACTGTCAATCTCACAGCACTGTATTTAGGAAGCACAGCTGTTTTCAGAAAATGGCTTCCTGTAAGCACAAAGAAGACACAGAAGTGGCATCAGAGTGCTTCACTTGTATGTTTGTCACCTGTAATTTCATGTAACAGGTTTTTTTTTTCAATCAAATGTTTTTGTACTTCATGCAACATTTCAGTAGGAACTCAAAGACATCACTTTAGTCTTTCTTAAAACTCCCAAAATTGTTGCAAATAAAATGCAATTCAAACAACCACCGCGTGAGTTCCAGTCATATCTAAATATTAGACAATACCCATGTTTTCTATTAGCCTACAAAGTTCTGAGTGTGTCCTCAATTAGCAATGGTAATAATATAGCAGGTCTAATATAATTTTCCAATTCTACAATGATATTATGGTTTTATTCAGCGTATGAGTAGCAGAAAAGGTGTAAGGTGGTTACAGGCCATTTTTGCATGAAAGACTGGGTCAGTGTGGTCTTCCTCTTTCGTAGAAATAGAAAAGTACAAGCCGGGGAAGAGAGGTGAAGCCAGCTCACATTGTGTGTAATGTGTTTGGCTAGTACAAGGTCAGTGCCCCTTGTGGAACTGCAGGTAAGACTGGTGGAATGCAGGTTCCTGAGGAATGCAGTGTCAGCGCTTGGTGCTAGAACTTCGGCGTGAGTGAACCTGCACTAGGCTTGTCTATGTGAATCAGGCATTTGTGGATGAAAAGATCATCTTCTTCTTCCTCTAGTTTGTTTTGGCAATAGCAGGGGCCTAAGGGCAGAAAGAGCTGCCTGCACATTACGCAGCATTTTACGTTTGTTGCCAGAGATTGGCGCCTGCCATGGGAAGGTTTACTTTCATTCTAGTCCAAACTCGTTCCAATCATGTAGCTTTGTGCTTGTAGTTCTGTTAGTGCCTACTAGTGTAAAATATTTTAGGACTTAATATAACTTTAGACAGGAAAAGATTATATTTAGAGGTCAGCAAGATTCTTTGTCATGTTGAGCCAGCAGTTATGTCTAGTTCCATGTTTGCAGAGTTTTATTTTAGGCTTTAATAACCCACTGATTTTTGTCCGGTTTATTGTGCCTGAGGTCTACGTTTTGTCAGAGACAGAAGGCTTACTTCATTTATCCATAATGAACAGCGATCTTAAACGGACATAACCAATGCTCATTTTCATCCCTCTTCTATGCCAAATATATATAAACACAAATTAAAATATACATTCATGCACACATAAACACACTGCTAAAAGTCATGAAGCCAGTCGATAGCAACTGTTGTCAAGCAGCAGTTACCTGGGCAACCTGAGTAGAGGTA
Source organism: Pangasius djambal (assembly GCA_022985145.1). Lineage (NCBI taxonomy): Eukaryota > Metazoa > Chordata > Actinopteri > Siluriformes > Pangasiidae > Pangasius > Pangasius djambal. The sequence goes on from CM040997.1 coordinate 17,457,492, forward strand.
AGACTCAAGTCGAGAAGAAATGATTCCATGGGGAGGAGTGTTAGAGATGGATTAAAGGAAAATGGAAAGGGAAAAACAACGTCTCAGACCACACCTACAGGGGAAACAGACACTGTGCAGGCTGAGGGGTGATGGGCTAAACATGTAGCCGGTGAGTCTGATGCCAGTTCAGTTTAATCATTCATTCATTCTGAGCTACAATCTTTTATTGAAGACATGCTATCTAAAAGGGTTTAATGATGAGTGAAAACAATAGTGCAACTAGTGATGATTCTGCTTGTTTGATGTCAGCTGATCGTACAGATTAAAGATTCACTGTACCAAGGGTCTACAGATTCCCTGACCGCATGAAAATGATCTTCTCTTAGTAAATCACTCTCCAGAAAGATCATGCAGTTCATACTGTTGCTCCAGTATAGAAAAATGTTTAAAAAAAAAAAAAAAAAAAAAGTCATGATATAAATATAAACACCAAGATAACACCTTGGCATACAGAAAACAGAAAAAAAGATGTAAGTTATTTCCCACCAGTAACAAAGTAATAAAAAGGAGCAAATAAAAAGGATTACCACTGACCAGCATAAGCTACATCTGTTCTTCAAAAATTCCCCATAGGCTAAATTAAGCAACATGCTGTAGTCCAGAGCAACAGACAAACCACAGTAGACATGCATACATGCACACACACAATAATGGCACACTTCCATTGCACACAATATGTTTGCTACTGGCAGCTCAAACTTTGCAAAGCCTCCCAATTTATCTTCATATTTTACCAGGTCAAGTGCCTGCAGTGCAGGATGTCACTTTAACTTACCCTTTATCAGTCAAACATCTGACTACTAATATAATACTGTTCCACCCTGTTCAGCGAAACAGCAGACAGGGCAAACAAATCGCTATAACATCCACAGATCTAGGAGCAAATAGAGAGACTGGGAGAAAGGAAAGAGGACAGAGAGAGAGAAAAAATACATATACATAGATGAACAGATGAGATGAAGAGGTATTTGAATATTGTTCTTAAGTTCCTCCACAGAACACAGCATCTGATCTCGCTGATTTCTCTTCACAGATAATCAGCACCATGGAAACTCAGGTGTCCAACGGTCCGAGCGGAACCAGCATGCCTAACGGCCCGGTCATCAGCACCAACGGTGCCACAGACGACAGCAAGACCAACCTGATCGTCAACTACCTGCCTCAGAATATGACCCAGGAGGAGTTCAAGAGCCTGTTTGGCAGCATCGGAGAGATCGAGTCCTGCAAGCTGGTCAGAGACAAAATCACAGGTGATGCAAGTCTTATACATATTATTAGTCTGAGTCTTGCTAGATGTGAAATGTTTGCAAAAAAAAAAGCCTTATTAAAGGACAACTCTTAGCTTTAAATATTTTATAAAAGGTATTTCCACATTCTAAGGGAAATATAGCTAAATCTAGAACCATAAAGGGTTCTTCAGCTTGTCTGGAGAAACTCTTAAAGGTTCTGTGTAGAATCCTAAAAGCACAGGGTTTTCCATTAAGAACTTCTTTAGAAAGCTACAAGCTTTAAACATCCTATGAGTTCTTAGTTTTTCTGAGAGGCTATGTTTATTAAAAAATGAGACTACCTACCTACGCTCCCTACCTTGTAGCATATTTTAAGGAGCGTGCGACACTTTTTTTTGACATCACCATGTATAACAGGATAGAATATCATTAATGGCATAATTATTGCAGATTATTATGGCATACAGTCCCTCTTATCAGGCTATAACTCACTGCTTTCTGTTATGTTACAGGTCAGAGCTTGGGCTATGGCTTTGTAAACTATGTTGACCCTAATGATGCTGATAAGGCCATCAACACGCTCAACGGTCTCAAACTGCAGACAAAAACAATCAAGGTAAGAGCACCTTGACCCCACGCTCCTGCATCATCCTGTTGACAGGCGGGCCACAGGAAGAAAGAAGAGAAAGTGAGGAAGTGACAAACAGGGCAGAGGGAAGGGAGGAGAGAGGGTGGGACAAAGGGCAGAGAAGGCAACAGCAGGCACAAAGGGAGCAGAAGAAAAGAAAGAGGGAGAGGCAAAAGCAGAGGTCAGAAATCAAGGGGGCTGTGTGCAAAGGTGATTGTGATGGAAATGTAATTAGGGAGGTGCAGTGCATGGCATTTGGGGGTGGGGGGTGCTGAATCAGTGCAGGAAGCCCCATCTGCCTCCAATCTTGGCTAATTAGGGCCTTCTTTGTCTCCAAATTCAGCAGGGGATAGGGGAAGGGGTTCGACTTGGGGAAGGAGGAGTTAAGAAGAAAGAAATTAAACAATTCAGCCTGGTTTAATCCCACCTGACCATAGCAGATCAAGGATGGTGTCAAAGTACAAACCAAGATTGATTTAGCAGAAAGAAATCTTTCTAGAAAAAAAGAACATAGAACTCACATATTTAGTTTCTTATCACATACTAAATCATTCAGTTTAAATAAAAATTACATCATTTATATTTTTCATTCTATTTACATTCATCCTAATCACTTACAAATACAGTTATATATATATCACATCATGCTAACAGCCTCCTTCAGGAGGATGTTCAAAATTGAATATTTATTTAAAATATATTTTTAAAAAATTCAATTTACTTAAATTAAAAAACTTAAAAATATTTTAAAATATCCAGTACTTTTTTCCTGATGGCCTTCTCAACATCATTTGCGTGCATGGTGCATCCAAATCCTTAAGCTGAGCAAATGTCATATTTTCCATGTCAAAAAGGCATTGTTAGAGGGATGCGAGGACTTGGGAGGAGGGAAAGGAGGTGCAGGAGCAAAGGCTAGAGGAGGCAGCGTTGCGAGCAGAATGCCAATGACAGGATTAGAGGCCATATGGGCTGCAGGCACCATCTGTAGTGTGGGAGAGATAGGGAGAGGGTTAATTATAGGGCAGAATTCAGTCTTCTAATAAAACACTCCGCCCCGCCCTTCCAGCCGGCAGCCCAGTCTCCACCATACACTCACCCACTCGCTGAACAATAACACCCCGGACCCCAACAATACAGCTGCTTAGTCATACTCACCCCCAACATGTATACATGCACAGATGATGCAGACATGGAGCCTACGCCATTCAGACCCAGCTAGCAATTAGCCTTAGTGTTCTACAGTACACAAGAGGAACATAAAGAATATAAGGAAATTAAGGGAATATAAGGATATAAAGCTTTATAAATAGCAATTGAAAAAAAGAATACCCAAAAGACTGAAACACTACATGTATAAACACAAAAGAGAATAGAATGTCTAAAAAGACTCAAATTATAAGTTTATAACACACAAGTATGCTCATACTGTACAATACAAACCAAACCACTGCACAGTAATTTAAATAATGGAATACAAATCTGCATCTGGAAATGTTAGATATATGCATGTTATATTTTTAGGACAGGAGCTGAGTTTGTGAGCTTTAAGGGATGCCGGACATATTGTAAGCTGTTTACTTGGTTTGTTGGTTGCCAGAGGAGCAATTTCCCCCTGAGGGAGAAGACAAAGAAGGGAGGGAGAAGAGGGAGGGGTCATTTCTCTATCGCACAAAAACACACACTCTCAGTGCTACCATCAATCACAGTCATGCTCAGTCAGCCCCAAATTCATAAACAAATACAGACTTGAGACAAATTAAAGGAAAAAGTTCAGCTGAGCTGCGAGAACAGCTTCAGTGAGCCTTAGCAGAGATTCTACAAATTTCTGGAACGGCACTAAAGGGACAGACACCATTTTTCCAACAGATATTCGCTCAACTGTTGTTTTGTTGATTGTGGTGGAAAGCACTGTCTAAAACGTCAAACCGCCCATATGTGTTCAACTGGTTGCGATATAGTGATGAGATATGGCGAAGGCCATAGCATATGATTGACATCATTTTGACGTCAGTCAGAATAAGTTTGTATTGATTTACAGTGATCCTTCCCACTAAGCAGACAAATGCCCCCCACAGCACACAGTTTTTTCCTTTAATTTATCACCGTATATTTCATGAGCAAATCTGTTCTCATTGCAGTCACAGCAAATTCTGTGCTGGGAGACACAGAAATACACAGAAACATTATTTCAAATACAAATTCTAAACTACAATTATTTATGATCTTTAAATGCCTATAATTGCTTAACATTTTGTGAAAATGTTGGAAAATCATCTCCTTCAGTGAGGAGACCTTAGTACAAGGAATATAAGGTGGACTTTATAGTTCTGTAAGTACAGGAATGGATTTGTAGTGTCCAGAGGGACTGAATTTAGAAAGCATCCTGCTGGAGTGCCTAATAAGCGTACTAGAGCATGTTTGCTTAAGAGCACTGGGTCTGAAGAAAGGAAGGATGAGAAAGAAAGGGAGTGGGCGGATGGAACCCTTCTGAACCCAGGAGGGAACACATATGTACCTACTCTGTGTAAAGATAGTAATGACACTGGCAGGAGGACTCGTATTACCTCATCTTTGAATTGTAGTTAATGCTGCTTAGGCAACCCGAGTATGTTTTCAGTAAGCATTGTTTATTGTGTCACGTTTCAGGTGTCCTACGCCAGACCCAGTTCAGCCTCCATCCGTGACGCTAACCTCTACGTGAGCGGGCTACCTAAGACCATGAGCCAAAAGGACATGGAGCAGCTGTTCTCCCAGTATGGCCGTATCATCACCTCCCGCATCCTGGTGGACCAGGTCACAGGTACAGCCTTAGCTTTACTACATTACTGCAAAACCTATATAGATATGCAGCTGTAGGAAGCCAACATGATAACATTTCTAATAATGCATGGAAACATGGCTAACAATAAAAGACACCTAGTGGAGATCAATTAGAATGAGATTATGGTAAAAAGTATTGAATTTGCTTTCCTTCTCATGTGAAGAACTCATATACTATTCCTGATGCTAATATTGCTCTCTACTTCCGGCACAGGCATATCACGAGGCGTGGGCTTCATACGCTTTGACAAGAGAAACGAGGCTGAGGAAGCCATCAAAGGCCTAAATGGCCAGAAGCCCCTGGGCGCTGCCGAACCAATCACTGTCAAGTTTGCCAACAACCCAAGCCAGAAGACAGGGCAGGCGCTGCTCACGCAGCTCTACCAGACTGCCGCCCGCCGTTATACAGGGCCCCTGCACCACCAGACTCAGCGGTTCAGGTACTTCTTGCTACCTTTTCCTCTCTCTGCTCCTCTCTGCTGGCATTTTCTTTAAAATGCAGTGCTGCCACGCCATTAGAGGGAAAAAGGACCCAACATGACCAACAAAGCTATTTATATCGACAACAAAATTTTAATAGACGTTTGTCCAACATGTAACATGCAGTGCGTTCAATCCATCGCCTGGGGGCCCTGGAAGTACTGCGTCAGTGGACGAGGCCTGTGTGACGACAGGTTGAGAACGATGTAGCGCTCCCTCTAGTGGCTGCACATGCTGCATGTTAAATGAAAACCCTGTTTCTGGTTTGTCAGATCCTGCCACTAATGTCTCCACCTACTTCACTCTCCCTCTTGCATTGCAGACTCGACAATTTACTAAACGCCACCTACGGAGTCAAGAGGTAATTTCCAAAAGAGGTGTCTTTTTCAAAAGCATCCATGCCTACAACAACCTCAAACAAAGTGGCCGGAATGCCCCCTGCTGAATTAAGCTTGAATTAGGTGATTTGCAATGCAAAATCGCACTCCATAGCCACCATAAGTCTAATTAATAAATAATAAGGGCCAGCTGAAAATCTACATTGTGGTACAGCAGGACATTCTGGAATGGCTTTGTTGAATCGTTTTGTTCTTTTGGTTGATTACTCGATTGAACTGATTTGTGTATATATATATTTTTTTATTGAACTAACATTTAATTTCTTTTCAGTTTCAGTTGCTTTAATGTCCATTTTTTCCACCAGCATGGACATACCAGATTCCGTTTGCGTCTCTTCTGTTGGCTCCAGTTTTGTTGATTTATTTCTTGTTTGCTTTCATCCCTCTCTAGGTTTCTGTGTTTTGCTCAGTATCGTGAGATTTCTGTTGAACATTGTAATTCCTGTGTCCTGTTTCTACAGAGGCTTTGGTCACCAGGGAATATGACTAAAATACTCAGAGAATGTGGGCTAACATGTTTTAGAGAGCAAAGCAGTGTTCTTTTTTTTTTTTTTTCCTAGCTGGTAGTGGAGATGAGGATCGGCTGTCGAGCCCTGAAGGCATAGATATCAGATCGTAAAAGAGCATGTGTATGAACGTAGTGAACTGCATGAGGCATGGAACTTCAGAATGACACCCATGGTAGTTGTCCATCTCTCTTCCCCAGGTTCTCCCCCATCACCATTGACAGCATGACCACACTGGCGGGTGTAAACTTGACGGGCCCCACTGGCGCTGGCTGGTGCATCTTTGTCTACAACCTTTCTCCTGAGGCTGATGAAAGCGTTCTGTGGCAGCTGTTTGGGCCATTTGGTGCTGTCACCAATGTCAAGGTCATCCGCGACTTCACTACCAACAAATGCAAGGGCTTTGGCTTTGTCACCATGACCAACTACGATGAGGCGGCTATGGCCATTGCCAGCCTTAATGGCTACCGCCTTGGTGACCGTGTGCTGCAGGTCTCCTTCAAGACCAGCAAGCAGCACAAGGCTTAAGGAGAGGTGTGGCCTGGCCGTTACCACCCCTTTTAACCCAAAGGGGGAGGGGGCACTAAGCTTCCCCGCACATTCACTCTACATGGGCCTGGACTGAGTCTCTTTTTGACACACATTTATCACACACATTACACGCACATATACAACACACACATGCGCGCGCGCACACACACACACACACATTTTTTTGGTTTCTCTTCACATGACATGCGAATCCTTCCCTACATTTGCCTGGATTGAATTAGTAGAAGTGGGTACTTGGTGAGTGGGTGGGATTGTTTTGCAAGGGACACAGTTTTAATGAATGTGACGCAGAATGTGTGCTAAATGCTTCGGTTTAATTCAGGCAAATTAGAAGCATCACTGAACGAGCAAAATTGATCTTATATATATATGTGTGTGTGTATATATATATATGTACACACACACATTTATATATATATGTATATGTATACACACCCAAATTCTTGCCCCAGTAACTCTCCTGTATTTATGGAGAGTATGTAGTCACTTTTTTACACTTGGGCATTTTGAATCAGTGGATTTTTTTAGATTTAAGAAAAAAAAAAGAATAAAAACAGTGTTCTCTCATATATATTATTATATAACTATATATTCAATATTTAAGGTGGTTATAATAGCCAAGTATGTAAGCATTTTCTAGAACTTTTATTACGGTTTCCTGGCTTCACCTATGGTTGCATTCTAGCTTTAGGGCGCTGTACCGACCCCATTAAAGGTCCAGTCCAACAGCCAGTTTAATAATGTGCGTAACAGCACCCACAAGGCTGAGGAATATTAGAAGGTCATCATAGTCACTTCATTATAGACACAACAAGGCATCATAAACACAATCACAGATGCAAGCAAAAACACACACACACTTCAACATAACAAAAACAGCAAAGATCACAAAGTAACCTAAAAGGTCCCTGTATTTTTCCACTCTAGTTTCTATAGTTTAGAACAGCTGTCACTGGGAGCAGTTTGGCAGTGTTTACGTGGTGATGACGTATGCGTAATTCTTTTGAAAAGGCAAGGGGTACGTCTAGAATAAAATCACTTTGCACTATAACCAAGCTTACAAGCAAATTCCAATACTTTAACATCAGAATTGAAATCTGATTTCCTATGAAGGGTGTACCATGAGGCTGTCTCAGCTTTCACTTGGAAAAAGGACATTTTAAAAAGCTGATATCTAAAAGTATGATGTTATGAGAATTACAGAGAGAAGGGTTTAGTAGCCACTACCCTTTCTCCACATAACATCCCTGTGGATCAATGCACCCAATCTCTCATTCTTATCTCTCAAACTGACAAGCTTAGCGCTCCTAACCGGTCTTCATGCAAACACAGACCATCTATGCCTCCAACAAAAGCTAGGATATTCCATTCCAGTGCCCATTTTAAGGCGAGGCCACCTGATCAGCAAAATGATCAGCACTTCATTCACCTCCACTGAAGATTTATTAATCCCCTTAAAAAGATGCACTGAATGATGATGATGCCCACATTGCTAACAGAAAGTCGAATGCCCATAAAAACAAAACTGTTCCAGGGAGAGAGACGTTGCTGTAAAAAAAAAAAACAGATGAGAATTTAACATGAAAGAGAAGGGTTTAAAAATGTGCATTTAAACCGAATGACATTTTGCTTTTTCTTGATAACGCTGTGTTAGCCAAAGAGGACAATGATCTCTTTGAAAATATGGATTACATTAGAGATTAATATATTTTTATATCTACAGAAAAAAACAAGACCTTGTGCAACATTTTTACAGATTCTTAAAGCGTGGAAACCTTTGGGACACACCGCATGGCTTTTATTTTTCCGACTTTTCAGCTTTTAGGGGAGAGAGCGCCTGACTCTCTGCGGTGTATGGGAGGGGACTGAAGTGTTGGGGACTTATAAACATACAGTATGTGCAGTGAAACCATTACATAATTTTAAAAAATAAAACAAAAAAAAAAAAAGCAAGCAAGCTCGCATTATGCTAAAATGAATAACAAGACGGATAAATGTACGCATTAGGAATAAAAGAAGTTGCATTTTCTCTGAAGTTGCTTCAGCGGCGGTGCAGTGAAACCCTATGGTATGACTATTAACTAGCTGCAATCTGTTCCACAAAGGCTCGATATCTGCAAACTGATAGTGGCACTTTTATATCCAAACATCTCATCAATTTTTTATTTTTTGTTTTTGCAGATTAGATACGAAGATAATCTATCAACCATACTCACCATGCTCAATGCACCAAAGAACATATTTAAATTCGGGATCCATTACAGCTGCACAGTTAATTCTACTCATATAGGCTACACAATAGCTTACAACTGGCTAATTATATCCTCCAGCACATTATATCATCACAACAGCACATATTCATTGTCTGATATGACAATATTTTTCATCCTTGTAACGATTTTGTCAGACTCCAGGTCTGGAGGGCCTAGTCAGCCGCTAACTACTGAATTTGGCTTGTTAGAAGAGGGAAAACACAAATCTGTGTTGGTCTATGGCCCTCCATATCAGATTTAACCGTCACATCTTTATTTCCTAAAGCTGACCTGTAACCTCCACGGCTCATTTTGCGCTTTATATAAGCACTAATTTACTGAGGAGTCACAGCTTTGTCAATGATCATATCATTCTCTCCACATTCACATCACACCTAAATGTATATCCATGCGTCATGTCATCACTGAGCTCCACGTCTCTTGCTCTGACTGAAATTCCCACATATCACATTTCACATATTATTTACTTACTGCAAGGTTTTTTTTTTTTTTTTTTTTTTTTTTGCTTTCACAGCACATCATGCGAACATATCCTTCCCAATTTTGTCCTCTCTATTAATTGGTGATGTGCCGATGAAAAGGCATGATTACCTTGAAATAATATCTCAAGCCTTAGTAACCTGCCTTATGAAGTTTTTGACTACCCTCCACGTGTAGTGCCGGGGAGGCAAGGGGCAACCCAGGGCAACTTTTGTAATGCTCTTTGGAGGAAGTAGCTGGAGAAGGTTCTGCCACAGAAAAAGAGCCCTCAGTGAGCCCACAAACTCAGTGCTGATTAGCTCTTTAACTTGAAACACACCCACACACCCACACACACACACACCCACACACACAGTGAATCCAGAGACCCTCTCCCCAAAACTACGGTAGAGAGCCAGAGACAATGGCAGAATCACACATACTGCACCGCTTGAGCAACAAAATACAATAAATCATTTAAAAAGACAAAAAAATTTTCCTATGGAACAGTAAGTGCAATGTGCTTCGTTTTTATATTGACTGAGAACAAAAGATATATATATTTTTTAAAAAAGAAATTAAACATCACATTGAAGTGGTTTGCAGAATAGTGAAAGGATCAAATGCGATAAACAGCGGAAAAAAACAAAAACAAAAACAAGTGTTAACAGATTCATTAAAGGAATCAAACAAACACCGAGAGCTCTGATCTCTGACGTTCATTATCCCTTCCTTAGCCCCTGAATTAGTGCTCTGACCATGCATGGTAAAGCAAACAGCCGAATGTGGTACGTAAAAGAGCAATTCTCAAAGACCGAAAGGAATACTGTCTAATATTTCATCAGTTTTAGCCCATGTCGATTTCAAAATATCGTTTTTCCTGTAATTTATTGATTTCTTTTACATATCAGGATCACATGTTAACTTAGCGTATTTGTGTCGTTGACGTTGCCATAGAGAACATACATGGGTTGAATATTTCTTTTGGTTGCTTATTGGGTACGATTTATTCTATTTTTCCATTATTTAAAATTAGTTGCTGTTCCTACAGTGTATGCAGGTTTTAGACTTAGTTAGATTTTTTTATTTCAATCAAACTGTGCTCAGTTGTGTTTGTAAAAGTCTGTGGTAGCTTTTGTTGCAACATAAATAATTTAAACAGAAAAAAATTCAATATAGCGCCAACGAACTTGTATTATTTGGGCGACTTTAAGCTTGTAGTTTTAACTTATTGTTAACTTAAAAACTATTTATTCTCATTATTATGATTATTATTATTATTATTGCCTCGTATAAAAGTATGTTTTGTGTATATTTATGGTTTATTTCATATTTGCAAGTTTAAAAGAACTTTAATTTTGCCAAATGTGGATACACTGTTTCGTTTTTTTGTTTTGTTTTGTTTTCCTTTCTTTCTAAAAGGGAACAAATAAAAAAAAAAACATCTTTAGAATTACAATTTGGAAAAGTTCTCCATAGGCAAAGAATGCACTGCTATATTAAACTAACTGAACGTGTAAACATACATGCTGTGTTCTAGATGTTATGCCTTTACTGCCTGTGTTCTGTTTGTCTTGTTAAATGAAAACCTTTTGATTATTTGACCTAATCACAGTCTTGTTTTATCCAGCCACGTTCAGACCCCCGTGAAAGTGAGGAGGGAGGAAGGGAGGGAAGGAGAGTGTGGAGGAAAGAGCGAAAGGTAGAAGAGGAAGCAGAAGGAGGAGATAAATAGATAGTGGGGCTGTATTTGACCAGACTCGCCCAGAACCTCTCTTTTCAGATTGTCGAGCAGCTGAAGCCTATATCCAAACTCCAGGAGCAGGCAGTGATAGAGAGGGGGTCAGTGGTTCCTCTGTTTCTCAACCAATTGTATTTTTGTATCGATTAATTTAGAAAGGGATGCAGAGTTACTTAGCAATGTTCTTCTTACACCATTTCTCATGGTACAAAAAATAAAAGATTAACCACAAAAGCCTCTGACATCACTGTTCGAGGACAAAAAGTCAAATCTCATAGTTCCAAACACAACCAAACAACCAACAATGTAACAAAGGAAAAAAAAAATTAAATATATCTTTCTGTTTAGTTTAGGATATTTATTACTGGGATTACAGCTGAAACCGCTTGAGGACTTTTTCATGGAATTATTTAATTATTTGTACTTTACATGCCAGAAAAAATAAAATAAAAGTTGCGAACCCTAGTGTCCTGGTTGTTTTCCTGTTTGACTGGGTTTCTGTGGGCAGGTCCCGACTGCGAAACCTGCGAACGGCTCAAGAACGATGTTCTGTGAGGAATTAACTCAACCACCGATGCGTCTGGACTGCGGCTGAATAAGAACTGGAGATTTCTCTATACACAGAGTTCTAGTCAATAACGTACTGTAAGCAAACTCCGGAACTGCTCTGGCTAAGGACCGTTTGAAGAAAAAAGACAAATACTGCAATTCAGAAGAAAACAAAGGGGCCGTGAATTTAAAATCTGACTTTATTTGTGATGGAATGTGAGCAGGACACAATTTCAGTAAAAAATAAAAAATTAAACAAACAAAAACCAGACAACCACAAAACACCTTATCTTCAACTAATTTTCACCCAAGTGTTGACCGGGGCAGAGACGAGCCAGGCGGTGCTGAGCAGCTGACGGTGCAGCACACAATCCCCACGCTGTGACCTGCAACACTGAACACAGTAAAGGAGTTAACCACTTTCACTTAATAGCACAGGAGTCTACTGAGGTTTACAGTTTAATATGGTACAAATTAATTCATAACATACTGATATTAAAACCTTGTTTCTGATAATTGGTTTAGATAACTGGTTAGATTATAAGATCATAATCTTATAATCTAACATGAACATCTAATATCAAGTCTACTACAGATCCTTATAATGAGTAGAAGGAGAATGCACTTTTCCATCTTAAATAGGTTTATAAAAAAAAATATATACAATTTTTTTAAAAATCAGGAGTGCTGTCATTATGCAACTTCTCTATTTATCTGTGGAAATACAATCCACTCCAGAACTATTGGCACTCCCTTGGAATAATAATTTGACCTTGAACATATGGTGACGCTGTATAGTTTTACTTCAACACAATAGTTTTTTCAGACATAAAAAAAATTACAAAAAGTATCACAATTTTTGCCTGCAAAATACTGGTTTTAAAATGACCAGGACTGCCCAATAATTTAAAAAGCAATATTTTTTAGGCACACAACAATTTTGTTAAATGTTTTTGAGATAAAATAAAATTACTGTTTGAGGACAATATAAGTAAACCCTCCTATTGTTTAAGTGGAAAATTTTAATTATGTGTAATGTTAGGGCTGGGCGATATGATGATAAAATATTGATATGGTTTTATGGTTTCAATATTTAACATATAATGTACATATTATACACTGCTCAAAAAAATTAAAGGAACACTTTGAGAACACATCAGATCTCAATGGGGAAAAATATCATGCTGGATATCTATGCTGATATGGAGTGGGTAATGTGTTAAGAACGAAAGGATGTCACATCGTTTGATGGAAATGAAAATTATCAACCTACAGAGGGCTGAATTCAAAGACACCCTGAAAATCAAAGTGAAAAAATGATGCAGCAGGCTAGTCCATTTTACTGAAATTTCATTGCAGCAACTCAAAATGGTACTCAGTAGTTTGTATAGCCCCCACGTGCTTCTGTGCCTGACAGCGTCGGGGCTCCTCATGAGATGACGGATGGTGTCCTGGGGTATTTCCTCCCAGATCTGGACCAGGGCATCACTGAGCTCCTGGACAGTCTGAGGTGCCTGGTGGCGTCGGATGGACTGGAACATAAAGTCCCATAACATAATTGGATTTAGGTCAGGCGAGCGTGGGGGCCATTCAATGGTATCAATTCCTTCATCTTCCAGGAACTGCCTGCATACTCTCGCCACATGAGGCCAGGCACTGTCGTGCACCAGGAGGAACCCAGGACCCACTGCACCAGCGTAGGGTCTGAGAATGGGTCCAAGGATTTCATCCCGATACCTAATGGCAGTCAGGGTGCCATTGTCTAGCCTGTAGAGGTCTGTGCGTCCCTCCATGGATATGCCTCCCCAGACCATCACTGACCCACCACCAAACCGGTCATGCTGAGCGATGTTACAGGCAGCATAACGTTCTCCATGGCTTCTCCGGACCCTTTCACGTCTGTCCCATGTGCTCAGGGTGAACCTGCTCTCATCTGTGAAAAGCACAGGGCGCCAGTGGCGAATCTGCCAATTCTGGTGTTCAACGGCAAATGGCAATCGAGCTCCATGGTGCCGGGCAGTGAGCACAGGGCCCACTAGAGGACGTCGGGCCCTCAGGCCACCCTCATAAAGTCTGTTTCTGATTGTTTGGTCAGAGACATTCACACCAGTGGCCTGCTGGAGGTCATTTTGTAGGGCTCTGGCAATGCTCATCCTGTTCCTCCTTGCACAAAGGAGCAGATACCAGTCCTGCTGATGGGTTAAGGACCTTCTACGGCCCTGTCCAGCTCTCCTAGAGTAACTGCCTGTCTCCTGGAATCTCCTCCATGCTCTTGAGACTGTGCTGGGAGACACAGCAAACCTTCTGGCAATGGCACGTATTGATGTGCCATTCTGGAGGAGTTG
>CM040997.1:17481004-17516951 GCA_022985145.1 Pangasius djambal
CTGATCAGCACTGTTTCCCAACAACCGCTCGCTGATCAGCACTGTTTGTCCCACCCTTGTGCTTTGTTCTTCATTCTAAACTCTCTTTTCGGAGATATCTACAAGTAATAAAAGCAAGTAATCTTTTCCTTCATGACTAATCACTGTCACTAAAGTAGAGTATTCTGCAAATGTATAAAAGAAAATCTATTCTATTCTATTTTATTATTGTCTAAGTGAAAATCTTCCTTCTTCGTGTACCCTAATTTGCAATTTGATGTGCTAATGATCATGATGAACAATTAACATGCAAATTAGTCGATGAGATCATCTAGCGACTTTCTGAGCGTGCTTCATCTACTTTCCCCTGAGAAGAGCTGGCAGCACTGGTGTTATGAGGAGGTGCAGTATATTGACGGGTCTCTTACTGGACAGTGGAACTCCCCGAGGCCTCTGGACCTCCACGGCCCCAGCCGAGCCCACAGTCAGGACCAGGCTCAGGCTCAGGCCCAGGCCCAGGCTCAGCAGCAGGTGTGTGCAGCTCATGAGGAACAGTGTATGAAGGACGCTGAAGACACAATATCTGATCATAAACAGCAAACATTCGCATGTAAACATTAGTATGAAAAGCATTTTTTTAGCTGTCAGGTTTGTTCTTGCTTAACCCACACATATTACCAACCACTAAAATGAATAAACTAAATGAATTTAGCAATATGTTTCTGCAGAAGGTATTAATCCGTCTAGTTATTTCCTTCCTTTGTGCTTGGATAATAAATAAAAAGCTCTATTTCGCTTTAAAGCTAACCAGCTAGCTAAACTGTCACCTAGCAAGACACTGACAGACCTAGCTAGAAGTAAAACCCAGCTCTCGACTGATAATAATAATAAAAACACGTGAATAAGAAAAGAAAGTGTAATTATTCTACTCACGGTTTTTCTGGTTTGTATAAACCGGAATATTGTATCAGAGCTTAACAAAGTGCACAAAATGTCGACTCCAGCTAATCATTCATTAGCCACTTCCGGAACGACCTCAGCGAGTGCTGACGTGCACTGCGGTGTTGTGCTCTGATTGGTGGAATGAGACATGAGAGAGAGAGAGAGAGAGAGAGAGAGAATGAATCACTTCATAACGGGGTGTGAAAAATATTTTTAAAAACACTCATTTATTTCAAAATCTTTCAGAAGTTTCACTCTCAACTCGGAATTCCTGCTCTGGAAGTGGATCCTACTGTGAATCCCGAGTTCAGCAAGTGACGTCAAATCAGCATGTCTGCTCACAGCATGAACAATAAACACAGCAGCACCTCTTACCTTTAAATGAGTTATACTGTATATACACATTCACTTACTAAATCTATAACACTAACTCTACAGTTCACTGTGTTGAGGAGGAAAATATACATCACTCATCACAGTTAGCTGGCTAGCTTGTTGCTAACAAAACACAAACATGGAGTCATCCTTGTTTTTTCCCCACTTCCTAGCTCGAAAGCACTGAGGTCGAGGTAACTCAAATACAGCATTAAAAACATATGCATGCAGCCTTTGTTCATCTACTCGTCTGGTACGGAGCACCTGCCTAACATCGTGTGACTGCAGTCAGAGCTATAGACAACCTGTTCTCAAAAACTATCCCCGAGTCATGCTACAGGATCTGCTCTTATGCAGCCAGTGTCTAACCTCCTTGGAACTCAAGGACAAACACCGGCTATGTGTTCACTGCCTAGGCATTGACCACCTTAGAGAAGCAGTCTCCAGTTCAGATATCCGATGCCAGTACACGCTCTTGGTTGGCAGATTTAGACCCTGATTCGGAGTTGGAATCTGACCCAAGTGACTCAGCCTAAACGTCCTATGTATGTAGACAACTCAGGAATCAGACGTGGCTCAACTGATTCAGTCGATCTGAAACTGAAGATGTTGGTAGAGGAAGCATATAGTTTGAGAGCTGATTCTCCCTCCCACTCCTTGTGTCACAGGGATACAAACATCAGTCCTGGCATCATTCCCCAATTTTTTCATGAGCTCAGGGCTTCATTAGTTTCAATTCCCATCAAGTTTTCTGCTAGGTTCCAAGAAGTTTGTTCCATCAGGGTATATACTTGTACTTAATAGTTCAGAAGAAAGATGGTGGTTTTTGTTGTATTCTAGATTTGAGAGGGATGAGCTGGTTCCTGAAACCCTTCTCTTTGCTCATGTTAAGGCTATCAGATGTTCATGCTGTGCAGCCACAAGAGTGGTTCATCTCTGTGCAGATGCAGATGAAGTTCCCATCACTCCTAATGAGAGAAGCTTTTGCCTTCCAAGGAAAAGCATTCCAATGATGGCCTTGTCGCCTCTGATGACCAGAGATATAATACTATTCCTGTATTTGAAGAAACTGGCACCTGATTCACCCCACAAAGGAGAAGGCCAACCATGTGACAAACACCCTCCTTGCAAATCGTAAAAAAGCTTCCTGGTACGGAAGCAGGCCATATAATTCATCAGCATGAAGCTGCCTTTATTGAGAATGCCAGCCGACCTGTCACCCCAGTGTGTGTCATATACATGTTGGTTAAGGGACTCCAGTACAAGGGTGTGTAGGGGCATTCAGTCACGTTGTGAATTTGTTGAAGGTCTCGGCATGTGTGTCCACGCACCCAAGAAGGTATCCAGGTAATTCTTACTGCTCTTGGGATTTATCCGATGTTCACAGAACCACAGTTACAGATATGTAACTGTTGAGTTTTATCGCCATTAATCACACGCCAAACAGCATTGCTGGAAAATAAGTAATGGAACATCATAAAAGTGCACTTTAATAAATGCTAATTTCAGGCAAATGCTAAATCAGCTGTGGCTAGTGGCTTATTTGTATAATATATTGACACATCAACTACTGCAATAACCAAAAAATGGACAGTGAAACATAGAAGAATCAAATCTGTAAGTGTTTGGATTACACTAAAACAAAATTAGTGGTGCATATGTATGACAAACTGTGCATCAAAATCTTTAAGATTTAAAATCTGCTTTAAGAGTACAGGAGTTATAAAAAGTAGGGTTAAAATGTACTGTATATACCTAAATGTCATTTGGGCAACAAGCACTTAAGAATCCCTTTTCCCTCATTTAACACATCAATAAAAGCTTTCACAAGCTTGTTTATGTTTTATATCCACAGTGGCTTCGGAAAGTATTCAGACTCCTTCAGTTTTTCTACACTTCATTAAATTTATAAATTTAAAATTTATATCCTGAATTTGTATATTTCTGTAAAGCTGTTTTGTGACAATGTCCATTGGTAAAAGTGCTGTACAAAAAAAATGAATTGAGTCTACAGACAATAATCTTTAATGACAAAGCAAAACCAAGTCGTCTTGGGTAAGTCTCTACAAGCTGAATTTGGGCAGATTCCCTCACTCTCCCTTGCCGATCCTCTCATGTGCAATCAGATTGGATAGGGAGCATCTGTGAACTGCAACCTTCGGGTCTCTCCACAGATGTTCTATGGTGTTCAAATCTGGGCTTTGGCTGGGGCACTCAAGGACATTTAGAGACTTGTTCTGAAGTTGTCTTGGCTGTATACTTTGAGTCGATGTCATGCTGAAAGTTGAACTTTTGCCCCAGTCTGAGGTCATGTGCACTTTGGAGCAGGTTCTTCAAGGAATTCTCTGTATTTGGTTGCATTCATTCTTCCCTCAATTCTGGCCAGTCTCCCTGTTTCTGCCACTGAGAAACACCCCTATAGCATGATGCTGGCATGACCAGCAGTACCCAGTATTTGCCAGGCATAGCACTTGAAGTTCAGCCCAAAAAGTTAAATTTTTTTTTTGTCTTATTAGACCAGAGAATCATTTTCCTCATGCTATCAGAGTCCTTTAATTGCCAGGGCTATGCCTTTTACTCAGGAGTGGCTTCCAACTAGCTGCTCTACCATAAAGTCCTGATTGATGGACTAGTTCTTATTGATGGAGTATTTCTGAGATGTTTGTCCTTCAGTCAGGTTCTCCCATCTCTGTGGAGGACCCCAATGGGTTCTTGGTCACCTCCCTGACCCTTCTATTCCGGTTACTGAGCTGTAGGAAGAGTCCTGGTGGTTCCAAACTTCTTACATTTCACAATGCTCCACTGTGCTCCTGGGAACATTCAAAGCTTTAGAAATGGTTTTATGCCCTTGTCCAGATCTGGGTCTCTGTATAATTTGATCGCAGAGGTCTACAGAGAGTTCCATGGACTTCATGGCTTGGTTTTTGGTCTGACATGTACCATGAATTGTGGGACCTTATACACACAGGTGTGTGCCTTTCTAAATCATGTCCAATCACATGAATTTGCAATAGGTGGACTCCACTCAAGTTCTAGAGAAATCGCAAGATACTCAAAGCAAAAAGGATGCAAGGGTCTGAATACTTAGCTGAATTTGATATTTTAAGACAGTTTATTACGACACTTAACTGCGGCTAGATGCTGTAATGTTTTTACAGAAAAGTTTGTTAAACTTTAATCAATTTTTTTAAATTAAAATTTAGCCAAAGAAGTTACACATTTAAAACAAAATTGCTTTATATGACATTTTGTTTGGCAAAGTAGAGTATGATGCAAGAAACAATGCATTACAGGGTGACCTACTATGGTATCTTATTATACTGGCTATATTTTGTGAAAAAAAATGTTTTGTGGAATTCAATTTTTTCCCCCAATTTAAAAATTGCAAAAGCAACTCAAGACTTTTTGAAGGCAAAGAAATGGAATATTCTTCAATGGCCAAGTCAGTCGCCTGATCTCAACCCAATAGAGCTGCTTTTCACTTACTGAAGACAAGACTGAAGGCAGAAAGACCCACAAACAAGCAGCAGCTGAAGGTGGCTGCAGTGAAGCCCTGGCAAAGCATCTCCAGGGAGGAAACTCAGAATCTGAGTTTTGAGAACATGGGCTCCAGACTTCAGGCCGTCATTGACTGCAAAGGATTTTCATCCAAGTATTAACATTATGGTTATATTTACAATTATGTCACTTTGTCCAAATACCTTTGAGCCCCTGAAAATGGAGGCACTTTGCTGAAAATGGCTGTAATTCCTAAACGGTAAATGCCATATTTTTGTGGAGCCTCTTAAAATAAAGCTGAAAGTCTACACTTCAATCACATTTTGATTGTTTTATTTCAAATCCATTGTGGTGGTGTATAAAGGCAAAATCACAACAACTGTCATTGTCCAAATACTTCTGGACCTGACTGTATTTATACTTACTATTCACAAAGTTGGGGCACCTAGGGCAGAAAACCCAAATTCAACCAAAAGGTTACCCAACACATGCAAAGCAAACGTATTGCCAGGGCATATATCTCACCAGCCACTTAAAGAGAAGTGATTGCTAGCAAAAATGCAGTTTTCAGAGATACCCATTTTAAATGAGGATTCTGGGAATCAGGCAATGCACTGGCTCCAGCTGATTAACAGTTTCCACTTAAGGGCTTACAAGGCGTATGTGGTGGGGCTCCTGTGTTCAGAAGTGTCTCCTGGACTGCGAGGTCCACAGGTGGCTGAGGATGCCAAACTTTGCCATATATTTGGGATAGCCGATTTGCTTGGAGAGGACACTGCTAGCGTGTTCTGACAACTAGTGAAAGCAGTCGTTGGAACCAAGGCATTATCAGCCGTCTTAGGGCCACAAGCAGGACTAGGATAGTGGCTTAAAATTCAGTACAGTGTAGGAAGAATCAGTCATAGAGGAGGAAAGGCATACAGGTGATTTGTCCAGTTATGGGCTGGGGAGAACCACAACTGGTTTTCATGTGCCTTGCCGAACCTTTCCCAGATCAGGGCTACAACGTCAGTGTGGTGACAGCACTTCCCTGGAAGTGTATGCACCATCTTAACAATGTATCCGCCGCACCATTGTACCGCTCCAGCAGATGAGTTGCTCTCAGTGACACCAGTTGTACATGGGACCACCTGAGTAGATTCTGTACCAGGTGGAGAGAGCCACTCGATCCCGTGTCACCCAGAACCGGCAAGCATTTGAGTGCCAGGTGTCCTTTTGGGAGGATCGCCAATGTTAAAACCAAACCTAAGCCCTTGTGTGTAGACACAGGTTTTCTTTACATAGATGGAGTCATACCTAGCCACACATGAAGGATATGACAACATAAATAATAACATTTGAACAAGTGTATATTACTGCTCTGGAACTTGGCAGAAAAAAAAAATTCTTGTCATATTTGTTAAAAATCATCCTTTATTTGTATTTTGAACACACTTTACAGTACTGAACAGTGAAACAAAAAAAAATATACTGATATATATTTATATATTTGTTTTTTTATATTTATATATATATCTATATATATAGTCATTTGCTTATTAAATGCATTTTATTCACAAAATGACACCTCAGTTCTCTCAGAGGACAACCTTTCATAAAAATAATATAATATAAAATAACTTGGACACATTATACACATTACAGCAACATCATTTACAAATATTACAATCATTTTGTTGTGTTTTTTTCCTCTTTATATTATCATTTATTAACAAGTAACATATTGTTTAAAGCCCAGAGAGTCATTCCATAAAGGATTCTCATTAGAAGAAAGTGACTTAAAATACAAATAAACCCTCTTCTACTCAAGCCGCAATCTTTATCAAATCAGTCTGCCACAGATTGTTCCTTGAAAAACACCTCCAGTCAAACTACTGTAAATCTCATGACTACCAGCCTCTACAATGTGGATTATTACTGCAGAGTAGTTTTTTTTTTTTATCAGGTTTCAGGGAGAGAGTGCCGGTATGGTCGAAAAGTTTGGGATCAAGCAATGACAAGTGCTTCCCTTGTGCAAGTCTTATTGTATCACTTTAAAACAATAAATCTACACGCGGTTTAACCTAGACCAACCACCTTACAACCCAAAATAAAGTGCAGGATTGAAAATTCACAAATGATTAGGCTGCCATCAAACGAAACTAAAATATAAAACAGTTTTGTGATTGTAGGATTTTTCTAATCCTAAAAAAAAGAAGGGTCAGGAAAAGAGTGTGTAGGGTTTTTTTCTGCAAAGTTCAACCATTCAAGTACATATTATTACCACTAAACATAATAAGCGGTCAGTGACAATGAGAAATTCTGAGTGATTTTAAATGTACAGACTGACATTACAATATATATACAAAATAAGCAGTGATAAGTCTAATATTTATATTGTCTTGTAATCAATTCTTCAATATCACAATCACCAACCAGCATGATACAAAAATAAAAACTGTACACAAACTGTCCAAAGAAAACTTTTCCTTTTGAAATTCAAAAAGAATGGCAGCAAGTAATTAATTTCTTTATAAGAAACGATTGCTACAGTATTGTGTTAAAATGGCAAGAAGTATTTGTTTGCTTAAGAGCTTGCCTCATTAACAAAAAGCCACAAACAGAAGCATTTTCTTGGTTAACATATGCAAATGTATGTGGGGATGTCATCAGTTCATACAACAGATCAACTTCCCTTGGGGTTACAAGTCTATAATCCACCAATTAGATGCCAGTTAAACATCCAAGCAAGCTTATTAGAAGCCATTCACCAAGGTACCAAAACCATAACTTCTGATAACATGTATTATTTTATTTACTCAACCAAGCTGTTTGTTACCGTATTTGTATTGGTGTAACATCAAAGTTCAGTTGCAACAGGCACACACTTGAAGCTAAGGTACTGACCAGCAGAAACCAGCTTGTCACCACATCCACAGAGGAGAAGTTTTCTCACAAAATACCCACAATTTCCCAGTCAACTGTTACATTCAGAGTCACAGACAACCCATTATTTTGATGTAGGCTAACTGCAACATAGATTCAAAGACCCTGGTAAACATAAATGTGATCCTTTCACTTTGACATTTGTGAGAAGATAGATGTATTCCAATAATAATGGGCTATTCAATGAAAATAGCTATTAGTATCAGTGCAGACAAAACAGCTGACATTTAGTGAAGGTGTACAGACAAAACACAAATATTCTGGGATCTCTCATGAGCCTCAGGACAGTCAGCATAGTGCCACATACAAAAACCCTGCAGTGTTAAGGCATAAAAACATCAAACTTATTAATGGTTGCATGTGACTCCCTGTGCTCAGTTCCACTGTTTCAAGTTGCAACTCTCCACCAATCACATCCCTCAGCCAAGGTATTAGTTACCACCCATTCCTTTGGTAAGCCAAAATGGAAAATATCATTGGCTGTGATGGAGCATGGCTGCATTATATGAGCAGGTGAAAGTGAATCTGTGCTGCTATTGAAAGGATTCTGTGATTTCCACTGTTTTCACAGGACCATCCTGAAATGTAATTCAAAAGAAGGCAAAATCATAAATTCCGAAGAATAACATGGCTTATTCTCAAAAAGTGACTATCCTTGTTTGCATTAAATGTGATAGGAGACAGTAGACCATGAGCAACTCCCATGGCTAGTTCCTTAATTCAGTCCCCAAAATGTTCGACAAGAACGGAAGCAACCAAGGAAGACCTTACATAATAAAATGAGGTTTTCAACACAATAACAGAAAGGCTTCCAACATACACGCAAATCATGCACAACAGTGAGAGAGCGAGAGAGAGAGAGAGAGATAGAGAGAGCTTGAAACAAGCAATAATCAAAAAATGAAGACAAAAGAAGACCACTATCCCACGATGCATTGCTTCACGGCAGCTCCAGAGCTGAAGCTGATGGTTCAGAAAGGCACGTGGCCATCTCGCACTGGTAGCACTCCTGGTAAAGGGAAAAAAGGGGCCAGACCTGTGCCACAGGTCAAGTCTTGTGCCACTTGAACTTGATCCTCATGCTTCCACTTCCACATCCTCCCGCGTCCACAGCAGCAGCCAAAGCTTCTGTCTCTCTGCAGCAGGTGTCCTTATGGGTTTATTTCCGACAGAAATGGAAAATAAGTCACTCTGATTTAACTAATCGTGTCATTTCTGAGGATTTCAGTCTCAGAATGCATTAAAAGCTGTTTCTGAGCATTAAAACAACTACTGAGATGGAAAATAGTTGGTATTCCTTTTAAGATGGCTTTTTCCAAAGAGATCCCAAATCCCTTCAAAGTTTCCCCAGGTGTGTGCACATATCTTTTGTGATTAGATTAGACTGAAACTGTTTTGTGGATGTGTGGGTATGCATGTTTGCATCTATATGTTGGTATAAATGCACGTGTGTGTGGGGATCTACCAATCTGTTCATTCCAGAGTGCTACATGGTCTAAATGGCCCATTTGAAACACCATTAAAACTGTATTCCTCCATGCAAACTCTTAACTTCTGCCAGAAAGGGGCCCAGCACCCATTCCAAATCTACAGTTGCTGTGTGAATTACTTCTCTGATAATATTATTTTCTTCCCTTTTTGAAAAATAAAATTAAACATTTTATTGAGTTGGTGCAGAAATATTGTTTTGTTCATGGTTTGGCCATGAAATAGAGGGTAAGGTACAGGGAAAAAGAGAGTTCTCTTGGGACCGCCTGCACTCCTGCGATATTCCTGACAGCTACTGAGCCTCACGTATCGTCAGCAGGTAAGAAAGATGACTCCTCTTCATCCTCTGCCTCCTCTATTGGACTCGCATCCGAATGTCTTTCCTCATCTTCTTCCTCTACCACTGACTGAACCTGCAGTCGCCTCCTCCCCCCCCTCTCTACTGCCACTGCCTCCTCTCCACCACCGGCATCCTGTCCTCCCCCAGGATTCTCCCCTTCCTTCAGCTCCTTTGGCATCTCCTGCTCAGTGCCACCTATATGATTGTGGTCGGGCCCAGCCTCCTGAGCTGGCTCACCTTCCAAGGTGAGCTGGAATTGAAACTTGTCTGCGCAGGAGTCAAGCTCATTATCAGTGATTGGAGGGGGCGAGGGGCTCTGGGGGATAGTGCTCTGGTACCAGTCCCGGTTGTCCTCAAGGGTGTCCAGGATTTCCTGAGCGTCAGGGTGCACTAGGTCGCCCCATGTCTCCCACAGAGGGTGCACGATGTAATCAATAAAGCCCACCTATAAGAGATAAGAAAAAAGGTAGGTTATGAGGTGCTTGGTTAGACTTGGCAGGTGCAGATTTTATCACACATCAGGGAGCATGAGTGTATAGCTGGGGTCACGTAATATGCACATCTCATCGCTTCCTAACCTTTAAAAGAACTGGAAATGGTGTTACAATGTATCATTGTCAAATCATTAGAAATTGAAATGTAAAGTAAAATTTGGATTTTAAAACCTCGTTTGCTGGGACATGTGGCTAGTTTATGCTGCAACTTGCCTCAATTCCAGGCTGAGAAAATTGCTTTGTTGTCCTTGGAGGTAGATAAAGTCAATGCTTAATGTTTATACTAACAGTTAACCCTGTAGTACTGATACACAGGATGACAAACTCATTGGCTGGTAATTTGGGCTTAGGTTAAGAAGAAAAAACATACTGGACAAGGGTTGGGTGTCTACTGGTTGATGTATGACCAAAATCAAAATGTTGCTTTCCTAATGGAAAGCAGGAGAAATCCCTGCCAAGTAGTTGGGTATATTACAAAACGAAGGATGCCTCCTCCACCAACTAGTCTAGTCCTTCTTGTTACCGGTTTGTATGCCTCAAATACCCTTAAAACCTCCTTCAAACACTAAGGAAGCTAGTGAAGAAAACTATTTCAGACATTTGACCTTATTGTGACCTTGACCCGTGTGGCTCAATTAAAAAATCCAATCAGTTCATCTGCTGCTTATAAAGAATAGATTAGCTTCAACTTTATTGTCATTGTGCAGAGTACGAGTACAGAGCCAATGAAATGCAGTTTTTCGCATATCCCAGCTTGTTAGGAAGCTGGGGTCGGAGCGCAGGGTCAGCAATGATACAGCGCCCCTGGAGCAGATGTGGTTAAGGTCCTTGCTCAAGTGCCCAACAGCAGCAGCTTGAACCCCCAACCTTCCAATCAGTAACCCAGAGCCTTAACCGTTCAGCCTCCACTGTCCAGAATAAGTCCATATAAATCCTACAAACATGTAGGATACAAATTATTTTTGAGACATCACACTAAGGAGAATCTCAGATACATGCCTTCTGGTGGTTTTCAAGTAGGTCTTCCCTCTCTGCACATTAAAGTGACACTTACCTCTCATTTTTCCTGCTAGCAGGCCTGTGGCTATGTGATGAGAGGTTGAGTGTGTTACCTCGACATGTACTGAATCAGCTAAGTCAGCTGGATTTCTGCTAATACCCATTTTCCGTCCACACAACAGACCCTTCATTCTCTTCACTTGGTTGGTTTCTAAGGTGCAGTACTAGCATTTGTGCAGATGGCACTTGTGCTAGGAATTTTGAGTGTCTGTGTCTGGCTGTGTCTGTTCCTTAAAAGCTGAAGACAGACACAAGCTATGTGATCAATATCTCAGCATTGACCACAGGACAAAGTGTGTTACTCTTATATGTTCTGCGCTGACTGAATGGCAGTGCAGATGCTGCCATGGTATGCTTAGTTGGCAGATTTGGACCCTGATTCAAAGTTAAAAATTTTAGCTCATGCCCTCCAGCCTGTTTGCTAGTCACACAACATGGACACAAAGCTCAAAAAACAGTCTCAGTTACATTCTAGGCAAATTACCAACTTGGCAGCAGACATAGCTGATATAGGTGTTTTAGGACTACACAACTATAAGGCTCATGTCCTTCAACAGAGCCCTCCTTATAGCCCAATGACTAGGCATCCTCCTTGCTCCTCCTTGGTGTGTGAGGATGCTATGTCTACAGCCACATCTGTGAGATTCTACTAAACTGATAACAGATTGTTCAATCATCATGTTCAACTCCGGTCTCCGAAATGTCTGCAGATGGATCTGGGTTGGTCTCTGCCAGCTCACACATGCTGCTGACAGACTTGAAACTAGCCATGGCAGCCACTTTTAAAATGGTGTTGGATGGTGCTCAGCAACCCACAGCACCAAATATTTACTATGCGTCAAGTGCCGTGGGAACATCCCTCTTATTCCTGACCCCAAAGTCTCAAAATTCAACTTGAAAAGCCAAAGCATGTGCGTGTCACTGCTGAGTGTATGCATGATGGAAGCACACTTGCACGTGGAAGCTTCTCCGCTTGCTTGATTCACTGCTCTGAGCTCAGGAACTTTCAGAGCCAGAATTCACAGACAGTGCTAGCATTTCTACCCCTGGGTTTCTGGTTTTCCAGTGTTTCTGCAGGCGAAGAAGAAGGGTTCACATTTAATTTAAAAAATAATAAAATAAAAAACAACCTACTGGTTTAGGCCACACCCACTTCAGGTTTAAGTCCGAATACAGATAGAGATGCAGATATTTGGAGCACTAAACAAATACAGATCATTGTGTTACACCCCTACTAAGCACATGCTAAAAACAAGGATACTGTATATCATTTAGCGTTTTTAGTGTTTATATGTCCAGGAGCGCAGTACCAGTAACATTTCTCAGCAGTCATTCTCATGTTCAAGATTACCTGATTACTGACTGCACATGCCTGGACTCAATCAAGCACACATACATAAATAACCTGGACTCACACACACTCTTTGCAAACTCTGAGTTTACTCTCAACAGCACCAACACTCTGAGTTTACGCTTGACCAGTCACTCTGAATTTACTCTCAACAGCCTCTTTTTGGTTATGTTTCATGGTTTTTGATCTTGTTCTGGTTCCTGTTTTTTTATTCTGATTTATGTCTTTGATACTCTGTTTGCTGTTCACCTGACTCAAGCCTGTTTTTACACTGGCTAAAAAATGGGCTAAATCTTGGAGGCACCCTTTAGTAAATATAGAACACCTCTAACTGGATGATCTCAGAGGAAGTGGTTATCATGACAATGTGGTTTATTAAATGCAGGGTTTTTCCTTGTGATTTTCCTTGTGAAACCTGTGACCCAGCAGTCCAGGAAACACTCCTGAACAGCAGAGCATGTAGTTCATGGGTCTTATATGCCCATAGGTGGAAGTTGTCCCACAAATGTTGTGCACCCATTTGCTGGATCCAATTCATTGCTTGAGTTCCAAACACTTTTCTCCAGGGACTGCTGGTCAGTGGCAAGTTCTCATCTGCTCAAAAGGTATATATGCTAGCCATCACAGTGCACCACAGCACCATGGATGGCATTTCTCTGAGCACTCATAAACTTATTACAGTGTTTCTGAAAGGAACAAGGCTTTTGCATCCACCACAATTCCCTAAGAGATTGGTGTGAGATCTCCCTCTTGTGCTGGAGTCCCTTAAGGCTCCTCCTTACAAGCCTAGGCAAGATACCAAACTGAAATGGGTATCTCCGAAAAACTGCCTTTTTGCTAGCAATCACTTTAGCAAAGTGGGAGAACTACATGCCCTGGGTATAAGCTCACTTTGCACATGTTTTTGGCCAAATGACTGTGGTGTACTTTTGGTTGAATGTAGGAATTTCTAACAAGTCCATATCATCCAAGTTTACGAATCAGGCGACTCGACTGACTCTGCAGTAGTATTTATAGCAAGTACTGCATCATATTTCACTACGTGACTTTGATGGAAGGTCTCAGCATGTGTACACGTGCACTTGGTGATTATTATTCCTAGGACCACAGTTACACGATTAAATAGCATTATTTTTCTTAAAGTGGTGATTAATTTTTGAAATGTCTATATCTTTGAAGTACTCCAAATATTCATATACGTATTCTTATTTATATTTAAACCAGGAGAGGGCATGGTCTACAGTGGAATTGGTTGGGTTTGATGTTATTTTTTGTTTTGTTGTGTTTTATTTTGTTTAATGTGCCATGGAAACAGTGGAAAAGGCTAAAAAAAACAGGGCTTCTGAAAAAGTCACTTTTAAATTCACAAATTACAACAACAAATAGCCATTTGCAGAACCTAACTTTATTCAACTCCTTAACCATATGTCCTGTAGAACTTTCTGACAAGCTTTCTATCTTCTATCTAATGTGACTAACATGACTAACTATGTTTCAAAACAACAAGGTCTTTCCCAAATCACGTAACTGTTGTTCATAGTTGGCAACAATAGCCAACTAATAGTATTTTTATCAGATTTACTTAAGCTTTTGGGTTTGGTACATTTCAGGAAGATCAGAAAGCTCACTGTACCATATTCTGCTATGAAGCTGGGACACGGTGAGAATCATTAGAGAGAGCCGCCCAATAGCTCCATATTTTCACTGGTGCTTGCATCACAGGACTTTTTTGTTTCATGCTGTGGGATTCCAGTCCCAATGCACAAACAAACAATGTGAAGCTTTCTGCCAGGCTTTCTAAAAAATGTATAGTGCACGTCATATTCGTAATCTGTATTTGTATTTGTTTAGAACACATTATCCGTTTTAATCTGTATAATGTATTAATATTCGGTTATGTCCCTAGTGTGTATGTTTGTGTGTATTGTGTATGCACCTGGCTCTTTTCCACAGATGCAGTGTGTTTGTCGCACATGGGGCTGATTTCCATCCCACGCTCACGTTCCTTGTCTCCCTGCCGGAAAAACTCCTCCATGATGCGCTCTGTCCACTGCCGGTACACTGCCAGAGGCTTAGTGGGGTTGCTAAGGTCAGCACAGTGCACCATGTTTCTGAGAACCTACACATAAGCACATATATGCATACACATCATACAAATATAATTTAAATATGAGGCTCCTCTTTTAAATTAAAATGCCCTGAAGATGCAATAAGCAATTATCACAATTCCAAAGAAGCATTATTCACTTATATTCATTTTTTATTACAAGGAAAGGAACAAAAACTACATACGTATTCACATACTGGTTTTCAAAACATTCAACTGCTTTCAAAATGAAATGTTTGCATTCGTTAAAGCGAAATATATTAACAATTATTGCAGTCTGCAGTCTGAAAGTCCACACCCTCACTGCCTACAGACTTAGAGCTCTGACGTCACAGGTCACGAAAAGTTTGGAAAGGATGATTAAAGACCACATATAAACATGAGGGCATGTTATTAGATTCCCTCCAGCTTGCATATGATTCAGGAGGAAGTGTACGGATGATGCCATATTCAGCTGGATCTATACTACAGACCAACACCTGATAAAGCTTCTGACAATTTCATAGTGGATTAAAGGTAGCAGACTTTTGTCAGCCACTTGTCTCACAAATGCTGAAAAAGAAATGATTTGCGGTAAGCTCCAAAATTATTGGCACCTTTCAAGAGAATGAGTAAGATTGATTTTTTTTTTTTTATAAAATAAACAGCAATTCTTAAAATTTTCCATTCAAACAACTAGAAAAACTAATTACTGTTTCTCTAAAAATTATTCTCATAAGAAAAATAAAGATTAAAAAAAATAAAAAGCTTCCCAGATTACGTCATGTCCACCAGTAGCAACATTTAATTGTACAACGTTAATCTGGGCAATTCAATTGTAAACATAAAACTGGATTGTTGGCCAGTATTGGGTACCGTTTTATGCCTCATGTCCAAGCAAACTGTTGGGCCCTTGAGCAAGGCCCTTAACCAACTCCAGGGGCGCTGTATCATGGCTGACCCTGCGCTCTGACCCCAGCTTCCTAACATGCTTATGACACTCAACTCAGCCTGTCCTTTCCTTCCCTCAGACACTCATCTTTCTGCTCAGATCTCAGCATGTCTGGTAGACATCTCATCATGGATGACAGCTCACCAGCTGACACTAAATACCAACAAGTCTGGACTGCTGTATATCCCTAGAGATGCATCCCAATGTCAAGATCTTGTGATCCCCCTGGAAAACATTCAGCTCACACCATCTGATAATGCACACAGCCTTGGGCTAGTTCTGGACAACCAACTATCCTTCTTGCCTCACATTGCTAACCTGACTTGGTCATGTAGGTTTCTCCTTTAAAACATCTGGCTGAGGATCTGGCCTTTCCTGTCCACTGAGGACACTTGTACACTGAGGTGCTTGTTCAGCCCCTTATCATCTCAAGATTGGACTACTGTAACTTGCTCACTTAACATATGCTGACCACTCTGGCCTATGATGTTGCAAGAGCAGCAGTTCTCATCACACTTTCCCTGGTAGGAGATAGGACAGTACTACCTAATGGGTGGGAATTAGCAAATACTGGATAAGAAGAAAGTATGGTACACTCCAGGTACCATAATATATCTCATGCTGTTGGTTTTAGTCATGCTTAAAGCAGTGTCTCTACAGAAATGCTTGTGTTACCTGTATCCGGTCAGTGTAATGATCAAGCAGAAGCACTCCTGAGCTGGTCACTTTCTTAGTCTCTACCATGGTCTTTAGATCCGCCAGCAAACTCATATGCTTGGACATGTCTGTTGCCAGTACCTTAGAAGACAAACAAAAAAAAAACAGACCATGGGTCAGAAGAAAAGTTCTAACTAAATTCTAATGTTAATTCTATTGAAACACACCACATCAGCAGTGCCACACCATGTCAATAACCAGCTTGCGCAGGCTCTGGCGTTGCCGCTTGCTCAGGTTCTGGAAGATGTCACAGTTGTCTTCATGGAGGAGCTTGAAACCCACAGCAAGGTGATGGTTTTCTAGAACTGACTCGTCATTATACATCAGAGCCAGCTCTGAGTCTGCAGAGAAAGAGGTGGACAGGTCAAGCAGGTGTGGGGCTGCTTTTCCAGCAAATGATTAAAAATCCACACAAACATAATTATGAATCTGTTTTAATGAAGCGGGTTGTGTTAATTGTTGTTTGTGTGATAAAACATTTAAAAGTTTAAAAAGTTTAAGCAGTGTGGGAGGTAGAGGAGACATGACAATTTTTGTATGCAGAAAGACAAGGTCATATTTTGGTCATATATAAATTGATCCAGTAATGCAAATAATAACACAAACAATAATTAGAAACAGGCATTTAACACATGCATACATATACTCAACTGGCACTGTAGAAGGTACACCTAGGATATACCTTCTTAATTTATCAGGTACACCTACATTATATGGCTAAAAGTATGTGGACACCTGACCATCACATCCATATGTGGTTCTTCCCCAAACTGTTACCACAGAGTTGAAAGCACACAATTGTATAGACTGTCTCTGTATGCTGTAGTTTTACAGTTTCCCTTCACTGGAACTAAGAGGCCCAAACCTGTTCCAGCATGACGATGCCCCTGTGCACAAAGCGAGCTCCATGAAGACATGGTGTGTGAAGGTTGGCGTGGAAGAACTCGAGTGTCCTGCACAGAGCCCTGACCTCAACCCCACTGAACACCTTTGGGATGAACTGGAACACCGACTGCACATCAGTTGCGTATGTCTATCTTAGCTTTGTTTGGTGGGTGTAGTCCTGGTGTGATCTTTTTAGGGACAGTAGTGCTGTGGGTTTTAGACATGATGTACGCTCACTGGACACTTTATTAGTCAGTTACAGATTATAGATCATTTTGGCATGCCCAGTTTGTTTTAATCATATTTGCCTTTATTAGTCAACTTCACATGATTCACTTCCTTTTTTTGTCTTTTTAGGCAATACTTCTAGAGTAGCTGTAAAACCGTTCATCAGAATCTTATTTATAGTCAAACTTAGTTCAAGATTTCATTCAAACTGATCATGTTGATATTCATATAATTTTCCACTGTGAAGGCTTACTGGTATTAATGAGAAATTGATTGGAAACTCCAGGATGGTCCACATCATGGATGGCAGCAGCAAACAACGCAGCCAGAATTTCCAGATCAGTGAAGACAGCCTGTTGAAGAGACATAATAGAATCTACTCGCAATGCACCATGACTCATACCAGCAACAAATCTGGTGGATTTGTATAGTTTCAATGAGAGGCAACCCAGAGATCTAACTGTACGAGAAAAACTGCACTTACGTCCAGTGCTGGCGTGGATAACAGCACATGTGTTGACTGTGTGACGTCAGCCGCATGCAGGCTGTTGTGGTAGGCCACATTGGCATGGTAATGATCCTCTAGCGTCATCACATAGGTAATGAATGTATCCACAGGGATCCGAAATGTCTTCAACAGATCACGCTCCTTGGAAGAGACCAACAAACAACATGTACTGTGGTACACTATACTTCTCTTAGCAATATTAACCAGAATTTAACGAATACAGTAACATTCTAGGAAGCAGCACAGAAACCAGAAATTCATCAGCCCAAGCACCTGGAAGATGGCAAACATGATGCAACTCAACGGTCTGTTATTGGAAAACTCAGCCACTTGGAAAATATTAAGGCCCCACTTATTCAAGTCATCCAGCTCCTGCAGAAAGCATACAAATATCTTTTAACATGAGACCATCCGTTTTATTTTGCTTAAAGACATTTTTATGTGTTAAGGAAGGCAATCGGTACCCTGGCCAGTGCATCTTCATGCTCAGTCTTGATCCCAAATCGTGGCAGAGCCTTGCTGGTCAGGCTGGAGCTGTGTGTCAGCTTCTTCACGCCACTGATATGGCACATGGGCTTCTCACGCTCCCGCAGTGTCGGAGATGGGATCTCCACTTCATTTTGCTTGTCTGAGGAACATACACAGACCTCATAAATTTAAATAAACAAAGATGTAGGAACTGCAGAGCAACATTTTGGTTGCTATAAAGCTGGAGCTCCATGGAGTTAAAAATAGCAGCGGAATTGGGCTAGATGCTGTAGAACAGAATGAGCGAGTTCACTCACCTAGGAAGGTAGTGGAGATGTACTCAGACACCTGGTTCCCTGAACGGCTCATCTCAGACAGATGAGACAGCTCCCTGTTTAGCATCCTCTTAAACTGAAGGACAGAGAGAGGAGAATGATCAATATCTCTGATGAAAAGAAACATAGGAGGGTTGGATTATATTACAGTATTTATAATGATACTTTGTATGTAATACTGGACAAGAATTAATGAAACTTTCAAATTACTGTCTACCGATGGTGCTCACACTAATTACAATTAGTGAGTAAGCATTCTTTCATTACCAGCAATAATCAATATAGAATGATATGAGAGCAATAGAATGTAAATGAATACAGCACATCATGAGATTTCTGGTGTGTAATCCATGCTGCTTTAGATATTTATAGGTATTCATTAAATTTCTTTGACAAAAAATAGAACTCGGCACCAAAGTCTAGTCCTTCTTGTTTCTAAATTGTATGTCACAAATACCCTTAAAATGTACTTCAAACAGTAATGAAGAAAAACTATTTCAGACATTTAACCTTGCTGTAACTTTGACCCTGTTTGGATCAATTCCAAAATCTAATCAGTTAATCTGTTTACAATGATAATTCCATATAAATCCTACAAACCACTCATTCTTGAGATATCTCACTAACAAGAATCTCAGACGGACAGACGGACAGATGGACAGACAGACAGACGGACGGAAGGACAGACAGCCCGAAAATATAAGGGTCTATCAAAAGGCCGTCTAATCTCAAAGAACACCATCTAAACATTCCAGTCTATAAAACATAAAACATTGTCAATAAGTAAGCAAATCATATTACAATTACTCCAATCCTAATAATTCATGGGCAAGCTCTGGACAGTACAAACAAAGTAACAATTTGACCTGCAAGAATCCAGCATAGCCTGAACAGCTACCAGCTGCCGAAACACCGGCCAAGCTGACCGAGCTGGTAGACCATCTTTGCCAGCTTGTAAGTGCTGGTAGATGGAAACAGTGTCGGAATAACTACCACTAATGCTACATCGTAGACATCGTGTTGTTTTACAGAAAATAACAGTGAGGCAGTTAGAACATCTCAAACATCTATTGATCAGTTTTTTTCTAGAATTAAGGAAGCTGGAAAATAACTTGCAGCTGGCAAAGCTTGACCAGCTCTGCCTGTGTTTTAACAGACTGGTAGCTGGATTGTTCAGCAGGGCTTTTCTTTCATAAATAAGCCAATTTATTAAAGCCAATTAGAAATAATCAGGCAAGAAAGATATGATAATATGAGTCTGTCAAAAACAACTCATCATGTTTCTATGTCATTTTCTAGTCTGTGTGTGTTAGTTATGCAGTACACATATGTCTGGTAGTATTGGACAGATGCTCATTTAAACCCAATCTCATCTCTAATATTATATTGTCAAGTCAATAACATCTATACTTGGGGAAACTTTGCTTGACTGGCCTGCATTTAATTAATCCTGGCACAAATCACTGAAGTGAAGCAATGGCAGAAGCAGATATTTGCGATATCTTGCAACCCAAATGCACAGATGCAGAGGAATATGTTTATACATTACTAAATTACTGCTAGGGTTAGATAAAATTATGTAAACACAGCGTAAAAGACATAACTAGACCCGACAGACTCGCTGTGGGATTCGGATGAGACCCCAGCGCAGTCCCACTGACTGGTCCTTCACACATTACAATCTCCATGGCAACCAGCAGGTTTCCTTAGCAACTGTCTCCTCACACTCCCTCCTGCGGCATTACAGGAGCAAGTCAACTGGTTGGGTGACAGCCAGAGAGAGTAGGCAGGTGTCTGTCTTTGACCTCCTTCAAGGTCATCGCTCTATACAGCAACTCACTCTTTCTCCATGTCCCCTGCTCTTTCATGTTCTACCTCAAATCCTTCTCCACATCATGCTTTTCCATGCGTTATTTTGTCCCTTTTTTTTCTCGACTGCTGCCTCCCCGCACAAAGCTGCTATATCCCCTGCCTTTACTCCCTCTCTCTGTTGTCCTCTTTTATCTCTTCCAATAACTGATCTTCTTCCTTCATTGGATCATGATGCACCACCAAATTAGACTGTAGTCTCTTATATGACTAGACATACCAAGAAGGTAGACATGAACAAACTGATTCAGAAATATGTGGAGCAAGAAAAAACAAATGTAAAGATCAGACTAATTACTGTTCGTTACCAGTATGGATGAACAGCCCAGTAACAATATCAAGGTGACTGTAAACTTCGCCAAAAGGCCCTTATTTACCATTTATCAAGGTCAGGACTTTACATTTTACATAAAATAATCAATAGAAAGATAAAAGATCAGGACTAATATTATAAGGAATGTGATCAGTATAGTCCTATGGTTCCCCCAGTCATTAGGAATCCCTTCACTGAATTATATATAATGTCCCAAAGGTGTTTGCATGATGCCAAGTCAAGCTGCAGCACTCATATTCTGCCACAGTTGTTTTTAGCATGTTTCTTCAGGAGGGTCATCTGACTTCCTATTCGCTGCCATTAAATAAGCTTATTATCATTAAACAATACCTAGGAAAAAAGAAATAACTTTCAGTTCAGGTCATAATGGATTTAATGCACACCTAAGGTCTGAAGTCAAAGTCTGTGGGTTGGGCAAGTTTTTAATTAAAAATCAATAGAACAGACCACCTGATGTGAAAGTCAGTTCATGATTAGCAAATAACGTCTCCCACAAGGTAAAATCACACTAATGAAATGCTCAAAGGAGATCAAATTATAAACATCCAACTGGGAGAAGTACAGAACTAGATATTTACTGGTGTAGTCTAAGTGCTCGTAGGTTGTAAAAGATGGAGAGAGGGATAGGAGGAACAGGTGTGAAGGACAGACAGTGAGACAACCTCTAAACAACAGAGCAAATATGCCATTCTTCTATGTGTCCCAGACATGCTCCTGGTGTTGGTGGTCAGGTTCACAGCTCAGAATTGATTTGAAGATCAAAGCAAAGAAGCCAACAGTTTAGACAACACTGTCTTGTAGAGCATATACTGCACATGTACCATAAATCTGTGAAGCTAAGATGCTTTCAAGTAAAATAATGATATGAAGTGTTTCTGTATATCAGATGCTAGAAAAACTAGCAGTATGCATAAAAAAACATCAGATCAATATTTGGTATGACTGTTTGCCTTTGCCTTTAAAATTTCATCATTTCTTTTCATTACACCATCATTCAGTTTATTAGATTATTAGTTTATTAGGAAATTAGCTGGTAGGTTGTTCCAAGCATCTTTGACAACTTGCCACATTTCTGTCGACTTTCGCTGTCTCACTTGGATGTTTCTGTTTTTAAAAGTAGTCTATTATTAAATATTCTTCTTTCTTTAACAACAAATTAACTTACTTTAATTAATCTGTAACATGCATTTGTTACCAATCTATTTGTTATCTGTGTGGTTGAGTGGTTGTTTCTTAAATGTTATTTATTTATTTATTTATGAAAATGAATGTTTGGACATCTAAAATTGACTCTTTCATACTGATTAACAAACAGTTAACACAAAATTTATAAAAGAATTTGGAGTGCCTATGACTTGCTCAGTACTGTAAGTATGAAAAAAACTTTTCTTTTTTTTTGTTTTTTTTTTTCCTTTTAACGTAACTATCTGATGTCTAACCAGAACTGTCCAATTGTTTTTGCCAGAATACCTAACTCTCTTCATCTTTGGCCTTTAACGCTCTTAATGCCCACTTTCACAATCAGTCAGGACAAACACCCCTTCCCATTTGGCCTGGGAGGCCTCTACTTCCTGTCCCTACCTGGTCCCACCAGCCAATGAGCCAGGGTTTGGAGCAGGTCTCACAGAACAGATCCATCAAGGGGCTCCTGCGCTCTGCGGCCTGCCCTCCTCCCTCCAGCCCTCCAACCGCCCCCAGCTCCAGCTCTGCCCCTCCTCTCCCCTGCAGGTTGCTGTAGCTGGAGGAGTGGGGCAGCCGGAAGGCTGCAGGGCCAGGTGAAGGTCCAGGTGAGGTAGCCGGCTCGATGGCCTCCACCACACCCATGCTGAGTGAGACCTGCGGCACGGGCCGCTGGCACAGGCAGGAGGCACGGTAGTGCAGCGGGGCTGGTGCAGCACTTGTACCCCAGCGGCATGCGGGCGCAGTCAGGGTGTGCTTGCTGAGGCCACAGCCAGCCCCGCCAGGCCACTCCAGAGTGTGGATTGGCAAGAGTCCAGGCACCCAAGGGTTCTTCCTCTCTGTTTTTCGTTCCCTGGTGCTTTACATGCAGGTGTCAGGTGCAGGGTGAGTTGTAAACGGCTCTCCAGGAGCCGCCTGGATCCGCAGTCCAAGAGGGCTACATTGCATCCCAGCAAAGGACCAGAGCTGACCCAAATCCAGCCGCGTGGGGAGGGGGGAGAGGAGAGGAGTGGACCAAGATGGAGAATTCGTGAAAAGGCAGACCGTCTGAAGGGCACGGGGAGGAGAAGGCAGTGCAGAGCAGGACAGAGACAGTGTAGTGAAAGGGAGGGAGAAATGTGTGAGGATGGAGTTGTGGGGAGACTGAAAGGTGAGTGAGACCAGAATGGCGACGATGAATGAGACGGAAAGAGCGAATGTGATGACAGGATAGGATGGAACAAAACACACAGCCAGCTGGCTACTAACAGGAACACTTGATCCAAAACATACACAGAAAACTGACAAGCAATGCAAATGGAAGAAACAGCGAAACAAAAATAGAGCCAGGGCCTTTAGCAATCCTATTCAAGCAAGGGTCTGGAAAAACAGCTTGTCTTTTGCTCGCTGTCCTTGGGTCTGTTGCCCCTCCCCCACGGTGGAGCTGTGAGCCGGGCCCCACGTTGCCACGGTGTGCACCGATCCTGTTCTAGGAAAGAGCTTAAGCTGCAGCTCCTATGCGTCCAGTGCTATTGCCTCCCTTTAGAGCACCAAATGCTTGAATCTACACACAGATGTGTCTGGCTAACCGATCCACCGCTGCCTGTTTCTGTGTCTTGAGCTCTGTCTCCCTGGATGCTGTAGACAGCTCTTGCAAGCTAATCAGCCTCTTCTGACGGGAGCGTGCATGTGTGTGTTTGTGTGCGGTGAGTGCGCGAGCGTGCACTCTTGATTGCGCATGTGCAGCAGAGGGCATGTCAGTGTGTGTGGGGGGAAAAAAGGAAAGTGTGTGTGTGTGTGTGTGTGTGTGTGTGTGTGAAAGACTCAAAGGTTTATGCTGATTCCTTCATGAATGGCTTTGGGTGTATGTCTTTGCTGATATATCAACATTTTCATCCCCAAAATGTAAAGCACTCTGTCTCTGTCAAATCACACACTTACAACCCTGTATACAACAGTCTTCCTTCTTTCCATCTTTCAGCTGTGTACACACTGTACAATTACAAGAATCAAAATGAAGAACAGCCTTGCATATTGCAACCCAGCTGTTTTTGGGCAATACAAAAATGAGAAAATGATCCTATTTCTTTAAGAGAGAAAGGTAGCAAAGAGAGGTAATGATATGCCATTGGCTCATATTGAAAGTACATGTTTTGTGGTCACTGCAGAGAGCCAATAGTAAAGCGGGAGGGGCAGACCCTGCTGCAGTTCCGTAGCAACCAAGGTTAAAGCATAGACAGCATCAGGACCTGAGAGCACCCTGTTCGCATCCCTTCTTTCTCTCTCTCTCTCTCTCTCTCTCTCTTGCTCTCTCTCTCTCTCTCGCTCTCTCTCTCTCAAGCCTCCCTCTCTTTCCTTTTCTTTCTTTCTTGTTCCCTTTTCTCTCCCCTCCCTCTTCTAAAAGCCAGAAGCCAGTGTATATGACAAGGCTGCCAGGCATTCACACAAATGCGCATTTGGTTGCACATACTGCAGGAGGGAGAGAGAGAATATACTCAGTTGGAAAATATATTTTAATCAGTTCTTCATACTAATGAGCACCTACACACAAAAACCAACAACTCAGATTTAAATGGAACGATCTGTGGTAAAGAAACCCACACCAAGATAACATTCAGTTTCTGCATTCTGCAGTCTTAAGTTATCTGTTTCAAATATCTGATCTTTTGTGTTGTAAAAGAATTGGATCTAATGAACAGGAATCTCGCTGGCCATATTACAGAGTGCCATGGGTATACAGTCAATGTTACTTCAGCGTACGCACGTAACCCTGGCCAGGAAGGATTAGATGCATGTAGATATACAAGCTGATACCAGACAAGAGGTATAACTGTTTTAATGTGGCAATTGTAGGAAGGGAAGGGATTGTAGGAATTGTAATAATCCCTAGTGGTAGTGCTGCAAAAAAAAAAGGTGAAAGCGCACCTTGTTGGAGGCCATCTCGCTGACAGAACGGTGTGTCTGGATGGTCTCCAGCTGGTCCAAACACCAGTCCAGCTCCTCCAAGGTTTCCCGTGCCAGCTGTTGGTATGTCTCATCTGTAGTACAGAGACACAAGAATAGTTACAGTGTTAGCACAACTTTACTCACGCATTAGAATAATGTTAGATCTCTGTGCTCAACCCCCTGTAGAGTCTGGTTCAATCAGAACATTAGGCATCTTCCCAGGAAATTTCCTCTCACTGTATAGCTGAAATTCTGAAAAGTCTTTGTATCTGCTTTCAGATCAGAATTACAATACTGATAAACAAATCACACAGCAAAGAAGTCCTAATAACCATACAAAACTCTGGAACTCTAATGCATACAGTATACAGCATTCAGTGTCAAAGAAAACCTGCTGGAATTCATTCAAATTACTATTTCCAAATTGTAATGATGACTTAAGACCTTTTTGCAACAGAAGTGACATGACACATGAGGCTTTTCATTCTACACCGGATGCTGTATGCATGTATCAGGCATACAAGGAGTGGAGCACTCGATTCTGTGACTTCTTTGTCTCTTTTATATAAATATAACACACAAATATCAGTAGTGACCATCAGATTATTATAAACATGCATTACCTCTATATTATCGCATAAAGTTAATTAATCCAGTGTTATTGGCCCTCTTACATTCTTTGACAGTTATATTTTTGCAAAGTTTGGATTTTACCCAAAAAAGTAATGGTTAAAAAAATAAAAATGTGTGTAGAAAGTCTGTCTTTAAAATGATAATAGAAACTTTATTGAAGTGGCTATAATAATATGTTACCTTCCTTGTGCACATAAAAAGTAGCACAGCAGTGCAGTATCCTTACAATTACAGTGAATGCATGACCCTAAAGTTATCACATCTATCTGAAATATGAGAACTGATCAAGGATTATAATATTTTTTTTTATAACCTGCTTGTAGTCTGGTGGTAATCTGATATTACAGCTTGTGAGTCTGAAGCAAAATAAACAGAATCAGCATAAAGTGATTCCAATGTAAACAGAGGACAAAATGTTATCTGACCTGAAATTTCTTTCTGACATTTACAGCTCGCTACCACCCCAAGCACACACTAAATACACCTGTATTTCACGCAGTGTCATAATTCCTTTTTTTGCAATCGTGCAAGCAGATTTTCAATCCTACCCTAGATTAGTACCCTAGATTATTGCTGTTCCGTTTTTCTTGCTATGACATCTTCTGAATTAAAATCCAGAACGTTCTCTGTTGCATAGACGAGACACTCTATGAGCAGAAAGCCATTACTGAAAAAAGCCATATGAAATGTGTGGAAATGGAGTTTGCCAAAAGAAATGTTGGAGATTCAGCAAACATGTAGAA
Source organism: Pangasius djambal (assembly GCA_022985145.1). NCBI lineage: Eukaryota > Metazoa > Chordata > Actinopteri > Siluriformes > Pangasiidae > Pangasius > Pangasius djambal. The sequence goes on from CM040997.1 coordinate 17,507,318, forward strand.
AAAGGTTCTCTGGCCCGATGACACCAACAGTGAACTTTTTCAGTTTGGCCTCGGCACACAGTGCTATATTTGGTGGAAATCTACCACTGCTCACTACCCTAAGAACAACATCCCCACAGTGAAGCATGATGGTGGTAGCATCATGTTGTGGAATAGCTTTTCAAGAAATCAGCAGGTACTGGGAAAGTGGTTAGAGTTGAGGGCAAAATGGATGGAGCCAGATACAGGGCAATTGTAAAAGAAAACCTGTTCCAGTCTGCAAGAGATTTAAGGCTGGTGCAGATGTTCATGTCCCAACAATGGTCCTAAGCACACTAACAAAGCTACAATGGAGTGCTTCAAAACCAAGAACCTGAATGTGTTAGTATAGCACACTCAAACCCAGACCTCAATCTGATTGAGAATCAGTGGTGAGAATGCTGTTCACCAACAGTCTCCATCCAATCTGACAGAGCAATTTTGCAAAGAAGAATGGGCAAAAATATCCAGTTGTGCAAAGCAGATAGTGTCATATCCCAAAAGACTCTAAATGCAGCCAGTTGTAGTTCTTATGGCGGTAATTAAGCATTTGTCACAAGAAAAAAAAAAAGTATGATGGTTAGTGTTTTTGGCAGTTGTAGTAAAAAATTAACACCTTTTATCAGAAAATATATACTATACATCCAAAACTTGTTTTAATCACACTGAACACAGTGAACGGCACTATTGTTAGCACTCGTGAAAGAATTATGGCTCCCACACCATACTTAGATTCCACTTTAACCCCTAGGAGTGGCATCAAGGGGGGTGTTGCCATCAAGAGAACATGCTAGCATTTATCTACCAGCCTCAGCAGAACAGAGCAGGCACCAAACAGTTTGTAATTTATTTTCATCATAGGGGCAAGCCACTGAGAGCTGTTTTTAGTCTGATTAAAGAGTCTGGTAGGCCTCCAGCCCCTGTTGCCCATATTGTTCCACTGCGTCCGGTGATATAATTCATTTTGTCCTGGCAGCAGTGCCTACAACAGGAAGCGTGGTGCAAGTAAATGTGAGAGACAGTGTGTGGGAAGAGCGCTAGTGTGTGTGGGAGAGAGAGAGAGAGAGAGAGAGAGAGAGAGAGAGAGATGCTCTCCAGTGACTAATATTTATTACAGTAAACATACCAGAGAGTGTTGCTGGTGGAACTGTAGATTGGCTTGCAACTGGCGACCTCCTGTGGACAAAAAGAGACTTATAGTCAGCTTCATGGCTGAAGGATGCCCTCTGCTGGTGGTAAATGCACTGACAGAACCATGATCTCAGCTAAGTCAGGGGAGTGATGGATGTAAACAAGCTTGTTGTAAATGAAGGATATACACTGACAGAGAACTTGTATTTTGCTTTTTATCAAATATGAAATTCTTATTCTGACATGTAGATAAATTTTAATAAGGTGTTATTGCATTGTCGGTTTACAATCCATACAATGTGCAAAATATAAGAAATAAGGGAATAAGGGCAATTCCAGATGGATGTGATATTTGCACTCATGTTGGCTAACAAAATGTCACACAGCAGAGTCGAGCTGAGGATCAATGAGTCAGTTTGCATTTGTTGTCATTTAACCTTTTGAGAACAATGCAGTCAAATCTAAAAAAATAAATAAATAAATCATGCGCTGATTTACACGTTTCAGAAACACAGCAGTTTATCAGGGTTATGGATATGACATCAAACAGACAAACCTTTGTGGGAGACACATTTTCATATTTTCTACAAACTCTATGAATTTTAAAGACCATCATAGAAAGCATTATATGTACAACATGAAAGAGATGAACAATAAAGTGTAGATTTGAAGATATTTCTTGTTTTGAGAATACATCATTAAGAAAAAAAACTGGTTTTATGAATGTGACATTTTTGCATAATGGCTGTGACGTGTCCATATATTTAATGTATAAACAATGCAGTTTTCTCTATAATTCATCCAGTGAGGTTAAATACATTGAAAAATGAGTGAAAGACATAAGTCAGCAGTTTAAAAGTAGGTTTGTTCCTGTGCTTACAGCTTTATTTTTCCATGGTGAAGCTGACATTTGCGTGGAATTGCCCATAAGCAGAATTAGTGTAAGTTATATTTATTAACCATCCTCTGAGTCAACAAGAGCTGTTTTTATAAAATAGAATTATGGCCCATCTTTATGACACAGTGCTATAATTCCTTCTGCATATCATAGAAATGACTTTATGAAATGTGCTTTAAATCATATACAAAAGGTATGTTGGGCTGGAAAGCCCTGAGAATGCAGTGCGGCAGTGGCACATAAAAAATGACAAAGACGAAAGTAAGACTACTTTCTAGACACTGCACTAACTTGTCAGTAGGCGATGTGACATTGGCAAGAATGGTGAAGTTGCTTCTGACAGTACGGAGACTGGCCAACACCTAGGACAGAGAAAGAGGAGGGCTGAGAGGGCAGGATGTCAACACCATCTTTGTTATTCTTGAGCAAAATTCATAATGCGATCCCATGTAGAATCTACGACACAGTTTACCTGAGCAAAAGGGGTGACTATGAGGTCCTCAGCATGGCTAGAGAGAGACAAAGAGAGAAAAAGAGAGATATGTTTGAAATCTATATATACTATAGATAAAGCCTGTATATTATAGATAAAGCCTGTTATTCTTAGCCCAAGGAAACAATACAAGAGAACAAAATCATCTGTGCTTGAAAGAAAAAGACTTGACACCACAACAGAATGTTTATTTCCATAATTTAGTGCCTGTGCTGTAGTGTAGATAGGGGAGGGCACTTTCATTAATGCAACATTAGATTTGGTCATTTTGGGTAAAGTACACAGGGTAAATGTGTAATCCTGCACAGTGGTTCACAGCAATTATGCATTCGGGCTGTGCGGAAAGTGACCAGTGAAATGTGTGGGTCACATGTCAGGTGTGTGCTGTTGTGAATGAGGCTGCTTACCCCTCGCTGTTGATGGAGGAGTTGCGGGACATGGTCTTAGGTGACATATCATAGTCAGAGTCGGAGCGGTAGAGGAAAGACTCCCTCCTGCCACTTTGGGGGAAGGAGGGATGGAGCACAAGCCCCGGACTCGCCTGCAAATCCATTGGGCTGCGGCCAGGAGACGGTCCATTTTCACCTTCAAAACTGGAGAAAGGGATATACAGACAGGAGTGGCGGGAGAGAGAATGAGACAGACAATGAGAAAGATTACAGATTTAGAAAGAGGTAAACGCATCTTGTTATTTAGATCAATCATGAAGATTCCTTTACTACAGACAGTATTAGCCTCCTACTTTGAGACAGGACAAAGAGAGTCGTGAGTCTCCCCACATACAGCAGACATTATCTGAGCGTTTAAAGCGCTGAGACAGACAGATCCTGAGCCACCCGGCATCCCCATTAGCATAACCATCAGCAGCCTAATGGGAAAAGATCTTCAGCCTGCTTCGCCTTGTTTAGGATAATCACTGGTACATGCAGCCATTATCTTGACTGTAAACAATAGCGATGTCCATAGAAGGCACACATGTCTACAACAGTTACGAGCTGTGAATGGAAAAATACTAATGATAAGCACAAGGTGTTCAATCGCTGGTTCCAAAGTATGTTTGTACAGTCATGCTACACTGCTAATGTGAACAGAAGAAGTGAAGAGAGCTGATTGGCATCAACAATTACTGAGGTGTTTATGGCCCATAAGCTTCCCGCCGTCAAATCATCTCCGCGCCATCTCTACACACATCAGACACACATTATGGCTGCTATCAGCATAGCATGATGTCCTATAAAGAAAAACAGGCAGAGTGGTGTGGCGTTTAGGAAAGTGAGCTCAGCGTAAGGAATAATTTCAGTAGCTATAATTCTGGGGTGTATTATTCAGTGCTAAACCGTGAATGCTGCAGTTCAGCCACATGGACTGGTGTGTCTAGGATCAGGACCTAAGCCGAGGAGGAGGAGGAACGTAAAGTGGGAAGGTTTCCTGGCGCATGCTGAACTCCTTTGAGTCATCTCTGGGAATTCTGGGGACGCTGCAACACTCAGAATTTCAAACACACACTAACATACACCAAAAGAAAAAGAAAACGACATGCAAACACTCAGCGTCAGAACTCGAACCATGCCAAGATTTTTTTCACCCGCTGTCTTTTTCTCTGTTTCTGTCAGTCAGACTTCCTCCCCCTCACTCCTTTTCTCTCTCTAGGAGTCTAATAACCCTGTTCCCACACATACACAACAAAACATGGCAGATGCAGTATCGAAAGCCTGGCCACTCATTTCATGCACTGATGAAGAGCTAGCCTGAGTCATTTTAGTGAGCACTAGTGCTGCCGAAACTGCATTACAGAACCAGCTTTTTTGCTTGTTTATTTTTGGCCTGTTTATGAAAAGAGACGGAACAGTCAAAGGCCTGTCTCTGACTCCTGTGGTGCTATCATCTCTCCGGAGAAGCTGGGTGACCAAGTTTGCTCACCCCTTCACTCACCACTTGGTTTAATGGACACGTTGCTCTACTCCAGTCCAGTCCAGACCAATCCATCATTCCACAATCTCCCATCGCCTTCCTTCTATAAGCCTGATTTCTACCTTCTTACTACAGACATTCTTTTCCTTCTGCATTCTCTCCCCTTCCTCTCTCTTCCCTTCTTCTTATCTCCAGCAAACAGAGTTTCTATCCAAGTGGCAAGAAAACATATCAGTGTGAGGAATAGACTAAAGGCACCACAGAAGAGGGCTGGGGGTGACTTAGGGCTCTAAATATTTACATACTGTGAAAGGCTGGAGCATGCAGTGTTTTCTTACAAAACGTTTTCTTTTCCGTCAAGAACTGTGGCAAGGTCAGGAACACACACAAGTTTTCCTAGATAAATGTAAATATGGACTTGTCCTTCCTTGCCCTCGACAAGCAACATACACTGCAAACATGTATATCTTATCAAGTGGAAATATCTTGAATATAGTCAAATGTATCTAGTATTAGAGATTAAAATAAACCAAAACTAAACTTATTAAGCCGATTTCTAGACTTTTCTTTTTCTAATTTCAAGCTTGAAATTAGGGGGAAAAGTCTAGAAATAGGTATAATAATCTTATTTTTCAGTTTATTGTAATTTTATCTCAGCAAATACTAGATAAATTTGACTATATTCAAGATATTTTATATATGACATTTTTTGCAGTGTCTGTACAAGTTCTTCAAAATGAAGCTTGTTTTCCCGTGAGTAACTACTTATTTTTGCTTTTTTTCTTTTATTCAGAGCAAATTACATTTATCTGTCACATCAGTTGCACACATACAATATTTGTGTGTGTGTGTGTGTGTGTGTGTGTGTGTGTGTGTGTGTGTGTGTGTGTGTGTGTGAGAAGAGGGAGAGGGAGTGAGTGGGTGCATACGCATGCTCCTTCTTTCTCTGTCTCATGTTAATGCTTTCTGAAGTCATGTGACATTTTTTTAAAAGAACTGAGAAAAAAACCTGGCGCATCACCCAGCCAGTCTCAAGTATCATTCACAGAGGAACATATAAAGAAAATAACAAGCCTTGTCAAACTTCTTTTTCTCCTGACTCTCCTGTGTCTTCTTGCTCTCCCACTACCCCATTCCTTCTCTCCCCCTTTTTTGTGTCACTTTACTTCAGTCTTTTTCAGTTCACGTCTCTCTACATCCTCTGCCTCTCTCTTTGTTTATAATTTTGCCTCTGTAGCTATGACTCAGTGGTGAATAAAGCAGGAGCCAAGTGTGTGTTGCTACACTGGAGCATTGGTTTGTTTGTAGGTTATAGAAGATCCATGGATCATACTCACAGAGCCACAGAAAATGACGTCTTTAATATGAAACATGAGCTGCTGTGTCCAACAGAATCTATGTACATGTTGAAACTGAAACGTCATTGCTGAAATTTACTGTGTGTGATTTGTGACTTAAACTAGGCCACCCTCAAGTGCATACAGGATAGACACGCAGTTTAATCTAACGGCACAAATGAATACACCTGACATAGTAATTGATATGCATCAGTAGTCAATGATGGGGGGAAAAAAACACTAAATAAGATACGTACAAAAAACACACACTTCTCTCTCTCATGAACACACACACAGTGATTATAGGCTGGCACCTCTCTTTTTCACTCAGTGATGAGACAACCCCTGGAGAGCAGAACTCTGGACAGTGACATGATGATCAGAGGGTGCACAGAGGAAAGGATTTCTGCCAGCTGGATATCTTTCCCTATACAAGATAACATGCTAACATCAGAGCTTCCCTAAGCTGCCAAAAACAAGCTTTCGCACATTGATTGCCTTGTTTAATGTACCTGGTCCTGAATTACTATCCCTGGAGTGACTACAGAAAGTCTTGAAACTGACAATAATTGCAGCAGACAACCAGGCTGATGAGTGTTCCTACTGATGTGTGCTGAAAAAAAACAAAACAAGAGAAATCCCACACGAGATGACTAACCAAAGGGTTTTTAAGATTCATAATAGCTTTCACATGTGGTACTTGAAGCGTGAGTAGAATCACTGAAAGGTTTAAAGAGTTAAAAGTGCACATCCACTCAAGACAGTTGGACCACAAATGATTTGTTCATTTGTGTTTTCACATACCATATACCTGTGAAGTAGGTGTGAATTCACTGGGAAAAAGACGTCTTAGCAACTTAGCAACATTTCTCATTGTGAGATAATTATATAACAAATATAAAACCATTAAGCCTATTTCTAGACATACACTCAGGTTCATAAATATTTGGACAATGACAAAGTTATTGTTATGTTATCTGTCTACCACAGTATGAGTATAAGCTCAAAGTGCAGTCTTTCAGCTTTAATATGAGGGTATTTATATCCAAATCAGGTGAACAGTGTAGTAATTACAACTCTGTGTATGCGGTTCCCCCCTTTTTAAGGTGCCAAAAGTAAAGGGACAATTGGCTGCTCAGCTGTTCCATAGCCATGTGTGTGTTATTCCCTCATCTCATATTTCACTTACAAGTAAGCAGATAAAAGGTCTAGGCTTGATTTTAAGTATGGAATCTGTTGCTGTTAACTATCAGTATGAAATCCAAAGACTTCACTGCCAGTAAAGTAAGCCATCATAAGGCTGAAAAATCAAAACAACCATCAGCTCACACTGGTGAACTCAGGAACACCAAAAGGCCTGGAAGACCACGGAAAACAACTGTGAGGGATGGCAGAAGAACTCTTTCCCTGGTCAAGAAAACAAGAACAGCTGGGCAGATCAAGAACACCCTCCAGGAGGAAGGCGTATCTGTCAACAAGCAAGAGAAGACATCACCAGAGTAAATACAGAGGGTTTACCCCAAGATGTAAACCATTGGTAAGCCTCAAAAACAGGAAGACCAGGTTAGAGTTTGGCAAAAACATCTAAAAAGCCATTGCAGCCCTGGAACAGCATCGTATGTAGAGATGAGACAAAGATCAACTTGTACCAGAATGATGGGAAGAGAAGAGTTTGGAGAAGAGAAGGAAATACTCATGATCTGAAGCAAACCACCACATCTTATGGAGTGGCTGTGTATGACCGCCAATGCAACTGGTTCCCTTTTATTTATTGGTGTTGTGACTGCTGACAAAAGCAGCAGGATGAATTCTGAAGTGTACTGGGTGATACTATCTGCTCACATTCAGGTAATTGTTTCAAAACTCATTGGGCAAAGTTTCACACTGAAGCTGGACAGTGAAAATCTAATAATCTAAGCTAAGCAAAGAGAAATATTAGATGAATTTTTGTATTCAAGATATTTTTATCTTTACACGATATGTTTATTTTAAGAATCATTTTTTTGCAATGACGGCATTAGTAATTTACGATTATAAGCATCAAAATGTATTTACAAAAAGAGCACTTTAAACTTTAAAGTTAAAGGTATGTTTCTCAAACCAAACAACAGCACTTGTTCAAGTTGCTTAGCTAATAGTTTATTATTAGTACTGGTAACTAGTTCAGTAGCGGGTACAGTAACATCCCTGCTTTTTAAATCAATAACTGCTTTTTAAGTGTTGCTGCCTCACAGCCCCAGGGTCCTGGTTCAACTCTGAGCTCAGGTTACCATCTGCACTGGGTTTTGAATGTTCTCCCCATGTCTGCATGGGTTTCCTCTGGGTCATCTGGTTTCCTCCCAACACCCAGAAACATGCCAGTAGGTGGACTGGTGATTCTAAATGTGTGCAAATGTCTGTTTGCATGATACCCTGTGATGTGATCCACCATGACTCTGATTCATCATGACTCCAGCCAGGGTGAAGCGGTTACATTTTTTTGCAGTGCAACCATCTAAATAGTTTCTAGATAGTCTCTTTTTTGTTTTCTCATTTTCGTTCCCCATGTTAAAAATGTAAAAAAAAAAAGAGAGATCTCGTGTTTGCAAAGTAATATTTATACCACAGGAAAGGCAACAATATGGTTCCTGGGGACTAAGAACAAATGAAAAATAATATAAACTTTTCAAGAATGTCAATTTGTTTGCATTTATTTAAAATGCTCCTTGGGAGGTGCTAGTAATTTTGGCACATATATGTTTGTTCGGGAAAAAAAAACTATTATTTTAAAAAGTATTTTTAATGAGAATTTTTTTAGGAAAAAAATCATTTAACCTATTGTTTGAGAGGAAATTTTTTGAATTATTGTGCTTAGTTTAATACAACACAACACCCTTTTGTGACATTGTCTTCATCAAGATCTCAACAACATCAAACCTCACAGTAACTCCTCTTTGCGTATCAGAGTCATTTTCTCTTCCATTGATCCTCAACACCACTCTACTTCTTCCACAGAAATGCTAAAACCCTGTCTCCATTATGTTGTGCTCTCATTCCTACCACCAATGCCTTTTTTTCAGACTTGCTGTTGACACACATACTTCTACATTCTGGACATCTTTGGACTCAGTCTGCTCTTTAACCTGCAGCAAGTTAGCAGACTGACACCTTCCAGCCCCTGGCTGTCTGACATTCTGCATTCTGGAAGAACAAGCGCACAGTGCTGAGAGAAAATGGAGGAAATTTAAAGAAACTACAGATCTTACTAAGTATCAAGCATTGCTTGCTTTTTTCCCCCTCTGCTGTTCCTACCAGTAAGACAGTCTTCTTTCGTTCTAAAATAAACACATGCATCTATGACCCACATAAATTATACTCTTCCTTGCAGCTCTCTTCAGCTTTTCAACACCTTACTTTCTTCTGCACTTCCCTTGCATTAACTGACTTTTGTATTACATATTGGATTTCACTTTATTTTATTATTATTTATTAACTTAGGTTTGAAATCCTTTCATTATTGATTGCCTTTTGTACTCTGTATGCACTTAGGTTTGACATGGTCTTCTTAGACCACTCTAGCACTAGAACCACACTATAGCCAAAGGTATGTGCACCTGACCATCAGACCCATATGTGCTTCTTGAACTTCCCATTCCAGATTTATTTCTCCTTTGCTGTTATAATGAGCTCCACTCTTCTGGGAAGCTTTCCACTAGATGTTGGAGCGTGGCTGTGGGGATTTGTGTTCATTCAGCTACAAGAGCATTAGTGAGATCAGGCGCTGATGTTGGGATGTCGAGGAGGTCTGGGGTGCAGTCGGTGTTCCAGTTCATCCCAAAGGTGTTCAGTGGGGTTGAGGTCAGGGCT
>CM040997.1:17517051-17538338 GCA_022985145.1 Pangasius djambal
GCCTTCACACACCATGTCTTCATGCTCGCTTTGTGCACAGGGGCATCGACATGCTGGAACAGGTTTGGGCCTCTTAGTTCCAGTGAAGGGAAACTGTAATATTACAGCACACAGAGACGTTCTATACAATGATGTGCTTCTGGCTTTGTGTTAACAGTTTGGGGAAGATCCATACATGAGTTTGATGGTCAGGGGTGCACATACTTTTGGCCATATAGTGTAACATTTGACTGTTGTTGTTCAGGTTGTTGTTCATGAATCTTTATATATTTCCTAGATGCTGCATATCACTGCGTCTTCAAGTATTTGGACATTTTGTAAATCATTCCATAATGTCCCACGTGTCTCATCTTTAAACACAAGTGCAGAGAAGTTGCACTGAGTCACATACTTTCATTGCTCTTTCTCTCAACAAGCAACATGCATACCCTAACCACTGCTGTAACCTTTAACCAGAACAGTCACAACCACTGGCCAATAATCATCTCACAATCTCAGTGTGGCTATGAATCTGTACATGCTCTTATAATGCCTGGGAAACACCACAGGCACTCACACTTTACACAGCAAATGGAAATGGATTTTATTTTCTCCCTTATATCAACGCTTTGAAGCTGGAGTGAATGGGCTGCTAAAAATTAATTAAACCTAGGAGCATACATACCATTCTTTTCTGATGACCTCCTGACTAATTGTTCATTAAAAGTGGACACGGTGCCCACAGGCTTTGCTGACACAAAAGCCTGGCCTCAACCTATGATGGAGCTATGAGTGTTTTTGTGATGCTCTAGCAAAAAAAAATACAGATATGAAGGATATTGTTTTATAAAGGGCCCACTTTTCTGCTTTAAAAACCTGGCCATTTATAAAATGAAATCCTTCATTTTTCTCACCCGAGTTAGTGCTTAACCCCTCCTACACACACACACACATGCAGCTGAATGGAGTGTGACAGTTATTTCCTACCTCTGCTTCCTCCAACAGCTAAGCACAGATGCTTATTTCCAAGTGTGCACCAAAGCCCCCTACACCCCTTCTACCGCCTCCCTGTTCTGAGCTGCAGCTGATCTAGAGCAGTGGGGGAAATGGTCTATTTAGTTGCACTGCCACTCTGACTGCATATTACAGCGAGGCCACAGCTCAACAGCCTCGCTGGTGACTCACTGGTATATTTTAGGAAAGACACAGAAGTGTGTTCTTTCCCCCTCTCCCTCTAGCCTCCAGAGCATTGATATGTATTGCCAACCCACCCATCCACCTGCCCACCTGCACTGCCTCCCTCCCCCACCAGGTGAGTGCCAGGGCTATCTCAGTTCCATGCAAAAGGTCATGATCCGAGTCCAGTGACCTTCCCTGACTTTTGCCTCATACACACTGTGCAGGTCGGCCTGAGCCAGGCAGCATGGCCACATGGTTATATTACAGGCTGGGGAGGAGTACAGCAAATTACATGGTACACAGGATCAGAGATTATGTGCTGAAAGTGGCCCAGCACCAAAACCCCACCAGCAGCTTGCAAATTCACCATGCTGTTTTGCTTCATATGTAAAATCGTTCACTTGGGACATACGTCAGACATAGTATGCAAGAGGCTCAAACCTATGTTTTTCAGGAAATCTACATATCCTTCAGAAGGCTTCTAAAGCAAGCAGTCATTTGGCTGCGTCTGCCTGGTCTCCCCAGACGAATGTTTTGCCAGTCCCACTCACATGCCTGATTGCCATTCACTCAGTGTTTCACCATATTCCTGTGAAAGCCACCAGGGACATCCATCAGTCACATTAATCCAACCTTTTCAGAGCACTCTTGCACAAGCTGAAACAACAACTGGTTTCACAACAAGCACAGCCCATCATTCCAGTCAATCCCTCAATCTCAAAACATCACCTGAACCTCCATGGCAGCATGCACTCCAAATATTCTTGTATTATGTTTGATGCGGTTTCGTGTATCGTCCTATAATAAAACACTAATCTGCAGAGATTCCACTGGGCTGTACCCTCGCTATAGAAACTTATAGCTCAATCTAAATCCTATTGCACGAAGGCCCATGCTGTTCTCAAACCGTCTATATCAGTCTGCATCACTGTGGAAGTGTCTGCTCCATCAGCAAGCCAGCAGCCATCAACCTGGTTCCCACCAGTCCCACCAGTTCCCCATTTCACGTCCTCATCTGCGGCCTGACTAATTACTCGTGAAGTGCTCAACAGCATACTAAAGACTCCCACTTCTCCCACTGTCTCCCTCCATCTTGCTCTCACATTTCACATTAACACACTCTGCAAGCCTGGTCATTTAAATTCTACTTGCAACACTAGGGTTCGTTTAGGGTAGGAAAATGGAAATGAAATAATAAAATGGCTTTTGACAACCGACTGTTTTAGTTTAAAGACTGTATGCTTTTAAGGTTTTAATGATTTGGCACCTTGTCTCTGCATTTTGGAAACAAAATCAAATGTTTATCTCTAAACGCAATATATTAGTCTCTAAATACGATGCTGAGAATATAGATGAACTGAGATGAAAACAGATTGAGAGGCATTTTTCAATTTAAAAAAAAAAAAGGTTCATTTCCTCTGCTAGTGTTGGAGCGCATTTATGAAAATGTGACAACATGAGCCACATTACCAGGCTGGCTGAATAAAAATAATTACAGATGCATGCTGAACGGCATACCATCATGCCAGCTCTCTAATAACACCAATCGACCTGCAGTATGTGAAATATATGTTATTGATCAGCAGAGTTCTACATTGTAGAAGGCCTAATAAAGTAGCTCAAATAAAATCCCAAGCTCAGTAATGAGAAGTTCATTAATATAGATTTTGGTGCCGCAGATCTAAAGAGTCACAGTAAATGACTAGGAGGGCCGCCGCTGGTACATGCACTTTATGTCAGATGGTAATTTGGAACGCATCTCCTCAAGTTCCACCCGATCCTGATCTTCAAGTACAACCCACACATGAAGAGGTATTTTTAGACGATCACCCTATCTCTGAGATGGAATGCGTAACTCCCTCTCTGCGGGCTGAGACTGCTGAGGTTCTGTTATTTTAATCCAGACTGGAGTGAGAGAGAAAGAGAGAGGGAGTGAGTCATCAAGAGCTACCTTTGTCTCACTGTAGAGATGCCTTCCCCTCCACCACTACCTCTCCATGTTTTCCTGTATCTAAAATATGGCACTTTCATCCTTAGCAGAAGAACCACTGAATGGTGGAGCAGTTTAGATACTTAACATATTATTTTTAAATATGAAAGGCATGTTTAATGCTTGCCATGACAACCTAAAGCACGCTTCATCAAATGCCTGGTGTTCTTTTTGTGGCATTTTGGGGTCTCAGTTTCTATAAGAAGAATGTAGAGTTTAGATAAGTGTTAACTTCGGATACAATTGTTCCACTTTTTGACTGAACTACTTGCCAGGAAACTTTGTGTCCAGGTCCAAGATGAGTCACATTTGGTCATATCACAAAATTATGATGACACAAACTGTAGTTCAAATTGAATTCCAACAGTTTAAGAATTTATCATTAACTGGTATACACACCCATTAGAAAAAAATATCAAAAAAATGATCTTTTTATTAACTCTATAGTTTCTCCTAGACAGCAATAAAATTCATGAAATAGAAAGAAAAGGAAGACTTTTGCTCGAGTTAAAAGCAGAAAAGACCTCAGTAACCTCACACACATCTCCTCTTGAGTAGAGAGCTTAAACAAGTCACACATTATACTTGGATGTGCCAAGTTAATTATGTGTTCATTCAAATATACTACTAAGTTACTTTACCACTTTTACTACAGGCATACTAATTTATATTTGGGGAGATACCTTTTACACTTTACTTTTGATGTGATATAATGCCTAAATATATTCAACGAGAATTATACTAGTGTATTTTTTATATGCTAGCCTAAGAGAGAATTACACTCAGTGCCAAGTAAATTATTAAAGAACTTTTTGACGTAATAATACAGGCATGAATAGTATTGAGTATGCTAAATATTCAGGTCTACTTATTCATCGTCCACATTAAACTGTTTATTCCAATTTTATGGGAGTAATTTTTTTAAACTAGTATACCAATATGCTCAGAATACATTTTTATCAAGCATTTAAAATTGTATTTGGCGAAAAGATTTCAATTCCCTTTTTTTTCAATGGTCTTTAAACTTGATTTCAGCTAATAACTGAAATCACATAAAAGGTTTTGGCACTATTTTGACAGCTGATCAGATAGCTAGATTACATTAGCCAAGATAATGTCAATAGCTACATCAGTAAGGTCATGGTCAATGGTGACCATGTCAGGTGACTAGATCAAGGACTGTGTATTAAAGGTGAATCCTAGTTGGGATTCAAAAAAAAGAAGCCAAAATGTCTCTGAGGCCCTCAGTACAATTTTAACCCTGCACATTCCCATGTTAGAGAATGGGAAAGGACCCAAATTTACATTTTAAGTTACATCTCCACAAATTATTTTCTGGAACAGTGTTCTGTATTTTTTACAAAATCATTTGACCCTGATATCTCCTCCAGAAATAAAAGGGCATGGTTGATGAGGTGACTGACACTTTTGGACATGACAGTCAAGCCTCATGAATGTGCATATGCTTTCCAACACACGCCTGAAGCTCTTGACAGTTCTGTAGCAAAGTCATGTCTTGTTATGCTGTAAATTGTTCTAACAGACCCTCAGCAGGGAGTTCTCAAGCTGCTGCACTGATATTATAACTAGCAAACCAACATGAATTCAAGGCAGCTAACACTAGCTAAATTTCATAACAGTTTATTGACTGTATGGCATGTATTAGCTAACACATGATTACTGCTGTTCACCAGTACAGTCTCACTTGGTACATTCCATTAGCTCCTTATACTTACAATACTTTGATTTAAATGATGGATAATGTCAGCTAGCTAGCAAATGGTAGCTCAGTCAGTCATAACTCAAAGCTCTAAAATGTTTTCCTGACTTCAGTAAATTCAATATGCTTATTGAATGAATGAAACAATATACTAATATCCACTTTAGTTAAGGGCTCTTTCGAGAATTCACAATGGGTTTTCCATGTTAAGTGAAATCATCCCTTCTCACTGTTCCCCTTGTGCTTTTTGTTTGTAGCCATGACTAAATATCATTCTACGTTAATTAATTTGCAGGTGTAGTCAGAGAAAAAAAGCCTCTTGTATTTTAGCTAACTGTGCGGAGGAAAAATTGTAAAATGTTGGATGGTGGGCCACCTATCATACATTCTAATATAGAAGCTGCAGGCCAAGTAACATCTGTCCACGGGCCACATCTGGCCGTGGGGCTGGACTTTGGACAACATTAACATCTTCAGCTAACCAAAAACAGTTTATGCCCAAATCTCACTCATTCTTAAGTGGAAAATTTCACTTGGATACTCTTGGAAATCATAAAGACTATGACACTCACACTGAACATCCTTTAAACACACTCAATAATATTTGACTATATGTTATATAATTGTGTAAGAGTAATGATTTACAATCCCACTGTCCATTATCACACAGAAGAGGATGGCTTCCCTTTGGGGTCTGGTTCCTCTCAAGGTTTCTTCCTCATGGCAGCTCAGGGAGATCTTCCTGTCCACTGTCGCCTTTCGCTCGTTCATTAGGGAATTAAATCTATATCTGGATTTCTGTACAGCTGCTTTTTGCACAATGTCTACTGTTAACATTGCTGTATAAATAAATTTTTTTAAATTATGCTATTTTTACAGTTCTCAAAATTATGTTTCACTGTCTCAAAATAATGAGGAAGTTTCTCAAGATTATGGATTAATATTACAGAAGGTTCATCTCAGATATTGGTAACACTTTATAATACTGTTCCACAATGTAGTGCATGTAGTGTTATGTATGCATGGATCGCCCCCTTGTCAAGTGAACATTATTAATCATAACTGACTGATGATAAACAGCTTTAGAATCAACAGGTCAAATATGCAAAAAAGCTTAATGAGCATATTATATTCATCTTGTTTGACAGCAAAGAACAAACAAAAATAGTCTAAAGATTTTCATTATTTGTATTGATCTGTCCGCTCTGTACACACCTTCAAAATTATTTTGTCATGGCAGATTTAGAAGACACCCTGATATGGTTCCCAGGTATTATAGCACATTAAGGATGCTAACTGATATAATATGGAAAATTAGAACCGTGGGAAAGGATATAAGCTAAATATGGAAAATACTTGGAAGAAAATAATTGGGTGATATTTCGATTTGGATATTTTCTTTTTTTCCGTCTGATTGCATAGTGATCAACCTGTTAGAGAATTTGTTTATTCTGACACATCAGACATAGAAATTTGCCCCAAAACAGCCTTGAGTGCAATGAAACAGACTTTTTTTTTAGTCTGTGACACAAGATGTTAACACCTATGCACTTAAATATATAACTATGTATGAATAAAGGAAACATAATGGCATAGAAATTACACATAGTAATAGAGGAAGTAAAAATAGTCATTAGTGAAAGAAAGGAAAGGTTTTCCGAGCGGATTGTTTTGTCTTTAAAAGCAGCATGGGTTCCACTGGCCTTCAGGCAAGAGTCGCTGGCATGGAGTGACTGCCTGTAAAATGCATACACTGAACATTTTTGTATCTGACTCTCAGAAAGCCATTTTCCATAATGCAGAGGTTTCATCTTCTGTATCTGGTGAATTGAATGATGCTGAAATCAATCTTACATATGCAAAACCATTCCTTCGTGTCTACACCTACAGTCTACACGAGCATACCTTTACCATATTCTAACATACTAATGCCATACTAATGTCAGTGTCGCTGCTATGCTGAGAACGGTCCATCACCCAAGTAATATCAAATAAGATCACTGGTGGTCCTATGGTGGTCCTTATCCACTGATGACTATAAACAGCTACTTTATATAGGAGGTGAACCTGATAAAATGGCCAGTGAAGTCACATACAAGCTAGTGTGTAATGTGGGTTACACATTTCTCTGGTTGGTTTTACTTGGGTATGAAGCTACATGAAAGGGATGTGGCTTATCGCATCCTCGAGCAACAAAACGTATAATCCTATGGAACTATTTAGGGAATTAACACCTATAGCCAAACTTCAGAACTAAAAATGGCTGCTCTATTCATAGACTTCAGCTTTGTCTTGCCCACTGCTTTTTTTCTCATCCCTTTTGTCTCTGGGTCCCACTTGTATTTCCTCAGTGTATTCCTTTGCTCTCTATCTTCACAAATTGTTCAGTCATTTGCCAATCTATAGTCAGTGAACTGCTACCTCTCACTCTGTTCATACATACCTCTCTCTCCTTGCTGATGGATGATCGTATATGAGAGAGCTCAGCTAAGCATTACATTAATACTAATCTACATTGTGATTCAAGTGAGATTTATAAAAAAGAGGAGATCTACGAGATAACACAGTGTGACAGCCCTCTTGAGTTGGAACTAGCTTGAGGATGAATAAGAGAAAATAGCAGGCTACCCTGATGCTTTAATTCAAAAAGCTTTCAAATGATTAAAGGCTAGGAACAAAGGGAGTTCAAACAAAACTGAGCTTTGGATGAGTGTCAAATGTTGAAGTCTCCTGTAGCTGGCAGGTCTCATGTACACAACTGGCAACATTCTTGTTGGGAGAGAGAGGCATGCTTTTTAGTTATGCATGAGAGCTTTCCATTTCCCTAACCACCTGGCTGGTAGTGTGAATCCTAGCCATCTTGAAGCCCTCAAAAAATATGGTTCCACTATATTTCCACTGGGGAATCCATTTCTGGCCAAATAAGGGACAATTGTATCCAACACTTTAACAAGTTATTTTAGAAAAGAGAAATCATCAAACTATGCTGGTGCCACTGCTCTAAATCTTTTAGGCTTAGCTCTCAGTCATTAGGTGTAACATGGGGGCAATTAGCCAAGCATTACAAGCCTTAATGTGAGCATCATCCACCTAAATCATTCTGTTCCATTCTCTTCTGGTGACAGCTGCTGTGCTCCGCAAAAGAAGACGTGTCAATAAAGGCAGAGAAATATGAAGGAATGTTTGAGAAACAATATTTAAATGAAGAAAAAAAAAAAAAAAAAAAAAAAATCAAAATCCCTGGAGACATTGTAAAAGTTTTAAAGGAATATTTTACTCTTTAAATGTTAATTCAGCTCACACTAAAAGCCAGTACATGCCAGATAGCATGATCTCATTTGCATAATCCTTAGCAGTCCCTACTGTCTTTCATTCATTATTACCCCCATTAGCATTTTTATATTTACTTAAGATGAAAGGAAAAATCAACAGTCAAACTCCCAGATTTTTATTTTCATTTCCACATTCTTGCCCGCAAAGACTTGCCGCAGAATGCCTTTTTTATTTCCAACAAACCTTGTGTGCATTGAACACAATTAATAGATTTGATTCTTTCATACACTGGCAAATCAAAAGAAAGATGCACATTATTAAACAGAAACTCTGTCTCCCCGAGTCACAGTAAGTACAGTCACAGCCAGTTGAAGCGTCGCTTGATCATATGGCAGAGTCTAGCACAGAGTCTAGCGTTCTCAGTATGACGCAGTGGTGTGTTGTACATGCATTGTGTGGTTTTTGACCTGCCAGATTGGTGGCGCCTATTACACTGGGCATCCATCACTACTTTATCAGTAGTAAAACAAAAATAGACTTGGGGGAAAATGTGTGTTAAAAATCTGTAGTTGGCTGATGGCAGAGTATAGTGCTAAGTGATTGGCTAACAAGTCCTGGCTGACTGCATAATAAAAGACTCTCTCTCAGCAAGCTGTTCCAGCATGTACAGTAATCACAAATGAAGAACCAACAGTATGGCCAAGCAGAATGGATGTCTCCCACTCTGTCCCCAGGCACATGCAAATACTTAACATGTCTCTCACATGCAGCCACTTTGATACACATTGACATACTTTAAAATTCAGAAAATATCAATAGGTTTAGAAAAATCTAGATGGCACCCTCATGCATCAGTGCAAGGCTAAAGGGTGGTGCAATTGGGAAAGATTTGGGACTCACACTGCATGTGGACAAGAAAAAAGAAATTTTCTGTGATAAATTGCTAATTAAGTCAGGATTGCGGGTCTCTCAATCTACATCTAGCCACACATCAGTCTACAAACAGAAAAGACACACATGCTGAGGGGAAAACATGCCTTGAATGCAAGAGCAAGTACCCTTGCTGTTGTATTCATAAGTAGCAGAATACGGCAAGAAATCTGAAGTCATATCAAAACACACTGAGTGCCGAGGCTGGCTGGGTTTAATGTCATTCCAGTGGGAGCCTTGGGCCCTTTCTCTGTTTATTTATAGTACGTTGACAGGAAGGCAAGCCATCCTACGCATATGCACCACTCTGCTATGATGACGTGAGTGACAGTGCACAGGACCAATCGTAGCCAGAGCTCCTTTCTAATTTGATTTGGCCAAGTGGGTGATTGTTGTGAATTGCTCATGGCAGCATCCCTTTCAAAACCCTCACTTCTCCACATGCATTTCTCTCTCTCTCTCTCTCTCTCTCTCTCTCTCTCTCACTCTCTCAGTTTTTATTCATACTCTTAGTTATTTGTGCTGTCCTCAGCCCTCAGCCTCCCTCGACAAGGACCCAGACTGTCCTTTTACATCCCATCACAGCCAACATGGCTTAAACAGAGCGAGTGACAAGTGCCCTCCTCTACCATGCCTGATAAGCATCTTGTCAGCAGAAAGAATGTGGCCAAGGGTGAGTACCAGTGTTACGCGTGTCACCATCACCTTCCACACTATTTAATCATTCCTCTTTCAGGACCAGAATTTGGGCTGCTGTATCATGCAGGCATAATTGGAAAACACCTGGTGCATGAAGATAACCAAGATCAGAGTCCAGCTGCTTATTATCATAAAAACAACACAAATCAAAGGAAGGGTGGGAAAAAGTAGAATAAATGGATAGAGAGGATAAAGTTGGTAAGCAAACTGCTGAGGTGCATTAAAAACATTTTTTGCTGATTTATTTAACAAAAAACATTATTAATTCATTTCACATGCTTAACTGTCATCAAATGAAAATGGCCATTAAGCTCCAATGATATTAATGACCTGAGTTTTGATTCACTGTTTCATACGTAAAGGGTAATAAATGTATGCTATGTGCCCACTAGCAAAAGCTGTGCTTAAAAGTAGTAAAACTTGCTGGTAACAAAATAATGTCAAACTGAGTATGAAAGAGTTTTGTTATAACTGACAAATGAATATAGCAAGACATTTAATACTGATGTACTGAACAGTCAAGTGAGACACTGAGTTGCCTGATAGTTTGGAAAAAAAAGTGAAGCTATTGGCCATTCTCTTTTCATTTCATTCATTTCTTTTAGAAAGATCAAAGACGGATTTTGTGTGCTAATATTTTAAATTGTTACTGGGAGTCACATTCAGACAAGCCACATTTAAAGTAAGAGTGTGAGAGCTATTTTAGTCTTTTTCCCTCTCCTGACACGCTGCTGTAATGAAGGAACTCGGGAATAGAAACAGACACATTTCTCTGCCCATCTCCCTCCACTAAACAAACCAGGGACGGGTCTCAAATCGCATACTTATGCACGAATCGGTTTTCCAATTACAGTTAGCATTTGAATTTTGAAAAAAAAACCTCCTCATGTCACCTTCAAACCTACAGAAAGCTCTGTTTTGTATGTTAGTCCTCTGTATTTTCTAGGCTAGTAGATACTTTTGAGTGGAAGGTCAGAGTTTTCGATGTAAGTGGCAGCTCATGACAACAGTCACAATGACAGCAGGAACTTTTAAGAGAGACAGAGCTTGTCAGTGTGTTTAACCTCACTGTGTATGAAATTGCTAAACATTTTACATTTCAATTTGGAAGCATGATGGTCAGTGATGATTTGGCTCTGACATGATGTCTAGCGAAGGTCGCTTTTAAATCTTCTGGATGTACATAAAAAAAACGCAATGAATGTGTGAACAATGCTGTTCACATTGCCGCTGCTTCTGTACGTCGATGTATAAACCAGGCTCTGTTTAGTCACTTATGTTATACATACCTCTGTCACTGACATAATAAAATGTTCAAATGTTACATAAGTCTTATATTATAAATCTGGAATAAAAGAATGTAGGGTGGTCAAGGCTTCGGGTCTCAGAAAATTCATAATGTCCATTTGGGTTCATTTGCCCAAGCACTGTCACTGTTCATTAATTGGACAGGGGCATGCTAGGTGTTCTTATGCAAATCTTTGTGCAATACATCCAATCAAAAGGACAAAAATAATTACATTTATCAAATTATGATAAATAATAAATTATGATAGGCTCATGAGTATGAACTGTTGTCACCAGTCAGAGGGCAGCAGAGTGTGACCCTATTTGAAGAAACCTCTAGCTCAATCGCCCATTCCCACTAGACCTTGAGAACTTGACATCTTGTCTGCTGTGTTATTAGTATCTTGTTTGCTCGCAAGGATGCAGATTTGGCTTCAGCAATTTTAATTAGGGGTCCAAGTATGACATACTTGGAAGATCATAAAGTCCTCATCCACAACTCCATACATTTTAATCTCCATTTAAGCATTAATTATCAAAGATTTAAAAAACCTTTGTTATGTGACAGATATAAGCCAAAGTTCCACTGATTTACTCACCTTTTTAGATGCTACTTTGCTTCCATAGGGTTATTATTTGCACCTAGTGTTCAAAAACGGGAACAGCAACAAGTGCTAATAGAGGCCCATTGGGGCAGGACTAACTCTACCCCTTGCTTGATGGAGGAGCAGCAAACATGACAGTTAATGACAGGGCTGTCAGACTGGGCTAGTTTAAAAATAAAATATATTTGTTTTATAACAAAGACTCAGAATTAAATTTAATAAATGTCCACAAAAAATAAGTCAAAGTCTAATTGCAGACAGTGTGTCTATGATGTACAGAACAATTTATATTGTAAGAAAGATTGAGAGAGGGAAAGAGGGCTGGAAATCTGGCTGAAACCTGTCAGCGCTAGTTAATGATATTACCACCAACACAGCTGCTAGACTGTATGGTGGATGACTGTATGTTTTCGACTCTCAACTGCCAATTACGGGTTTACTATAAAAATTCACTAGATATAGCAAGTTACATACGATAACTGTAAATTTAATTTGGTTTGACTATGTTGTTATACTATCTTGTACTTGTTTCCCACTCCTGATACACCATTTTCTCAACTGCAATTGATGTTCAGTTCTATCATCACAGTTCTACTGTGTGATGCCAAACTAATTTATTAAACTGCACAGGGGGAAATTCTAAATAAATACTGTACTGTAATGGATAAAAACCCTTGTAACAGCCAGTAACATATTCTGCTGATACTGCAGCATCCAGCCATCTGTCCTATTCTAGCAAGCTAGGCTGCCACTTTCTCATAATAATCCAGTACACTGAAGTTTTGGGCTCCTGCCATCCCTTCGGGGAATTATGAAACACTGAATTTTAGGACTGAAGGAAACCCGGCATGGCCACAGCAGTTCAGAACAGTTTATATCTGCCTGTATCTAGCCCCAAGTATACTAGAGCATTTGGCTGGACTCTGATTTGCTACAGTTGTGATCTGAACTAGGTTTTCTCCCATGGGCTGAGTCAACCACAGCACTTCCGGGGGAGGTCTGCCTTGCTCTTGCCAGGGACATTTCACTTTCAGCTAGACTGTATGTAAGAAAAGATATGCAGCTGAAATCCTACAGACATCCATGTGAAGAACCACTGAGAAATTGGTCCAGAATACACACACACACACACACACACACACACACACACACACAGATATATTGAAATTTCCCCATAAAAGCTGTCACTGCCTGGTTTATCATCAAAAGACTAACTGAACCAGGTTGCATTAGGTTATCTGGCTGGTAGAAGGCAGGACGCACAATTTCTTGCATCAACATACAGCTCAGACATACACACCTGCTGGACATATAATTTCTGACATCTTAAAGATGGTGGTTTACAGTCATGCTTCTAAAACATCGTGCTTTGCACATTTTGCTACTGTGCTACTGAGGACTACGCTACTGAGGACCCGAGACTCTGCCTTCAGAGCAGGCGACAAGGTGGCCCTAAGAACAGCGAGGGCCAAACTGTCCCAGGCCATCAGAGAGGCAAAGCGCACGCACGCTCAGAGAATCCACAACCACTTCAAGGCCAGCAGAGACACGCGGCGCATGTGGCAGGGCATCCAGACCATCACCAACTACAGGACATCACCATCTGCCTGTGACAGTGATACCTCCCTCCCAGATGCGCTGAACGACTTCTACGCTCGGTTCGAGGCACAGAATGGCATGACGGCAAGGAAGACCACGCCTTTCCCAATGACCAGGTGCTGTGCATAACCACGGCCGATGGGAGGAAGGACCAGACAACATTCCTGGCAGGGTGCTCAGGGGATGTGCAGACCAGCTGGCAGATGTTTTCACAGATATCTTCAACACCTCCCTGAGCAGCACCGTTGTTCCGACGTGCTTCAAGGCCACCACCATCGTCCCCGTGCCAAAGAAGTCTTCAGTGTCCTGCCTCAATGACTACCGTCCCGTTGCACTTACACCCATCTTCATGAAGTGCTTTGAGAGGCTCGTCATGAGGCACATCAAGACCCTGCTGCCCCCCTCACTGGATCCCCTGCAATTCGCTTACTGTCACAACCGCTCAACAGATGACGCCATCACCACCACCCTCCATCTGGCCCTCACTGACCTGGACAATGAAGACACTTATGTTAGAATGCTGTTCATAGACTTCAGTTAAGCATTCAATACAATCATTCCTCAGCACCTGATTGGAAAGCTGAACCTGCTGGGCCTGAACATCTCCCTCTGTAACTGGATCCTGGACTTCCTGACTGGGAGACCCCAGTCAGTCCGGATCAGAAACAGCATCTCCAACACCACCACACTGAGCACTGGGGCCCCACAGGGCTGTGTGCTCAGTCCACTGCTGTTCACTCTGCTGACTCACGACTGTGACAGCTCGAACCACATCTTCAAGTTCGCCGATGACTTGACCGTGGTGGGTCTCATCAGCAAGAATGACGAGTCAGCATACAGAGGAGGTGCAGCGGCTAATGGACTGGTGCAGAGCCAACAACAACAAAGAAAGCCCAGCAGCGCCTGTACTTTCTGCGAAGGCTGAGGAAAGCACATCTCCCACCCTCCATCCTCACCATGTTCTACAGAGGGACTATCGAGAGCATCCTGAGCAGCTGCATCACTACCTGGTTTGGGAATCACACCGTCTCAGATCGCAAGACCCTGCAGCGGATAGTGAGGACAGCTGAGATCATTGGGGTCTCTCTTCCCTCCATCACGGACATTTACACCTCACGCTGCATCCGCAAAGCCACCAGCATTGTGGACACACACCCCTCTCACACACTCTTCACCCTCCTCACGACCAGACTGTGCAATAGTTCCTTCCCTCATGCCATCAGACTCCTCAATACCTAGAAACTGGACTGAAGGAACACACACACACACATACATACATATATACACACACACAACTGAGCATCCTCCATCCTCTATGCAAGTTTTTGCACATGTTTATGCTGCTGCTACTCTTATGTTTACACTATTTCAGCTATTTATATCGTACTCTGTATCATTTGCACTATTGTCACTAGGTCACTTTTAAACAGAACTGCGTACTGGTCGGCGCTGTAGTCATTGTACTGTCTTGTTCTGTCTTGTGCGTCTGCATGTTTGCACTTGTGCACTTTATGTATAATTTATGTCGTCCCTGTAGTTCTGAGTTGTTCTCTGTTTGTCTTATGTAGCACCTTGGTCCTGGAGAAACGTTGTTTCGTTTCACTATGTACTTGTATATGGCTGAAATGACAATAAACTCCACTTGACTTGACTTGATTTTTGTGTTTTCTCCACTGTAACATACAGTTTGTGACTTGGCTCATGAACAATATATAATAAATATGCATGCATAGGGAAATTCATTAAAAGTTAGAATTTATGGAATTAACCCTCGGTTCCAAAACTTTTGTGGCTCATCGCTGTATTTTTTTGCGAATTCCAGTCTGGCCTTCTGACTCTTACTGCTGATGAGTGGTTTGCATCTTGTGGTATGGTCTCTATATTTCTGTTCCCAAAGTCTTCTTCAAACGTTGCATTGTGATATCTTCACCCCTGCCCTGTAGGAGTTGTTGGTGATGTCACTGACTGTTGTTTTTGGGTTTTTCTTCACAGCTCTCACAATGTTTCTGTTATCAGCTGCTGTTGTTTTCCTCAGCTGACCTGTCCCATGTCTGGTTGTTAGTAACCCAGTGGTTTCTTTCTTTTCCAGGACATTCCAAATTGTTGTCTTGGCTATGCCCAATGCTTGTGCAATGACTCTAAACGATTTTCCCTTTTTTCTCACCTTCAGAATGGCTTGCTTTTCTCCTACAGACAGCTCTCTGGTCTTCATGTTGGTTTATCCTTTTTAATAAAAAATGCAGTCTTCATAGGCAAAACCCAGGGCTCAAACCAAGAGTAGATATTCAGAGCTATTAATTGCTTAAACAATCAGTCTAACAGAGCACATTGGGGCAACAAGAAACACCTGTCAGTCACCTGTTCCAATATTTCTGATCACTTGGAAAATGAGTGGGTTCAAACAAAAGGTGCCATGTTCTAAGTTGTTTAACACATCTAGATGTAAATATCAGTTATTGAGAGTTGAATTTCTGATCTATCGTCTCATATTCATCTTTTGATCTCAGTCCCTCTTTGGACTTCAATTGATATG
This sequence comes from Pangasius djambal, assembly GCA_022985145.1. Taxonomy (NCBI): domain Eukaryota; kingdom Metazoa; phylum Chordata; class Actinopteri; order Siluriformes; family Pangasiidae; genus Pangasius; species Pangasius djambal. The sequence goes on from CM040997.1 coordinate 17,532,846, forward strand.
AACAGTTTTGATATGAGGGCTTTGGACTACAATTGCTTTGATAGCTTTAGGACTGCAATTCCCATGAACAGTTTTGCACTCAAGTGTCTATCAGTGGACAGTGGATAACTTACAAAATAGACTTCATGTGTAAACTACAATGAATTTTCGTAGTTACACAATTGCATTTTTTGTCCATGTAGTACACAGTTATAGAAGGGATTTATTTGTAATCGCGCTATCCGTTATCACCCAGATGAGGATGGGTTCTCTTTTGAGTCTGGTTCCTCTCAAGGTTTCTTCCTGGTATCGTCTCAGGGAGTTTTTCCTCACCACCGTCACCTCTGGCTCGCTCATTAGGGATAAATTCATACATTTACAATTTATATCCTGAATATATATATTGCTGTAAAACTGAACAATACAAATAAAATTGAACTGAAATTGAATTGAATCCCAAATGGCTTCAGGGTATAGCAAAAACAAAAGAACTGGCCTTGCCTTTCAGAAATGACTGTGTACTGAAAAGGTTTTATTTTGTTTGCGATGTGTTTTTCGAATAGTCTTTCAGTCTTGTATATTCATACTGTCTTGCTTTTTAAATGAGCATATATGGAAACATCACATTTGTTAATTCAACAAGACTTTCACATAACCAGTCTGCACAGCCAGTGGCACCCCTTTCATCACTCCTTTCATAGATTCTGTGTGACGTCACTTTACCACGCCTGAGCTGGCGGCTATGTGCCTTAAGCTGTGGAGCCACAAAGAGTCACTGACCTAACTCTCACTTCACATCTGTCATACACAGCTGTCATACAGCTGTCATACATGTGACATTGGCATGGAGAAAGGAGGACCACAAAAGTGTTTGAACACAACAATAACAACAACAAAATAATTATTTTTTTGCAAAAAGAAATTGTCTTTAGGAACCATTGTTAGGATTTTGCAGGGCAAAAGATTTCTTTAAGGCAGTGGTTCCCAAAGTATGAGGCGCACCCCCTTTGGGAGAATGGAAATGGAATGAGCGCATGAAGGGCGTGAGAAATAAAATGCACTGTATTGGGGGAAAAGCTAGATTGCAAATTGTTAAAAAAAAAAAAAAGTTAATGAAAGAAAGATGGTTACAGAGCTGAGCATTGCCATAGCTTGTATAGTGTATGAATTCATGTTTTTACTGTGTTCATGTCCCAAGCCAGCCCTTTTTGTTGTTGTGGGGTCCCCCCCAATTTGGTCTTGGTTAGCGTTCCCTATCCTGACAGCTATCAACTGGGGAGGGTGAAGGTTAACATATGCTTCCTCAAGACACGTGAAGCCAACCACAACTTTTCAAACCTCTGCTCATTCTACGGAGCAGCAAAGGATGTCAGGAAAACATGTCGAGGAAAGCTCTATCTACCCCCTTTCACATGCATGAGCTCACAGACTCCTACGATTGGCTAGTAAGAAAGAGAGCACTGCCAATATTGCTCTCTTGGACTCCCGGCCACAGACAGCATCACTGGGATTTCTGTTGTGCCACTCAGGAGCCCCCAAGCCAGCACTTCTGTTTGATTAAAGTTCTCTCCCAAATAAACTAATCAGATGGCATTAGCTGTAAATCTTCCTTTTTATTTTTATTTGTAAAGAGAAAGGTGGGAATGGGAATGTTGTGGTTGAATTTTTTTTTCAATTAGCAAAGGGAGGCTTGAATAAAAAAGTTTGGGAACCACTGCTTTAAGGTGTGTGATAAGTCTTTCTGAACCATGCATTTTATTTCATACTTTAATGTGAGGAGCAAGCAGTACAGAGAGCACTAATCTCTTGGCTTGCTGTAAGACAGTGTGGCTGAATCTGAATTCACAAAGACAGTTAAATGACCGCTATGACCCAACCCCTGTCCTTGTCATTGCAGCCAACAGCAAACACCACGGGCTCCTCATCATGGCACAGCTAATCAGATTTACAATGCTTTTACCAGCAAGCCACATGAGATCTGTCTGAATTTAAGGTCTGGAATTAATTTTTGTTCACTGGTGGCGGGGCTCTGAACTGGAAATTGTACACATTTCAAATAGCTCTGCTAATTAAACAAAGTATTAAAACAGGCTGTTTGCAACAGGGGGCTGTGTGGGAGCCATTGACTGCTATGTTTCTGTCTCTAAGGGGTTTTCCTGTGTTTTTGCCTGGCTGGTGAGTTATCATAAAAGTGCTGTTGTGGGTTTTGATGGATAGCGAAGGACAGGATGAAACACTGTGTACAGTGGTGGTGCCATTAACTGGATGTGCCCAAGGGGGTCATCGAGAAGCAATAAGCAAATTTCTAATGGTGGCCAGCTTATTCAGACACTGGTGAAATAAAGGAGAATGAGGTAAGGATTATTCACAAACGATGGAAATAGAGAAGTGCCATTCTGTGAGGACAATGGAGGGGAAAAAAAGATTAAAGATGTGTTATTAACTCAGTGGTAAATACAGGAGACAGCACCAGAGCGAGAGTATAAGCCACAATCTGACTCGGATCCATCGAGAAGAAAAGCAGAAAAAGCAAAGACAAAAGGAGAACAGAGGAATAGAAAGCTGGAGAAAGGGGAAATCAGACAAAATTGCATGAGAAGGAGGAGAGAAATGCAGTAAGGGATTACGACAGAGATTGAAGTCAGTAATTATGGAGAACAAAGACTCCTATAGGGTGTGTAATTAGAAAACAAGGAGCTGAAAAGAGGCAGCAAGATGTTCAATGAGGAACAAGCAGCCTCAGATCCAGACTGCATGTACACAAGTGACACCCTGATGAATGAGCGTTGAGGGAGTTGTAGATCCACTACCAATAATAAGACGGGAAGAAGAGAGCATAAGAAACAACACAATCTGCCCTAATGCATGAGAAGGTATGCATAGAGGGATTTTTTTATAGCTTTGGCCAAGGCTATATAGGTGGAAAAAAGTTAAAAAGTTCCTGAAGAGGCTTTAAAATTCAAGGTTGAAACCTGAGCGAGAGAAGACAAAGCTGTGTGAAAAAGGCATTCATCAAGCCAATTATCCTGCTGACATGAACATTAGGTTATAGTTAATGGGCTGTAAGCTTTTTTTTCACTTTGAACAATATGTGAATCACACGGTGTGAGCTAATTAATCACAGGTGTGTCCTATTGCTTAAACAAATCTGATAGCAAGCTAACAAGCTGCTGAACATTTAGATAAGTGGGTTTCCATCCATTTGTCTTTAAGTGAATTTTAAAATATAAGAATAATACCTGAATAATATTTTGTACTGGGCTGAGGTCAAGTCATATTGATGCAATTACCTGTGATAAACCAATGATATTTGCTACATGTTCCAGTTTCTCCATGACTGGAGCGTGTTTGGCTAGTGCTCTTTTGATTATCTAATCTTTGCTGCATCCTCTTCAAAATATTTGCATAACAGTTGTTGATGGAAATGCATAATGGTTTGTATTTTCATTTGGATGATGGACTTTTTTTCTTTAAAATCGAGGACCATTACATTTAATGCCACAGTGATAACAGCAACATATGTCAGATGAAAGATTCTAACTTATTCTGTGACGTATCACCTCTGGGCTCAAAAATATAAATCAACTTCACACTCAGCAGCTAATAAAATGCGTTTGGCTCGACATGTCATGACAACACAGTGTACATCAGGGAATTAAGACTTCATTTTGCCTTTTTGGGGAAATGTATCTATTTTACACGTCCACAAAATGAGTAACCATAGCAACAGAACTGCAGGCTGAACGGTTCCTCTGTTCAATGTCGGTCATTCTTTTTATTTTTTAAATACCAGTAAGTTCCCAGATTGCACTGGGGCACAGCCCATGAATAATTACCTCCTCACACATGTACACATGAGGCTGTATAATGTGTTTAATAAATGTCTAGTCTAGTCAAAGAATTCACAGCTTTTAGATGTTCACAAGTGCAGCATGTACACAGGTCTGCATTTCTCATGATCAATAGCGCCTGTTCAATATATATATATATATATATATATATCGTGTATACATATGTGTGTGTGTCAGAAGGTACAAAATGATCAAAGATGTACACGATGTAGACTGATTCCTATTCCACACACTTGAGCTGAGCTTTTGTGCCCTTAGAAGCTACATGAAGGGGAGAGCCTCAAAAACATACGCATGAAAGTACAAATGTATCTACATGACAATACATATCGCTCTATTTTTAAAGAAAAGAATTAGTGGAATTAAAGTATACTCATTCAGAGCAAAATATACAGCGTAACTGAATGTGAGGACTCAATCAGATCCTGTTACAACATCATATTTTCTAGAGAAGCTGCAATTGTGTAAAAAAAAAAAAAATCCAGTAGTTTTAAAATCTCTTGAATGTCATGAATTCCACAATGACCAGCTGCAGTATTAGCATGGCACAGAGTGGAAAATGACTGTAGCAACCTCTAATAACAGGGTATCGTTTAAGCATGGGCAGTGCAGTCCCATCTTCATTCCTCACGTGCGTATGGGTCGGTCAGGATATGACCCAGGAAATAGGCAAATGACACACAGGCGTATAACAGGTCCTGAAGGAGAGATGTCATGTCAGTTTTGTTGACCTTTGAGCTCGGTCGATGCTATCACCTTATGTTACAGCACAAAGACACCATAAATATCATCACCCACAAGGTCACACACTGCTCGCGCCCTCTGTAGCTGGGAAGGACACGTGAAAGCCTTCATATTCGAACACAAAGACACCATTACATTTCATAATATGTTGTGTATATTCATGTCCAGCCTTACTAATAAGCTGCGCGTCGTTATTAATGAGCTTACTGAGCAGTCTTGATATTGATCATTTTATCTGTCACACTCATTGAAGCACATTCATTAATAATATCTGGCAGCCTACAGCTACACTATTGTGTGTGTTGTTTACACCATTGTTACTCTGCTCTTGACATTTCTGTGCAACCGCTCTATTGTACTGACTTCGCACAGCTGAACGGCAGTTCTTTTTTTCTCCTACCCAGCCTTCTATTATTTAACCAAGCCTTTCCATTCTTATATTGTCTACGTATATTGTCTAACACACAGTAGTCTATAACAGTGTAAATATAATGACCATGACATGCACAGTATGCTGTATGGTGTATATACCGTGGCATGTGCATGAGTCTAATCTCTGTGGACTTTGTACTGTATATGTGTAGCTGAGTGCGTGAGGGCTCGTTGTCCCTGTACTCGGCTTTACTGGAGAATGATTTCTGAAAGCTGCAGTATGATTGAAATTGATGGCTGACAGCAGCAGCATTTCTAAAAGCTATAACTGTTCATATTCCAGATTGCTGGTTTACTGGGCCACATATTTGTTAAACCAAGTGCAATTAAAAGCTCTCTTTTTGTGCCAAAGTACTGATGTGAATACTGAGACAGACCTGTATCTTCATCTGCAAGTCACATTCCTCCTCCCTGTACTTCTCCTTCTCCCTGTTCTACTCCTCCTCCCTGTTCTACTCCTCCTCCCTGTACTTCTCCTCCTCCCTGT
>CM040997.1:17538438-17560447 GCA_022985145.1 Pangasius djambal
CTCCTCCTCCCTGTACTTCTCCTTCTCCCTGTACTTCTCCTCCTCCCTGTACTTCTCCTTCTCTTTCTCTTCTACTCCTTCTCTCTCTTCTAGTCCTTTTACTCCAGTTTTACTCCAGTTTAGAAAGTCTCCTATTAACCAACAGCTGCATATAAAACCTGTTACAGCTTTTATCTGCTGCCCACGCAGTAATGCCAAGTTCTTCAGTGTGCTCTGAGTAGAAGTACTTGATTCTGCTACATAATCATGTAACCGCTTCATTTGCTGGCATGTCGCTTGGTGTGTTCTGCTGCCATCTTTTTCTCTCTATATAAAAAAATAAAAAATAATGAGCCAGTTGCATTCTCCCCTGGACTCAGACAGCACACAGCACAGCTAGGATCTGAAAATAAAGCACTGCACTGCCAAGCATTGCCTTGGCCAGGTTCACCACTCAGGGGCTGCTATAAATACAACAGAAATTACTAACTGAGAAACAAACACATCTGACAGAAACCAAAGTAAAGGGAGAAAGTTTGAGTCCCAGTTGCCCAAATGATATCATGGACCTCCAGAATTTAATTGAAATCTGTCACCACTTTTCCACCAGACTGACACACACAGGTACACACATACAGTACACCAGTTACTTCTCACAGTATGCCCCTCCAATCTTCACATCTGGGAAGAACCATATGCTCCTCAGACTGCACAAGGGCCACAGCAGTTCTGTGTTCAAGTCAGTGGTCCAACTCTTTTCAGCGAAAAGTAGCTAAAGAACGCTCAAAACTCTGCTAGAAGTCACCAAATGATATCGGACTAATCTGCATATTCAATGTTTCATCATTGGCATATAAAATTATAAATAAGGGTATATGATGAAGTAACAGAAGACAGTTAAAATAGAAGAGAATAAAATTGTATATAATAGCGTTTTATTAGAGCAGAAATTAATATCACAACATAAAATAATATATTATCTTATAGAAAGAAGTCATATTTGGTCATGGCACCACAAACTCACCTTTTACACATTTACAAAATACTACACCTTCTGTCAAGATCACAGACGAAAAGAAGCAGTGATAGTCAGAGTTGTGAATTAGACACGAAGGAAACAGTTACTGACTGACTGTTATATTACTATTAAATACTGTACATCCAAGAAGAGAGATTAAAACAAAGAACACAGCATGTGGGTGGGACAAACAACAGGAATACGTGACTGGTCATTGGAAACAATAGTGATCAGGGATTAGTTGATGGGAACATAGGCTTGCACAAACCTAACTCATCAGGCTTTACACACTGGTAGCGAGTACAGCGATCCTGCTGTCAATTCGTATAACAGCAGCAACAGCCATACTGAGTGCAGGACAGTCTCTAACATCTGCTCAAAAGGCGCTGGATTTGTTGCTACGCTCTTTTTTTTCCAAATGAAGTTTGTATAAGGGTCTAAAATGTCACAGAATTTAGCAGTGAAGTCTCTAAGTTGGCAACAATGGACGCAGTGTCAGAGAGAGAGAGAGAGAGAGAGAGAGAGAGAGAGAGAGAGCATGACTGCTGCTCTGATTGTTTCAGATTGGCTTAGATCAGCTCTCCTGATTGCACTGTGACTAGACACACTCCTGAGGCTTTGGGTTCCACCAGATTTGTGAAAATCATTCACCTTCAAAGAACACCTTTGTTCAAGGCTAGGATGATAATCCTGTTATCTTAAGAAACAAAGTTTTTTTTTGACTTTTTGACTTTGCCTTGTGTGTCTCACAGGGCAGGACATGAGCCATGGCTGTCGAGATTGGGTGAGCAGATGTGTGAGAGGCCACATCACTCCTGAGCAGTCTAAAAGTGGCCCCAGGCAGCAGATGCCATGCGAGGAGCACTGATCCCGACCTGCATGTTAGTCAGGCTCCTATATGCATCCAGCATCATCTTAATAAATGGAGAAGATGGACAAAAAATTTTTAAAAAAAAAAATTAACCTGCACAATGGAAGTTCTCCCTCCACCCACCCTGTATGTGAGTGTAGAGGTGACGGTGCTGATTAGCATCCTCTGCTATGCAGCACCCTCCAGTCACACACCCACACATGTACACTCAAACTCTAATGCTAAATACACGTTACATGTAAATGAAGGCACACACACACACACACACACACACACACACACACACACTGTACAGTCGCACAGCATGAGCAGAACAAAGGTGTCAGCACTGGGGGTGAAAATTCTTCTTTTGCCTTAATTTGAACTTCGCAATAGCATGATAGAACAGGTCATAATAGGCTGGAAAATGTATCCCCTTAATAAGTTAGAGAGATATGACAGCTACGTCAATCAAGTATGGCACCTCAAATGTGATACACGTCAGTCACGTATTCAAAACGTTTGTTGTTACTGATTGTTGTTACATTGCTTAAAATTTAGGATCAAGTCTACGGTATCCTTTACCCGGAGGTGGGAGTGTATTTTATTACTACACTGAAGTGGCATAGTTGGGGATTTGTACTTTACCTAAATATAACTCCTTCCAACTACTCATATATTTCAAAGTTTTGGCTTGTTTCATTCAGAAAAGTACAGTTCTGTACATTTTAATAACTATATTTACAACATCCAATTAAATCCATAAATACAATTTGTACCGATATGACAACAAATCATCTCGTGCAAGGACTGCCTATTAATCTCATCCACTCTTCATACAGTGAATTTACTCAACTTGTTTAATGAGATAAGTTTCTTTTGTCCATTAAAGAAACTTATCTCATTTAAAAAACTGAACAAATTCAAATTCGAAGTGATAGTGATGTGGAGTGAAATTGTTCAATTACATTTCAACTTTATTGGAAAAAAAAAAACTTTTATGCAAGTAAAGCCAAGGTACAAATGTTAACCTCAGCTAACTCTAACCTTTTGCAACTTTAGATAACTTAGATATTCATAGATAGTCATGCAAATATCAATTCACATGTGTGGAAAAAAGAAGTCTAATTTAAAGTAATTTAAGTTAAATACATGAGTACATTTATGAGTGGACACTTTTTTACCACTGAGTGAAAAATTGAGTACACAATACTTTCACCTAAGTATGATTGTTTCTGTAGCCTCCTGTTTCCTTTATTACTGTGAAGAAAATCACAATTCTGAATGATTAGATTTTTTAGCTTTTAGCTAGCCAGAACAAAATGTGTAGGCTACAAAGTGTGCAGGGTGGCCTATAGCTGCATTCAGCTTACCTCAGTGGGAAGAAGGAACTCCGATTTATGTCATTTTTGATCTCCATTCTTTCGAGCTACAAAGTGGGGAAAAAAAACCCACAGACACCTCCACGTTCATCTTTTGTTAGCAACAAGCTAGCCAGCTAACTGTGATGAGTGACGTATATTTTCCTCCTCAGAACAGTGAACTGTAGAGTCAGTGTTACAGATTTAACACGTGAATGTGTCTGTGTGTCGGTTTATCTAACGCACTTGTATGTACAGTAGAACTCATTTAAAGGTAAGAGGTGTTACTGTGTTTACTGTTCATGCTGTGAGCGGCCATGTTGATTTGACATCACTTGCTGAACTCTGGGTTGAGGAGACCGTCTCGAGCTCCTGAGGAGGAATTCTGAGTTTAGGAGGCGTTTCTTTGATTTTTCCTAGTTGGAGGTCGAGTTATGATATTTAGTCGAATGCAGCATACGAACTAGACTACATTATCTGGACAGTGCTGCTTAGTCAGTCACTAAACCCACTGAAGACACACTCACCCCCATTTCACACAGTACTTTTTAAGTGAGCACACACACACTTCTCTCTTCCTCCGTTGGGCCGCCCACAGTAAGATCAGGGCAGGTAGAGTCACCACGGCTGCACTAATGCATGAACTGGCTGTAAGTGTGGCCTGCAGCCTGGAATACAAATCAGTATCCTGATTCCAGTGAGCCGGAGTTGGACACACTCCCATGAGCCGGCTGTGTGTGCCGTCTGTGCCTGGGCACGACCTGGTAGGAAAGAAGCCAGGCTCCAGGCTCCACTTGGCCTCCCTCTGGCCTCTCACAGTGCTACTTTATTACTGTTGTATTTTATTACTGTATTACTCCCCCTCTTTGCCTACAGCGGGTGTTTCTGTGGAGATGTACAGTACACGCACCGCACAACGGCGATACACAAATGCAGGACACTACACCCACACTCATTCCTTTAAGAGAACAAGGACGCGTACATAAGCGATATATAGAGGTGATACTTAAATAAGTGTGGCATAGAAAATTACAAGGACCTCTGGCTAATCACATGCCAAAAGAATATGCAAAGGAGTGAGAACTGAATTTGTAGGTAATATAACAGGATAGAAACCATTTGTAAGTGGTGGATACACACAGAGGCAGGTGCGAACGCCTCAGCAATTGATTTGAATGATAATGTGAAAGACTGCATGATAATATTTTGGGTGAATTATAGCGAATGTAACATCCATTACTCTGATCTATTTTATCAAACCATAGATTAGGATCATACAGTTTATCAAACATGTTAGGATCAAAGATGAAGGTAGCATACTGTTAGCTATACAAAAAAACCCTTTATGTGTCAGACAGCTTTAGTGTAAACCTGGATTTGAGTCCAAAAATATTATATCGCTTCGATTATTTACAGAAAGCTCTCTAAAGGACAGGTTGTAAAACTTATCATGTGTTTGCGCACAGGATTCGCACCACTGCATTTAGACCCACTTTAGATTCGCTTGGGTTGGTCAATGACAGGCGATTCATCAATGAGCCGATTCTTTTTGAACCATTTGAATTCACTCGTTTAAGTGAGTCGATGGAAACGATTCCCAAGCAAGAAAGAATCTCAGGGTTTTTTTTTCATCTACATATAAAACAAGCCTGATGTTGTTCAGGTTAAGCTTCTTCTCTATAGTAACTGTGTTCCACGTTGCGCACATCAACATTAAAGCCCGCATATTTCAGTGATGTGACATTTCGTGAGATCTTTAGTGTCCTCACATATTTCCAGATGAATGGTGAATCAAAGGAATTGATTCACTTAAACCGACACTTGGAAAGAGTCGAATGTAAAGCTGAATCTTTAGTGTCAGTCACTCGTTGCGCTCGGAGTGCATCACTCTGGAGAACCGTTCCGGCCCGTTACGCGCTACGCATCACTGGAGAACCCACGCGCCCCGCCTGATAAAGCTAAAGCTCTCACGGTTTAACCCTTAACATACAAACACGTGACCAGTGTCTCCTCTTACCGTTTGTTCCCAGCACAGTTCCCGGCGGATGTGCTTGTGGTACCCTGGAAGGAGGATGGCCAGGACATGCGGGACTTCTTCAGCCCGGGCCGGTCGCTCGTGTCCATGGCGTCGGCGCGCTCCATGTGCGGGTGATGATGGCGGTCAGTGTCGGAGTAGCCGCGGTGTTTGATCCGGATCGGAGTCCGCGGTTGTCTCCAGAGGTGCTGAGGAGGCTTCAGGGTCGCCTGTCCTTCCCGAGGCACCGGCAGCGAGAGGGACAGGCTCTTCTTAGAGCACGGTGGCACTTCCATTATAGTGCAAATCAGAAAGAACTGTTCAGAACGTACTGTCTGTAGGAAATCAGTCCTTTATGACTATATATTCTCCTAAATCAAAAATAAGACCGTGTTCGGTCCATGGCTGGCTCTTCTCCATGTGCGGCAGTGAAACGTTGAAGGCAGTTAGGATAATATTATGTGCTTTTCTTCCTTTTGTTTTTCTTCAAAAATCGAGACAGTATTACATAATCACACAGACAAAGTCAAATAAATGCTGAAACTGATCACAGTGTGCGGACAACAGGTGAAGGCGCTCTGTTATCCTGACTCCTGAACATGTGGACGGGCAGGAAAGTCAGAAGTTGCGCTTCAGGAAAACCCTTCCGCACGCGCCGGAGCAAGAAGCCGCTGCGGCGGCGGCCACATTCATTACACACACCACACACACCACACACACACCACACACACCACTTACACACACCACATACACCACTTACACGCACACATGCACGCACACCCACGCAGAGACACACGATATCTCCGCTGAAGTTTGTCTCCGCGCGCGGCGAATCGTTCATTTACGGCGCAGGTTATTTAGTTATTGCTTTTTTGTTTTCTGTCAGTCTTTTTTTTATTGCAGAGTCGCATTCAGAGCGCTCGCGCTGCTCCGCGTGCTGCGTGCCGGTCCCTTATTGCTGCTGCTGCCTCTGCTGACAGCACATGTCTGGGTCGCTCCAAATCACTCCAACTGGAGCCATGGAAATAATAAGAATAATATTTATTTTTAAAAAATAAATAAATAAAAAAAGAAAACTCTGCGCTGAGGGAAAGGAGATTAAAAGTGGCGCTCGCGGTCCGCAGCTTCACCGTCCACCTCCATGTGAAAGCTCCGCGCGCGCAGGTTCATGTCATGAGCGACTCGAGACGTGTAGCCCGGAGCGCAGCGCGCGTGGGATGCGCCCGAAATCCATCAACGCCTTCTTCTGTGCGTTTTTCCTGATTTTAAGCTTTAAAAAAACATCGCTTCCGCTAAAGCTTTGGCGAAATGAATCCTGACACGAGGACCTGCAGTTCTCAGTTATTTTATTCCTCGTGTGCTTACTAATGTCGCTCAGGATTCAGGATTCAGTCATCTCTCTCTCTCTCTCTCTCTCTCTCTCTCTGTGTGTGTGTGTGTGTGTGTGTCTCCGCCTACTTTGGTGAAACTGAGCGTGCATTAGGACGTGCCATCGCCGCAGGTTTGGTTTGTCGGGGTGAGGGTGAAATGGGACTCGCGCTCGCGGTCGGCTGTGCTCTTCTCCCCGGTGTGAACTCTCCTGTGGAGCGGAGGTTCGGAGAGATGCTGGAGATTCATTCAACACTTGCAGTCTGCCTGAAGCCTCAGAGACGCACTGCTAAACAGGATACTGATCTCACACGAGCAGAGCGGTGCAGAGGGTCAGGAGGAAAGCCGGTGTACTGCCATGCTGTGGCTTTGTCGCAGTGTTGTACAGTAACACTCTTCCGTCTCCTCTTACTGTCTCACCACAAACACAAGCAAGCTCTGGATTTATTGCAGCAAGCAGCTGTCTGTCTCCTCGCCATTCACACACAAACGCGAACATGTCAGATCTACACATTTACACGAATGAAAAATCAATCCTTGATGCAGAGGGTAACAGCTTTATAAATAAACTTCATACCAGCACTAGAGGTGGCGCGATACTGATACCTTCAACATCAGACCATATCGATACCCATCCGGGTGTTTTCTGTAAAATCTCTTCAGCTTTAAGATGATATGATATAATAAATAAATAAATAAATAAACAAACAAACAAATAAATAATTGAAGCACTTAAAGAGATACAGGAAAAAATACACAGTGAAAAACAACCTGGACAACAACAATAACAATAATAATAATAATAATAATAATAATAATAATAATAATAATAATAATAATAATAATGTTGTTGTTATTATTATTTTTCTTTCCTTAGTATTATAATTTTTGTAAAATATAAAAAAAAATCCTAACAAAATCCTAACCAAAAAAATCTTTTCCACTTTTTACAGGATTGGATCAAATTCTTTCATCACAGTTTTTCTCTAGTATTCAATCCACCGTATAAAAAACATTACAAGAAGATCAGGTGATTTTTCTATTCTTCAGCTGTCCGGTCTGTGAGAGTCTGTGCCCATGAGAGCCTCAGATTCCTGTTCTTGGCTGCCAGGAGTGGAACCTCATGTGGTCTTCTGCTGTTGTAGCTCATCCACCTCAAAGTTTGATGTGTTGTGCATGCTTTTCTGCTCACCGCAGTTGTAAAGAGTGATTATTTGAGTTACCATATCTGACTATATACCTATTAAAGTGTAAGGTGAGTATGTGTGTGTTTGTGTATGTGTGTGTATATATATATATATATATATATCATATTTTTTATATTCATAATTTTGCCTCTGTACACCATAAAGGATTTGAAATGAAGCAATCAAGGTGTGATTGAAGTGTAGACTTTCAGCTTTAATTCAAATGGTTCAAGAAAAATATTACTTTAACTGTTTATGAATTACAGCCATTTTTTACAGAGTCCCTCCATTTTCACAGGCTCAAAAATAATTGGACAAACTAACATATCTATAAATATAAGGATTATTTTTAATACTTGGATGCAAATCCTTTGCAGTCAGCGAGTGCCTGAAGTCTGGACCCCATGGACATCACCACATACTGAGGTTCCTCCCTGGAGATGCTTTGCCAGGCTTCACTGCAGCCGCCTTCAGTTGCTGCTTGTTTGTGGGTCTTTCTGCCTTCAGTCGTGTCTTCAGTAAGTGAAAAGCAGCTCTATTGGGTTGAGGTTCTTTGCCTTAAGAAGCTCTTGGGTTGGTTTCACAGTGCATTTTGGGCCAATATCCAATATCCATCTGTACTGTACTGTACTGTACAGTTCAGTTTTATAGCATTTGGCTGAATGTGAGCAGAGAGTAAAGCCCTATACACTTCAGAATTCATCCTGTTACTTCTGTCAGCAGTCACATCATCAATAAACACCAGTGACCCAGTTCCATTGGCAGCCATACATGCCCATGCCATAACACTGCCTCCACATGTTTGACAGATGATGTGGTATACTTTGGATCATGAGTTCTTCCTTTCCTTCTCCTTACTCTTCTCTTCCCATCATTCTGGTACAAGTTAATCTTGCATCAGAACTGCTCAGGCTTTTTTAGAGGCTTTTAGCAAAGTCTAATCTGGCCTTTCTGTTCTTGAATGTTCCCAGTGGTTTGCATCATGAAGTAAACCCTCTGTATTCACATTCATGAAGGTGTCTCTTGATTGTAGACCTTGACAGTGATACGCCTACCTCCTCCAGAGTGTTCATGACTTGGCTAGATGTTGTGAAGGGGTTTTTCTTCAACGAGGAAATAATTCTGTGATCATCCACTTTAGTTGTCTTCTGGGCCTTTTGGTGTGGCTGAGCTCGCCAGTGAGTTCCCATGAACAGATACCAAATGCAAATTCAACACTTGAATCAACTCCAGACCTTTTATCTCCTTAATTTAATGAATTAAGGAGGAAACATTATACATTAAACATTATATATCATGCAAATATCTAATGGCATGGTTGTTGGTAGATGGGCTGGTTTGAGTCAACAGTCACACAACACACAACAGTCTGTATAGTTTACACAGAATAGTGTGAAAAACAAAAAACCTCCAGTTAGCTGCAGTTCTGTTTATCAGCAGTTGTTGAGAGAGATCAGAGAGAATGGGCAGACTGGTTCGAGCTGAAAGGAAAGCTACAGTAACTCAACTAACCACTCTTTACAGCTGTGGTGAGCAGAAATGCATCTCAGAACATCTTAGACAGTTTTAGAACGGGGTTCCTAATAAATAGGTCATTGAGTGCATCTCTTACATGTACGTACAGTACTAAATCAACTCATGGCATTTCCTTAGTGTAAGATCACTATCTTAATATTGAAATATTGATATTGCCCCTTGTGTCAAATATCTTAAAAACGTATATATGTTTTTTCTGTCTTCCCTATACCTGTAACTTCACTGGCTAACCATGAAGTGTAGGCCTCCCTTATGCCACAGCTAGCTAGCTAGCAAACTGCTAACTAGCTAGCGCATCACTGACAATCAACGTTGGCTACTACTTTCAATTTACATTTATGCTGCGTTCGTGGTGCCTTGTAAGTGGTAATTTGCAAGTTTGTAATAACATCATTTCTCACCTCGGCACGTTCAACATGCAAAGCGCAAAAAAAACATGGACACCTCCACGAAAGCGAGTCTTTTGTTTGCATTGTCAAAAGCATAAGAAGTTACTTTAAGTTACATTTCCAGTAACAGGGCTGAGATGCTGTTGGTTCTGTTCTACTATATTGAACTTTAAACATTTGTGCTACATTTTGGACTGAAATTGCTGCATAGCAACAACAGCAGACAATAGCGAGTAGCTTTAGTTGTAGCTGCTAGCTCGATAGTCCTAGGCTACATGGGGATAAGTAAGTGACAGCACTTACAGTTTGAGTGGAGGTTTCTTAGAGACAATCTTGAAAAATATCCACTGACTTTCTGAACGAATTGTAACAAAATTACATTTAGCTTTTTTAGTTTTAGTTTTACTTGCTAGAGCGATACTGCAGTTAATACCACCTAATTTTATAACATTCACTACATGTTTGCAGATCAGACTGAACTACAACTGAAGTAACTTTAAAAATGTCTGTTGTTTTGCAGCATAGTCTTGTAGGGCTTTACTTTTTTGTGTCATTTTTCCCTCTGCTCCACCTGGCCACTTCTTGTTCATTCTTTAGTGTGACTGCATAACCTTCTGTTTCATGTTGTTTACACATCATTTATAGGAACTGCAGAATTTGCCAGCCAGTTAGCATCATAGGTGAAAAATAAGCGAAGGCCAAAATCAGACACAAGACAGGCCACCGGGATTTCTCCCGAATCTCCTGGTAACTATTCCAGGCCTGTAGTATACTGTATAAAGTACATTTATACTGTATTACATTATATTGTATTATTATTATTATTATCACCACCATTAGGCCATGCTGTAATTTATATTTCCAGGAAATTATAGTACTGGAGCCCAGTTCTGTTTAATGTTCACTTGAACCAAAGGTGGGGGATTATGCTCCCCAATTTAACCCCTGATTATAATACTGTAGTGTTGAGTTTGGCAGCACCTCATGAGATTGCACACTGGGGTATAATGTCTGCAGATATTATACATGAGAACACCAGTGCGGAAAGAGTATGCATAGGACCACTTATTCACATTAATAAAAGTCCCTACTAGGTAAGGAATCAAAGTAAATGTTCAACGTTTCAGACTTAATATACATCACCGTGAGTTGCTCCTACAATCTCTAAATTGGAAATGTTTGTTGAACAAAAAACAAATTACTATCAATTTAAAGAACATCACCTGAGGTCAAAGTTGACCTTACACACTATTGCAACATTTTTGTATTGCTTGAACTAATGGGGAAAAAGCAGATAGTGGTTGGTTACCAAACAGCTGCATGTTGTCAAAGTTGACCGTCTCAGAAGTCACTCTTTCTTCCTGGAATTATGGGATTGAATAGTGCCAAGTACAACATGACATGGTTTTTCTTCCAGGTACTTTTTGTAACTGGTTTTCTCCAATCCTACTGGAGTTCAATGCTGCACTATAAATTTTGCATTCATGCCATTTAGTTAGTCAAGAGACTCTCAGACTCTTAAGCTCTCTTTTTGTAGAAGAGACCTAAGGGAATTCCTCCGTCTGTCTGTCAGATAAATAGCATAATTAAAGTATCAAGGCTGATGAGTTTGCTTTGCCAGAAGGTCACACAAGACGCTTTATCAGTGATTGTTTTCTACTCTGCTATCATCAAACATTATTGAGTTCACTTTACTTCTCACCAAAATGCACAAACATGAAAGGTGATCTACCCGTGTGGTGCCAAGAAAGGTTGTTAGTGTCAGCTCCTCCCATTTCAAAACTCCAGACCCAACGTCAGGAAATGACAGGAACTAGAACCTCCCTCTTTCCCCGGGGAATGTGGGAGGAATTAAATATTAATCCTTTACCTTTCTGCTGACATTGAAGAATGGGCCAGTGCATAAAACGGTGAGAGTGTGTTTCTCTGTGCGCATTTCTCTAAATGAAGTGATGATACTGACAGTTGAATGCAGTCATGCTTCTGAGTAGGGCAAATGAATTGGTTCCTAGCAGGAAATGTTCCATGGTTTAGTCGCTGGGCTTTTACAAACAAAAAAACCAAATATAGCCTGTAATGATGGAGCGTGTGTTCTGTAACTTAAGTCACAAGGCTGCAGTGGAGCTGAAACATTTAGTTCATCTCAGTTGCCAGTCCATTAACTACTCATTCAACCATTTCCCCTCCCTGCTCCCAAACTAATCTTAGACAGCGTCTGCGTGTGTGAAGAAGTAAAGAGCAGTTTCTGGAGGAGAGAAAACATCAGGCCATCTGCGGTTTTCAGCAGGAACAAGCTAAGTGGCCTAATTGCACTTTAATTGGATTGGAGAACTTGTGAAAGCCTGGATTTCAGATGGTACTTGATGGAGCTGGAGACAGGGTCGAGTGTCAGTGTGACCGCACACCCGACCAAGCGATGCTGCAGTTCACTCAACACCATTACGCATCCATTCTCATTGGCTTATAGGCCATTATTATATCTCGGACACTGTGCCTGCACCGAGGCATCTCGGTGTTTACTGTCAAGCCCTTGGAGTGTGGAATAACCAAAGCTTAGACGATGATTCATCAAATACAGACATTATTTGAGATAAGAATAACGATGCATTCCGGCATTCTGATGTGTCTATCGAGGAGAGCGTTAATGTTGCTGTGAGCACCTTTTATACATTACGGCAGCAGCAGCCTTCTGCCGGTGGGTATTTTGGAAAATCACAGGTTTCTGCAGCAGAGTCAACACGGGCGGTGCGCAGGGACTGTGTGGGTGGAAGAAGGGAGGGGTGGGGGTACATGAAAGGCAGAAATCTAAAATGTGTGTGACAAATTTGTCCACTGTGTTGCCTTGGTTCCCCTCTGGGAGAATGGGGGATACAGGCACAGTGCTCCACGATCTAAGAACAATCTCAGGCATATTTATAGCAATGGGGATGTGAGCTAAGAACATGCCACATAATAACAGGCATAGACATGCTTTTTAAGATCTGTTTTATTATTTTTATCTTTTGTCTCTGTGCAGCGAGCAAGAGAAGGGTTGGACATTCATTCTCATTTTACTGAGCCTATTAAAACACACAGCAATACACTCTTGACACTGCTGCTTTTGTTGTGGTTCAAAAAACGACCACCCACTGCAAAAAAATGACATCAAGTGAAAACATCTTGAACATAGTCACAAGTATCTAGCATTTCCTATTATAAAATATACCACTATTAAACCCATTGCTAGACATTTTTACGCATGTCAACCTTTTTCTATTGCCAGATAATTTTGCTTCTTTCTAGAACTATATGGTTAAATTTAGCAAAATTATCTGCCAATAGAACAAGGAAATGTAACGCTTGAAATGAGTTAAAATAAGTCTAGAAATAAGTTGACCACTCTTATATTTGGTTTATTGTCTTATAACAGGAAACATGAGATAACTGCCTATATTCAAAATGTTTTCGCTTTATAACATGTCATATTGCATAGTGTGCAGTGAGAATCTTGCCTTTGGAGCCACTTGTTTATTTCCCTCATTTGCTTGTGTGTCACATCTCCACTAGACCTGCATCGTCAATTGGCTTGGCAGAGGTTCAGCAATCAGTGTGGCACATTAACCTAATTAGAGCCAAGGAGCAGCAGTTTCCTGGAGTGGTTCTTGTTCCTAATTAAACCATATAAAAGGCTTCGGAAAGACAGTAGATGTGGACGAAGTCGCTGAAAGTCAAGAGATGGAGAACATAACTCAGTGGCATTAAAAATAGCTAATCCAGGCCACCTGCCATTCCACTATAAATGTTCAAATGTCATTTAGGAATTAAATCAGCTGGAAAATCCTTTTTTTTCCCTCTAGCATTTCTAATAATCTCTCCTTTTGCCATTTAGAAGGAAGGACCTAGTGGAAAAGGTAATTTAAATTCCTTCCACATCATTCAGTTGCCCTGCACAGATACACTATCACCATCAAAATCTCGGCCTTTGGTGCTGACAGCAGGGTGCACACTGACTTTTTCCAGGCAGATAGATCTCTGTGTGATGGCCTTTTCTCACCAGCCAAATCTATCTCCCCGCTGGTCAGGAAGTGCTCGCGCCAACCACATCAGCCAAAACCCACGGAGCTGCGCAGCAAACAAAAGCATGCTCCCTCCCTAATTTACTAATGTTCAGGAAATTTTAGCTAAGAAAATCTGGAATGATCTGAAACCATTACAGGAACTTGTTACATAACTCAACTTCCTGTTGTTCATTTCATGAATCCATGAGAGCAAGCCGAGAACATTTGCCAAAAACTGTCTCTCTTTTTTTTTTTTTATCATTCCCAACATCAAGACCATTACATTTTAAACTTAGGACAGAAGTTTGTCGCTCATGGGAGCTTTTAGCTTAAACATCACACTGAACATAAGGTTGGCTTTAGTATCAGCACCACACTTGGCTATTACATGAACACTTTTTACTACAGCATTGTTGAATTCTTGAATCTGAGTCAGAAGTTGATTAATTTTATATAAACACACAGCCATGATGTAGTGCTGACTATAAGGCAAATTACAGGTTTATATTAATGCTCTCATTCTAATATATTATTGTTTCTATAGCAACGGCTAATTCACAGGGACTTGTATGGTGGGTGCTCACGATTAAAGCCACAATTTAAAAAAAATGGATAAAAAGAGTTTGTCACTCTGATGGAGTTTTCTTTAAGGAAATATTTTATATTAATATTTATGAAAGAAGACTTCAGTATCAGTGCTTTACGAAGAAAGGAACATTTAGGAAGGAGAAACGTTGCATCTTTCTGCCTTCAATTACTGAAGACAAAACTGAAGAGCAGCTCAGTGACTCTGACACTTAGGAACATTCCTTTTCTTCGCCTTAAGAGGCTCTTGGGTTGGTTTCACTGTATGCTTTGGGTCAATATCCATCTGTACTGTGAAGCACCGTCCTATCAGTTTTGCAGCATTTGGCCGAATCGGAGCAGAACGTAGCTCTATACACTTCAGCATTCATCCTGTTACTTCCATCAGCAGTCATCAATAAACACCAGTGACCCAGTTTCCATCTCTTCCCATCATTCTGGTACATGAGTTTATATTGGTTTCATCTGTTCAAAGAATCCTGTTCCAGAACCAGTTTTTAGAGGTTTGTTAGTACAGTCTAATCTGGCCTTTCTGTACTTAAGTGTTATCAGTGGTTTGTATCTTGAGGTAAACACTGTATTTACATTCATGAAGGCATCTCTCGATTGTAGACTTTGACAGTGATACGCCGACCTTCTCCAGAGTCTACACTTCAGTCACATCTTGATTGCTGCATTTCAGATCCACAATTACCAAAAACCTATGGACCTGACTGTATATAAAAGCATGTCCAGTTCCAATCTTTGTTATTTGCTACAGGATCAGATATCTGATCCACCATTTCATGCTAATAAGCTATAAATCTAAAAGATTATTTTGTCTTAAGAATTCATAAAAACATTCTACAAAAATGGAGAATGTTTTCCACACACACACACACACCTGCCCCAAGACTTCCAGTATTAATAAGTTTTCTCCACCAAACAAAAAAAAACCCACAAGTGGGAAGCGTATTGAATGCTGGACTACACTACAGGTGTAAAGATATAAAGAACACAATGAGAGGTGAACATAAATAACATTTACTCGCTGAAATAGGAGTCACAAAAACATGGCAACTCTACAAATGATGGTGCACTTGCCAAGCAGTCATTTTACAGATGAAGTCCGTTTGGTTCTTTACAATACAGCAGTAATCCATATAGCATATGTAAACTCCTCAAAAAAGATGCTGCAATCACTCAAAAAAAAACAAAAACAAACAAACAAAAAAAAAAATACAGCAGCATTTCCAATCTAATTACAGACTAGATAAAGGAAAAAAAAGTAATATGAGCCAAAAATTCCAAAGAAATATACAAGCTCCGGTATGTACACAGCAAATAAACAGAGTGTGGGAGAGATTACACTGGACACATCATGAGTTTAGACACGAGAGCGATCTGCAGATTCCATCATGAACTGCAGCACACCAGAGATATTCAGTTACCACAATCAAAATGTCAGCCAGATTAAGCAAGTCACAGATCTGCTACTCGTAATCCAGCCATGTTCTAGTCAGTGAGAACTCCTCCCCCACACGAGTCAAGATGGAGTTGGCACACTTGCAGCAGTAATAGCAATAATTATTCAAAAGAAAACAAAAAAAACCATGAACCATCATATTTGAGCACAGGTCCGGCCTGCTCCAGACTGTCAGTCGTTCCAGTATTAAAATTAAAAAAAAAAAAAAAAAAAGAAAAAAGGCAGGCACATGAGATAAAGCACTTCTCCTCAAAGCTAACCAGCTCCCTCTGCTGGTGGTACAGGGGCGAGTACTGAGCGGAGATCAGGGTGGGTTACGACAAAACTACAGGCTGAACGCAGAGTAACCGGGGAGAAGGGAAGCAGGAGAAGGAAGACAAAAGTAAGGTTACAGAACTGTAGAAAACGAATGGCTAGTGAGGAAAGGACAGGATGAGGAAGGCATCTTCCAAGTGCAGCACACAACATTAGTGCAGGAAACCTGGACTTGTGATGGAGGGGGTGGGAAGGGGACATGTGGAGGGGACCGGGACAGGCTTAACACAGAAAAACAGAACAAACATGGTGTCCAGCAGGAGTGAGGGAATGAACACAGACGAACAGAGCAGCTACCGGTACTGCTGCTGCTGGGACAGACCACAACCACACGGATCACACGCAGACCTGAGACGATCACACAAGACACGGCAAGAGGGTTTCCAAGAACCATGACCAAAGGAAGGACTCTATTCATGAATGCTATTCAACTATATACAGAACAGATAATCAAAGGGGAGTCTGACTGGGGGGGGGACAAAAATAAATAAAAAATTTATAATTAAAAAAAAAAAAGAAAAAAAAGGAAGGGGATTTTTCCTCAGTGAGGTACCTGCGGTCTTAGCGTTAATGGAAGAGAAAACTTAAAAAGGCAAATTAAAGAAGTTAAAATTAAAAATGGGGAAATAAAATAATTTACATGCGCACTGAAATCATTCACAAACAAAACTCCCACTGACTGGCATGGAAAAGGCTAACAGGATGTTTCCCGGATCCTGGAACGACCTCTGTCCCTCACTGACAGCCAGCGGGGGTCAACAACGGCACCAGTGAGCAAGGGCTTTAAAATATGCGCTTCCGTTTCAGGTAGGAGTCGGCATAGTGACCCCCGAGGCCCTGAGAATGCTGACCCACGTAGCCACCCTCTGGACTGGGCTCTGGAGACGGAATCAGCCGCGAGAAGAGACGCTTCTGTCCTCCTGCGGGAGTCTAAAGCACATGAAGGGAGTCCGTGAGTGCAGATAAAGCCATTACCTGAGGGATTAATAGTCTGTGGCTGTGTGTTGCACAGACACTGAAAGCTAACCTACCTTAGCTCCACTTCCAGGCGCAGCAGAGAAAACACTGGAGTGAGTCATGGGAGGCATTCCCACAGCCTGGTCAAACACGAAGACAGAAATAAACCAACACATTTCACTTAGGAGCCATTACTTGTGCACCTATTTAAAACAAGAATATCCTTGGCTAAGAAGCATTTTAATGATTTACATGCTTCTTTCTCCTTACAATGAGGTACAAGGTTGAAGGTATTGGCAGCTCAACAGCAAAATAAAAATCAATAGACAAGGAGTCAATGAGTGCTGCATCGGAAGCAGGTGCAGTTTTTCCTCACGCATTATTAGCAGCGGTGAAGGCGGTTTTGAGGATGGAGCGTACCTTATTGAGCTGGGTGGAGGGCACAGTCCCAGGGGCACCAAAGCTGAAGTAGGAGGAGCCAGGAGGGCTAGAGGAGTAAGTGAAGGGAGATGTTCTCTCACTGATGGCTCCGTGTCTCGAGTGCTGTGAAGAGTGATGAGACATTAGTTTCCAAACTACGACATATTCCTCATTGCTGCTGAGCTGACAAACATCAGGACAGCCGTAACCACTCGCAGTAACCCTGCTACGGCATCCTTCCACCGTTTCTCCTGGTGTATTTTTTTTTTGTCAGAACTAACAGAACAGTTTCCATCCGACTGAAGAGCTGATGATGCATCACATATGTTTATATGGACAAACCAGCTATACAAGAGACTTGTGGTCTGCCATGGCAGCTGACTGGGAGAAGCCAGCCTTTGCTCTTAGCTGACTATAGCGCCCCCTTGCTGCAACTCCGTTATTAAACCCTGTTATTTAACAAAAACACTTGATCGTAGATGTGGTGAAGCTTCTGTAAGGAGAAGCTGGAAAAGGAGCAAGTGTTTGCAGCCATTCTGATAGTTCCTGTTATCACTTGCATCTCATAAAAAGATGTGCCACAACATTTAATATTTTTAATACACAGATAAAAAGGATGCCGCGTCATATTTTGCGTCGGGCTGCATTACACCACACCAGGGTTGATTTCACGGACCATGACTGTAGCTGTGCATTGAGTTCTGTAGATGAACAAACTACAGCTCTGGCAGTTTTAACCACTGAGGTCAAAATGAGGGGTCACCATTTGTCAATTACCACCTTCTATTTTTAACATGCTTAATTATTCATTTGCTATATGGTGGACAAACACATGCATCATATTCAGCAGTGTGCTGGATAAATCTCCTCGCTTGATGCAGGGATGGGGTTGGCCTTTTCCTACCAAACACGAGGACTGCATTAGCCGCTGTACTGAGGAGGTGGCTAATGAAACTTACAGACTAGCTGCTAGTTTACAGGCTCAGCAAAACCATATGAATTATATAGGAGTCACAGCTGTGATGTTATTCACTGTAACACACACACACACAGTGTTCTTTTGCTCAAGTATGATGCATTATTAACTTTAAAAATAGTAAAAAGCCAGAATCACACTCTCGCATGTAGTTAAGAAACTCTAAGGATCAGACTCAGGCAGGTGGCCGAAAGTATAATGTGGAATTATATGTTAGACTTCAGATGATATGATTACACTTATGATTTGTAGCAGTTTTTTTTTTTTTAAATAAATACAGACTTATTCTGCACAAATGAAACTGGCTCTAATAAAAATTTAGTTAAACAGTTTACACAACGCTAGACAGGATCCGACTCGTTAGCAACGTTATAACTGTGTAATGAAATCATGATGCTAGAGGCGGATAAACACCACGTGTGTCCAGGCTAAATGAATATACTCAGAGTAATGGGAAAAATAAGGTAAATTTAATCAGAGACCAAACTACTGCTTCAATGTTGGCAACAAGAATGAAGGCCGGTGAGGGACCAGTTGTTCTTTGCATCACTTTATGAAGTCCTTTCTAAATTTCCCTCAACAATTACTGCTCCTGACTGAAGTAACCATGCAGAGACTGACCTGTGCTCCATAGGCCAGATGTGCTGAGCTGTCCAGAGGCTCCAGCTGCTCATAGACGTGAGACAGGGGGTCCTGTAGAAGGTTAATGTAAAGAACAGCTAATAAATAAGGTAATAATGTAATAAATGTGGTTATAAGACAATAATCCACACCAGGGTGCTGTGAAGTGGAGTTACTGTTACCTCTCCGAAGTGGATTATTTCTATAGAACTGCATGGTCTGGAGTGTGTTATTACACTCATACCACAGCGATTTGCATACAATTACAATGTTTAACTTATTAGTGAAGGACACGTCACACATTTTAACAGTTTATAGTTAAATCTTAATGAAGTGGAAAGTCTGAGAGACCAGATAGTTCCTGTTCTCATTTACTTTATAGCTATAAACACTAGCGTATTAGAACGAGCATGTTAATCTAAAGCTACTGTTCATGTTACAGCTGGAATTACTGCCGAGTTGTGTGGTTATACAGAAATAATGCACACACACCTCCGGACCAATCAGATTCAAGTATAAATAAGTTAAGCTAACCTGGTGTACTGCTGGGAACTCGTACGAGTCTTGACAGCGCAGGTTATAATTGGAGTTGATGCTCGGGATGGGCCGCTGGTTAGCCATGCCACCTAGCATTGGTCTCTTCCTGTACGGGTGGGGCCTGGAGTTGGCAACTACACACACACACACAAAATGTAAATTATAATAAAAAGCATAAGGACCACAGGAGGAAAAAAAAACCTATATGGAAGACAACTGACCAGAGGCTGGGAATATACTGGGCGCGTTCAGAAAGGGGTTCGGGGACACTCCGATCTCTTTGGGTGGCTCTCCTAATAAAGAAGCCTACACAGAAAAGGGAAACGACGAAAAGCTTTTAATCAACTCTGCATTATATTAATCGAATCTATTCCTGCGTAATCATATTGAAAATCGGACCATGTACAGGCTCAAATGCAGTTTACAGGTAATTATTAAAGCGCTGAAACACAGTTTAGATATTAATTAGCTCAGTTACGTTTAAACTCCCACAGACACAATATTCATATGTTAGTATTTGTTCCATCAGTCCACAGAAGGTGATAACTATAAATTATCCTCGTCATTTAACATTTTAGGTTAGCAGCAGTGCTACCCAGGATCAGAGGACATGGTGCTTTTTTATTTTCCCTTTTCAGCCTGTTCTATTCCGAGCTCTAGTCTATGCTAGTTATCTGGGAATGGTTAAAATCTTCCCCCACAAGAAGTTTTAATGAATGGTATAAATCATCTCCTCATCAGAAGTAGACTGATTCAGTAGCACCTCCTGCTTAATCATCGGTGCTGACGCTCTACATAGAAACAGGCTACGGGATAGGTGAGATATCTCCCTTTAATTACGAGCATGAAGCTAACAGCTGAAGCATCCCTCACCGTTGGCAGTGTGGACCCATCTCCTCCCAGCACACTGCCCAGAAGCGGGACGCTCATGCCCTGTAGTGCAGGAGAAGGGTTTGTGGGAAAACAATTTGGTGTGGTTGCAGACTCTGGCTCCCTCCCTAGTGTCCGGCCCAGGGGTGGCGGCTTTATGGGACCTAAAGGCTCCGTTTGCATGCCCAAGCCAGGAGCCATGGCACCTGCGTCAGACAGAACTGAGAGAATTACCACCACTGGCCCAGGCAGCAGAATAAAAAAAATATGTTTTAAAAAAAGAAAGAAAAAAAAAAAAAGAAAGAAAGATATGCTGATCAAATGAGGCCCAACGTTAATACAAAGTGGTGGTTAATCCGGTTGCCATACCATGAGGTAGATCTCCCAGCATGTTAATGCCGTGTTGAAGAGGAAGAGCAGCCAGAGGGTTTTCACCGAGCAGTCCAGCCTGCTGAGCAAAAACAAACCGAACACCACATTAGCAACTCTGCACACATAGCATGGGCTAAAGACCAAGAAACCAAAACCACACTGCAACAAAGCTGACCAAACACTCGAAGAACAAACGAAGCTACGATCAGAAAATTGAGACTTGGACAAACAATTGTTTCAGGTCACTGAAAATCATGAGCTTTGGTATCCATTAGTGCTTGGCCTGAAGCACAGGAAAGGAAAAGCACCGAGTTAGACCGTCTGTTTACTCTTATTTGTTTCATGCATCCTGTATCAGGACTTTATTCGGATAAGCTCATAACCGTAAAGAAATGCGCCTCGAAATGGCCAGGTTAAACCCCACGACAGTGCTGCACGCACTGAGCATCTTAGCTCACTACACTTGACCACAAACTTCCAGTGCTGCTCCTTAACGTACAGAACAACAGGGAAAACGTGGTTACCACAGAAAAATAAGTAAATGAAAGAATATCTGCTGGTTAAAATAAATAAATAAATAAAAATCACAACACACAGCACCCACTTTAACAATCATAAACTACATGCATTAAAGCCATACAAACTGCATTACCACCCATGAGCATGTTGCAACTTAACCAGGGCCATAAGCATAAGTAAGTTTAGGTGCTGTGATCACAGCTGTGCTGCCGCCATTCAGGTTATGTGCAGAGGTTATGAGCGCCATTGAATGCTTGAATCTGATTGGTCAGGAGGTCTGCAATATTTTTGTTGA
Source organism: Pangasius djambal (assembly GCA_022985145.1). Classification (NCBI taxonomy): domain Eukaryota; kingdom Metazoa; phylum Chordata; class Actinopteri; order Siluriformes; family Pangasiidae; genus Pangasius; species Pangasius djambal. The sequence continues at coordinate 17,560,110 of CM040997.1, forward strand.
ACAGAACAACTCATAACACGAACATTAACATTAATGTGCTTGTTCTGATGAGTTATTACTATAGAAGAAAAACAAAGAAAAACAATTGATGTGGTGACATTTGTGGAAGGAGTCTCCAGTGCCGGCACTTTGTAAATTTTCCCAGCATGGGAAAGTCTTCAGGACAGAGGAGTTCACACTTTCGGGTTTCTCAGAAAAATTACAAGAGGGGTGAAGAAAAGGGGGAGGAAAAGGGAGAGCGAGGGAGGAGTGAGGGAGGGGTCGAGAGAGGGAAAGAGAGAGAGGGAGGGGTCGAGAGAGGGAAAGAGAGAGAGGGAGGGGTCGAGAGAGGGAAAGAG
>CM040997.1:17575429-17586564 GCA_022985145.1 Pangasius djambal
CAATCGAGAATCTGTGGAAAGAACTGAAAACTGCTGTTCACAAACGCTCTCCATCCAACCTCACTGAGCTCGAGCTGTTTTGCAAGGAGGAATGGGCAAAAATTTCAGTCTCTCAATGTGCAAAACTGATAGAGACATACCCCAAGCGACTTATAGCTGTAATCGCAGCAAAAGGTGGCGCTACAAAGTATTAACTTAAAGGGGCTGAATAATTTTGCACGCCCAATTTTTCAGTTTTTTATTTGTTAAAAAAGTTTGAAATATCCAATAAATTTCGTCCCACTTCATGATTGTGTCCCATTTGTTGTTGATTCTTCACAAAAAATTACAGTCTTATATCTTTATGTTTGAAGCCTGAAATGTGGCAAAAGGTCACAAAGTTCAAGGGGGCCGAATACTTTCACAAGGCACTGTATATACTACAAATTCAAACAGTACTGTGTTCTGCTTAAAACGATGTTCAGTATGAGCATCATAGTCTTTATGATTACAGCAGCAGTGTGATGTCCTGTACCTCCACGTGAGAGTGCAGTAAGAGCTATGCCCGGGTCACTCAGCTTCACAAACGGAAACGTGCCCTCCTCCAGTCCCTTGCGAGCCACCAGAATATTCTTTGCACAGACATTCCCATGAACCAAGCGTTTTGTTTCCTAAAGGCAAAAACCTTTTTTTTTTTAGAAATGTCCTGTAAATTATGGTTTAGAGGTCATCTGACATTTTATATATCAAATCCAGATCTGTTTTGCTGAACTGTTTTACACCTACAAGATAACACAGTGCACTGGCCAGCTGTTTTGCCACCGTAAACTTCCACTGAGGTGTTACACGAGCCTTCTCTTTGTGCAGGAAGACATCTAGGGGGCCAAACTCGACAAACTCTTCCACCATGATGTCTGTTCAGACACAAAGAAAAAAACTCCAGGTGTAAGTGAACTGGAATTGAAATAAAAAATGCAAACAGGGCTATATGATAACATGCAGTAATAACATTAAAGGTGTAACAGATTGAAAGTCATCTCCTGAGTTACGTTAGAGAGCTGTGAGAATGCAGCAGGTGCATAGAACTTTATGTACACTCTGATGATTGTTAGGGCAAAAGAGGAAATCTCAAAAGAGCACACCACTCACTCTCAGATCCCTTGACTGAAACACCATGCACAAAAACCAGGTGACAGTGAGACACCTGACTCATGAGGCTAGCAGTCTCAAAGAACGCCTGCAAAACAGAAGTCAACAGGACGAGTGATTTATTGTATTAATGTAGGATATTGGGTTAAATTACCGTGCTTTCCTGCCATATCATGGACTGCTGATGAAACAGCTTCTCTCACCAGTGCTATGTCCTTGTGGCTCTGATCCAGGATCTTCAGAACCACACGAATGCCTTTTTCATTGGTGTGATTATTGTTCCATTCATCCTCATCATCTTCCACTCCACTGCGCACCATCAAGCGACCTGAGTATATGTTGGTCCTAGTGCCGCGGCCTAAGTGCTGCTCCTGAAAATTCAAATCATACAGAACAATTAAATAAATAGCAACATATAGCATCATAGCATCAAATAAAAATGAAAAAAAGTAACATTCGATGTTGAGGTGAAACTAACCTGTATAATCTCTTTGTCTTTAATCTGATGGAATCTCAGTTGGCACAGGTTGAGGGTTTCAGAAATAGGCTTGGAGTGCATGCCCTTTCTCATTACTAGGAGGTTTGACAGCTCTGTAAACATGCAACAATGAGCAAGATCATGAAGACGACGCATGCTTATTCTTGAGGAGACTTCCGAAATATTCTTAGTTGGAAACGTTTGCATTTAACTGTAGTGCTTCCCACACATTGCTGATACTTTGGTGTGATGCCGAGGAATACTGACGCATCATACTGCAGAGTGGCACACAAAAAAGCCAGACAGAGCTGAGAAACATTCTCCTTTTCGAATAATGCTTAAGTCAGCTTGTGTCAAGTCATGGTACAGCTACAGTTTGTCAGAGGAGCCGCTAACATTAGTGCGCTCTCTCTTTCTGCACACATGATGATATTCAGTCATCACCAACAAAGTAAGTTGCATATAAAACAGTAACATGATGATCTACTGACCTGATATAATAAACAAAATAGCACATAAAACATCCTGCTCCAACTTTTAATCACTTAGAATAATCTGTGTTCAGGCAATGCGTTATCAAGAGGCAGAATACAGCCAATAGATAAAGGGAATTCAAATCACTATCAGTTTCCTTTAGCACCCACTTTCAGCTGCCTCACACTGAACGGAGATTGGCCGCTAGTGAAACTGACACAGGGATGATCTACTGGTTATATAGTCAGTCATATAAATAGTACCTGAAATATCTGTAGACATACAAGGAAGGACATGCAAACCCCCATCCCCCAACCTTCAGGTCCCTGACTTCCAAGTATATTTCATATCACATACTTCAAGAATGTTATCAACACCATAAATCACCTGCAGGTCTGGGCAGGCAGCACTTCTTCACAGTGAAGCAGTCTTGGCCAGACTTAAGCACAAAGGTCTTCAGGCTATCTGTGAGATCCTTCACATTAGAGAACTCTCGGTCCCAGCCTTCTAGCGTAAACACAGAGCCCTTCTGCATGATCCTGAACTGCTTATGTGCAGGATTCTGTCCATCCTGTAGGAACAAATATTCCCACAAAGTGTTACAAGCCAAAACAATAACTTTCAGTTAATTCTATACAAATGCATACTGTATGCACCAAAAAATCATGGCCTTAGTATTATAAGGTTTTGGATGAAGAGCTGTTTTGAGTGTTGATACTCCTCCAGCTAGCAAAAGTCCACAGTACTGTAATTTCCCTTCTACAGATCTACAAAGCTTACACTTTAAACCTGCTTCAAATTTACATTCTCAAAAAAAAAAAAAAATTAGGAAGTAAAACTTGTGAAGACTGGCCAAACAGATAAAACCTCTCTAAGATCAAATACTGTTTGGTTTTTTTTAGAGGTTCTGACTGTTTCTCTTAATCTCATTAAATAATTATAACTGGAAATAAACTCAGCAAAGATGATCTGAGCATGAACGTATTCTGTAATTTCTAAAATATTTCAATATTTCAATGATATTTCAATTCTTACAATCTGAAGTTGTTCCTAAACAGAATAATTTACCTCTACATTTCCTTGTAAAACATTTAACAATATTAAAATTCAATAGAACATACAAAGCAGCCACAAAAACACATCTCACATGTCTGCTAGTTGACCTGCAGTCTCCAGTCACACGTTCTGCTTATTAAGCACGTTGCATGTAGCTAGATAACATCAGTAATATAATGCTAATGTTAGCTGATGTGAGCCACAATATTTGCTGTCTGTCCACGCTAAAGTCTTTCTAATGTGCCAGAACATTCATAAATTAACACCAGCGAGTACAGGAGACCTGCACTGTGCCTATTTTGTACACTTACTTAACCTTATAAAATCAAGTGTACCTGTGAGTTTGGACCTCACACCAAAAACTTTGCACAAAACAAAATAACAACACAGGAGAATAAAGTCTCCCCAGTGGTGAAGTTTATGTGGTTAACTCATTTTGGACCAAGATGCCAGATACAACCTTATGATACTGAGGTCATGAAATTTTTGACTTGAATTTTGGGCAGGTGAGATTCTCATGAAGAAGAAAAATTCTGTATGGCTACTTTGGTTTTTGCAACGAGAGATATTTTCCCCAAAAAAAAAAAATTTACCTCAGTCCTACTCAGAACCGCTAATATGATACGTCGGTAGTCCAGAAGGCTCCAGCGCACTAAGTATGCGCCCTCTTCCATGTGTTCCTTCTTCAGCTTCTGCAGCACAAACTCATCACTGATGGAAAGTAAATAAAGAACACCTCAGCACCACATAGGGTTAGGGTTAAATGTGTGTAACTGAGTTATAGTGATATGTAAAATGGACACCTACAGTATTGGCCCGTGAAGGCCGTTGGCCTCGCTCAGGACAACTCTGGGTGGTGCCACCTCATGGCAGAGGTAGTGGTGAGCGTCTGCGGTCAGGCGGAAGTACCCATCAAGCAGAGACACCAGAGAGCGCGCCTCGAGAGTGGACTTCAAACGCAAGTCCTGTATTACAACATGGTTAGGCATATACCATACGTCAATTCACAAGAAAGCCAAATTACATCACTTTTAAAGTGAAAAAAGAAGTGTAAAAAGAGGAAGTCAAAAGCAGAAACCTACTAAATGTATACTATGTAAGATTCTGAACTTTTTAAAAATGGTTGGGATCAATTCAGTTTTATTTTAAAAAAGTTTACTGGATGCTACATAGTGCAAAAGTAGCAGAGTAGCAGTTTAAGCTTCAGGATCTCACCATTGCCAAATTGTCTTGCCGGCTGATGCAGACATTTGCTCCTGCGATGGCAATGTGTGAGATATCAGGGAAGTCGCAGAACACCTTCCAGTTTTCTGGTGTGTTATTTTCCTGTTGGGTAACCTCATGCTTCTCTCGCTTTCTCTTATTCAAGTAGTCATTCCCCATATAGTTATTTTCCTGAGCCTGCAACATAAACCATAATCAGAGGGCCCATGCTGAAACACTCCTCAGCGACATAAAACAGAACAATACCTACCCTCTGGGCCGGGATCTTCCTCCACTGGATGCCGGTGGTGCCAGTCACCATGACCTCGTGTGTGGGCTGACTGCAGGTAATCTCCTCCAGGGGCTCATGTTCTCGCGAGGCGTTCAGATACGAGCCGCTGCCGTCGCCACCTGGTCTCAAGTCGAGGTGGAAGATGGAGAAGGTCTCAGTGCCAAAGCGGGGAGCCAGACGCTCCAGCGTGGACAGGTACTTATACATGACTTCCTGAGAGCCAAGCCTGCCTTGGCCCACTGTATGCTGCTGGAAGCTGCGCACAAAGTCGGCGAACACACGGCGGATGCGGAACTTGGTTAGAAAGTTGTCTCGGGTGATTTGCCGAGAGAACGAGCGGGGGATGCAGCGCAGGAAGCTGTAGAAGTTTCATGTCCAAACAAAGAAATTAGTAATCTCAGCAATCACGGGCACATATCTTTAATCTATATCTAATCTATAACTATATCTTTAACTGTTCAGATTTCAAATGACTTTTCTTTTAACCGTAGGTGAATTACAGTCACCTGCACTGGATGTCACATCTCATTCAGCATGACTTCTGAGATTAATGCAAAATCTTTACGCTCTTATAATAAGTAACTTTCCAACCGCTGCAAAATGAAGCTCACACCTGGTCTGTTTGGCCACTTCCTGTAGAGAGGTGCCATTCTGCAGAGCCTTGTGAGATAAGTGCAGCACAGCCATGCCCAAGCTCTCATTTTTAAAGCCACTGATCTCTTCTTCACCCATCACATCCTCCAGTGATGTGACGTCATTCACAAAATCACATTTTGCCTGCGGCCAGACAAAACACACAATTATTAAAAGAAAATGGGTAGAATTTGTCTGGTTTAAGCAAACTGTGAATGATTGTTTTCTATGTTACAAAATATAGAAAAAAAAGGAAGATATTCTGTTTAAAATAAGACATTCTGGGATTGTGAATTGTAAAACAACGACCCAAGCCCCTCTATGGAGTTCCTCAATACAAATCTATAGTAGCAAAATGCAGATATTACAAAAAAAAGTCAGTATTGGTTATTAGACTTTAGAACCTCACTTGAGCAAACAGGTACTCCAGAGATGTGATCTCCAGCAGAGGCGCAGCTCCATGCTCGCTCCCTGTCTGACTCGTGTAACGCGACACCATCAGCTCCTTCTCATTCAGTCCATGCCAGTTCCGAAAGTAGAACCTGCACATTTTAAAAAATACTAACATTTCTGCCCAAACAGTTTTGTTGTAATATGTATCATTCAAGCTCATCACCAAAAAAATAAAAATAAAATAAAAAGGGAACACAGTCTCATATTAACCTCATGCGGAAGTGAAGTACCAGGCTTGACTGTTTTTTTGGGTCAAATCTGTGGTTAGGACTGTACCAGCAGGAGCATGACGGGTTGTACAGCGCAAACAGAACTTGGCATACAGGTGTGATCCCTGCGCAAGACACCAAACACACTATAAATCTCTTACATCCTCTTAATCTAAACACACACCAGTCTCACGTGCTTGCCAATGCTCTTACCGACAACTTCTGCTGCCTGGATCAAGAGCTCCTCTGCCGTCACTTCACCATCCTGGTGAGTCAGATAACTATCTCCAGTTTTGGTCCAGAACAAGTAGACATGAATCCCCGACCCCTGAGGCGCCTCGCATTGCTCTGTGGACGCCCCTTGCTTTGTACTCTTGAAACATCCACGTCTAGACATCCTCCATTCGTTTTCACACCTGCCAACCACAAGCTCGGAGTTTATCAGTTTATCGTTTAAAGTTTCATATTTACATTTAACATCCTGCTGAAAAATAAGAAAAGTTGATATCCTCTTGGATTGCCCATTCCTCTTGATGTTTGTGTCAAAATGGTTAACACAGGAACAATCAAAATTTTCCATTACAGTACCTCCGTAAATGTGGTTAAGGGAACATGTTTCAATTGTGCCATTAAATAAACTATCGCAAGACAACAGGACGACCTGTGTGCTAAGCTAGCTAACTTAGCCAATGTTCGTCATTAGCAAAATTGCTACGATATATTTCAACAGGTTTATCTAATTCTAAATTATTCATTATTAATACTTAATTATTAATTTATTTAATCATAATTGCACTGATTACTGCGCTTTTAAATATGCATTATATGGTTGAGTTTAAATCGCTTATTTATTGACAGTTTAGCAGATGCCCTTATCCAGAGCGCTTTGCAGAAGTGGTTTGGAGTCTCTATCAAAAACACATCCTCATGCTAGTGTACTCTGTCAGGGACTAAGAGCACGCTGTGTTGTGAACATTTTGTCAAAACCAGTCATTTATATTACTGACATTAATTAAAGAATGTAAAAAATAAAGAAAACGAGCCAACACAAACACAAACAAAAGACAAAAGACAAAAGAAAGGTATAGCTGTAACGCGTACACAAATGCCTCCGCTGACGGAAGACAGCACACCCCATGCGCGTGAGGGAACGGATATTCAGAGCACAGTATGAGTTTTTCAGGAGGATGAAAGCAGGCTTATGAATCAGTTCTGTCTGCCATGGCATCTTCTTTTAATGCTGTCCAAAACCTTAGAGCCAGTGCATCAGCGTGAGAGACCAACAGTCTCCGAGTTATTCTCGGATTTCATGCCAAAACACTTTCTTTTCACCTCATTTAGTTCACACCTAATTCACATTTCAGTAATTTGTCTCTCAATTCCTTTCAGGTGACTTGCATTCATCATCTTACACACATTAGTATGAAGAAAATCCTAAAGTTTCCTAAACACCTGTCGTAAATTGTTAGTTCGGTTTGCATAGTTCTTACACCAACAGCTGTATGTGTAGTGCGTACACCTCATACTGTACTCAGTGACTTACCTAAAACTCCCAGAAGGACAGCATCTCTGGCAAGTCATCTTAGATCTCATCTATATTTTATTTTTCATGCTTTAAACTTGGCCAATACTTTTGTTTTGGTTTTGGTTTTGTTTCCGGGAGAGAGAGTCTTCATACTGAAGAAAAAGCAGTATTTTCCCCATGGGATATAACAAAACTACAACTATGAACAGATTACATTCAAAAACACTGTACTGAAAGTACCAGGTGTAGATAAGTTCCCCGCTGATTTTACTAGGGGTTTTCTTTTTTTTATATAAAAACATATTTAACCATTTATTATTCTGCAAAGATTCTTTACGGGGTACTTAAAAACATTGCCCTCAACTGATGTATTATTGCAAAAGACACTTGGACAAAGACACAGTGCTCAAGGGCTGTGGTTTATTAGATCTGAGCTGCGTGTCAGATTTCTCATATCTAATTGGTGCTGAGTGCCGTTCTGTTAAGCTGGTGGAGAGACTGTAAACCAGCACTGAAGCAGCACTGACAGATAATGGCATAATATATATATACACACACACACACACACACACACACATATATATATATATATATATATATATATATATTAGAGTCAGGTCCGGAAGTATTTGAACAGTGACAGAGTTTGTGTGATTTTGCCTTTATACACCACCACAGTGGATTTCGAGATGTGATGGAAGTGTAGACTTTCAGCTTTATTTTAAGAGGTTCAACAAAAATATGGCATTTACCATTTAGGAATTACAGCCATTTTCAGCAAAGTGCCTCCATTTTCAGGGGCTCAAAGGTATTTGGACAATTGACTGACAAGAAGTTAACTGACCAGTTGTGGTCCATTCCCTCGTTACTTCAAGACAAACGAAGCAGATAAAAGGTCTGGAGTTGATATCAGGTATTGAGTTGGCATTTGGCAGTCCAAGGAGATCTCAATGCAAGTGAGGAGTGTATGCAAGGAGGCCATCCAAACATGTATGTATGTATATCTCATAAGAGCTTAATGGAAGGAAGACTGCGGCATCAGATTTCCTAAGCACTACCCACACTGAGGTCAGGAATCCAATATCATAACTGCAGTAGAAACACACCCACTGGGTGAAAGACAGCACTACTGTACAGTCTGTTGTATCATCATAAGACCTTATTACAAAGATAAAGTAAAAAAGGACAGTGATAGCACTCGTGAACATCCTCATACATCATTATGAGCCAATTTTGCATGTTTAAGCAGTTGAATATTCAAGTGTGCTTGAATGCCACGTCATGACAGTCCTTGCTAATGCTAACTCTAGGTGAACCTCCGTAAGTTTTGAGGGCGGAGCTTTGTGTACATGGGAGGGAATGGGGGCAGGCTGAATGAGTGAAAAAAAAAATGTTATTCAAATCCATTATTTAACCATTAGAGACCCAATCTTGACTATTTTTTGTCAAATCTTACCTAATACACTTTTAACTGTAAAAACAACTAAGAAATCTAGGTCTTTGTAGTTTGAACTTTTCAAATCGAGACAACCAGCAGAGACCCGGCCACCAACATCTAGATCATCAGCCCTATTTGGATGGGATTCAATTACATGGAGTCCTGGGATAATTTATTATTTTATGGGTACTATTCTGTGATTTTTTTTTCATCCGAATCGGCCATGTTGGTGTTTTTCTCCGTCCTCCTCTCAGAAAATTACAGCCTGAATTATCTACTGTTTTTCGCCAAACTCCGCGCTCGTCTGATCATCCTAGTCCGGATGCACATGTCCGTGATTTTCTCTGCAGATGTCGCCTCGTGTTGGAAAAAAAAACATGTCTGACTGCTGATACTTGCTATATTCAGTCTCGTAGCATGCACATCAGTGACCCTCCGCAGGTATGAAACACCTCCTGAGTCGCAAAACAAAAAATGGATGCTTCTCGTATACTTTGTGATTATAGTTTAGCTGTATTTTCATATTGTTGCTGGAACACTGGTTTGCCCCAAAGTGAAATAAGAGCCGACGTCTCTCCTCCACGCCAGTGCCTCTCTGACCGCTTGAATGTCATGCTGTGACTGGAGCGTGGTCATGTGATCAAATGACCACATGATGCAGACATCTGCGTTCGTAGAAAATAAGAAAGGTCGTAACATATAATTTCTGATCTCTGAATAGGAAAAAAAAGTAAACACCCCATCAACTCAAATTCCTACTCAACTCAACTCAACTCAACTCAGGAGGGTTTCCTCAACACCGAGTTCAGCAAGTGACATCAAATCCAACATGCTCACAGCATGAACAGTAAACACAGTAACGCCTCTTACCTTTAAATGTACAAAATATTAAAGTCAACACATATTTTCATGTGTTAAATCTATAACACTGACTCTACAGTTCACTCTTCTGAGGAGGAAAATATACTCACTCATCACAGTTAGCTGGCTAGCTTGCTGCTAACAAAACACAAACATGGAGTCCGTGGGTTTTTTCCCAGCTTTGTACCTCGAGGACATGGAGATTGAAAATGACGTAATTCTAAGCTCCGACGTCTCACTTCCGAGGCAGCAAATATATTCTTATATTTCTGATTAATAAACAGTTTATTCAATAATTTAGTGTTTATGATTTTTCTGGTTTGTATGTTGAAGGCTGTACTGCACTATTAGGGAAGGATGTAGGCAATACATCGTTAGTTGAAATCAATACTGAAAACAGAAATTCAAACAGAAACAGAAAACTCTAACAATATATACTCAAAAATATAAAACTTAAAAAAAAACAAAAAAAAAACACTATAACCATGACATTGGGTTCAAACCCGAATACTGAGTGAGAAGCAGCTGAAACACGTTAGCTGCGAGACGTTTCGCGCTGTGATTATCTGGCCAACACTGGAGCGTATAATATCTGTAGGACACATTATGTCACGATTCTGAGATATCGCAGGTATTGTGATATCTTTTGAAACATTTTTCATAGCAATGACAAACTGATTGGAAGCAGGTGATCTGATGTTAAAATTCCGTACTGAACCTTAAAAATCGGACGATTTTTTTGCACGACGCAATTGTAAAATGTAGTGTTTATATATTTACAGACTTTATTAAGATTATTAGTATTTTTACTGTTTTAAAATCAGTTTATTTTGTAGATACTGTAGAAATATAAATATATTTTTAAATGAAACACTACTGTTTTTGACACATATTGTGCGTTACGAAAATGTCTTCTAGTATTGCGAGATCGTATTTTTGTCGTATGTCCCACCCCTGGCCCGCCCCTGGCCCGCCCCTGGCCAACCCCTGGCCAACCCCTGGCCAACCCCTGGCCCGCCCCTGGCCCGCCCCGTCACAGGATCGGCCCTGTAGCTCACGCTGTCTATAATGTCTTCATGAGTTTCTTTCTATGTCTCCCACTTGGTTCCAGTAAAATCTGTGCTTCTGCATTTTGTGCTTTGTCCACAGGAGAGGTTACGATCTGTGCAGGCGGCAGGATCTTTGTACGTAGCCTGATCTGATGTCTGCGTGTCCTTGACGTATAGTGTACAAGGGCAGCATGTGAAGTCCTCACCAGCAGAGACAGGATTATTTTTCTACCATTTTCTGGCAGTTAAAATTGAGAAACAGTTTGTCATGTCAATAAAGAACCTTGAATTGAACTGAAACACACACACACACACACACACACACACACACCCCAC
>CM040997.1:17586664-17625433 GCA_022985145.1 Pangasius djambal
ATCTCAACACAAACATCCCAACACAACCCTGATCTCAACACAAACATCTCAACACCACCCCGATCTCAACATAAACATCTCAACACAAACCCGATCTCAACACAACCCTGATCTCAACACAAACATCTCAACACAGCCCCAATCGCAACACAACCCCGATCTCAAAACAATCATCTCAACACAACCCTGATCAACACAAACATCTCAACACAAACCCGATCTCAACACAAACATCCCAACACAACCCTGATCTCAACACAAACATCCCAACACAACCCTGATCTCAACACAAACATCTCAACACCACCCCAATCTCAACACAACCCCGATCTCAACACAACCCCGATCTCAACACAAACATCTCAACACAAACCAGATCTCAAAACAATCATCTCAACACAACCCTCATCAACACAAACCACATCTCAACACAAACCACATCTCAACACAAACCACATCTCAACACAACCACATCTCAACACAAACCACATCTCAACACAACCACCTCAACACAACCCCGATCTCAACACAAACATCTCAACACAACCCTGATCTCAACACAAACATCTCAACACAACCTCGATCTCAACACAAACATCTCAACACAACCCTGATCTCAACACAACCCCGATCTCAACACAAACATCTCAACACAACCCTGATCTCAACACAACCCCGATCTCAACACAACCCTCATCTCAACATAAACATCTCAACACAACCCTGATCTCAACATAAACATCTCAACACAACCCCGATCTCAACATAAACATCTCAACACAAACCCGATCTCAACACAAACATCTCAACACAGCCCCAATCGCAACACAACCCCAATATCAACACAACCCCAATCTCAACACAACCCCAATCTCAAAACAATCATCTCAACACAACCCTGATCAACACAAACCACATCTCAACACAAACCACATCTCAACACAACCCCGATCTCAACACAACCATCTCAACACAACCCCGATCTCAACACAAACATCCCAACACAACCCCGATCTCAACACAAACATCCCAACACCACCCCGATCTCAACACAAACATCCCAACACCACCCCGATCTCAACACAAACATCCCAACACCACCCCGATCTCAACACCACCCCGATCTCAACACAACCCAGATCTCAAAACAATCATCTCAACACAACCCCGATCTCAACACAACCCCGATCTCAACACAACCCAGATCTCAAAACAATCATCTCAACACAACCCTGATCAACACAAACCACATCTCAACACAACCCCGATCTCAACACAACCCCGATCTCAACACAACCCCGATCTCAACACAACCACCTCAACACAACCCCGATCTCAACACAAACATCTCAACACAAACCCCGATCTCAACACAAACATCTCAACACAACCCCGATCTCAACACAAACATCTCAACACAAACCCCGATCTCAACACAAACATCTCAACACAAACCCCGATCTCAACACGAACATCTCAACACAACCCCGATCTCAACATAACCCCGATCTGCTACAGTTGCTACAAGTAGCTACAGTTGCTACAGTAGCGATAAGGCCACTTCCTGGTTCGCGACAAGGTTCATCGAAAACAAACTGTGTAGTTGGCGAAGTGTAAAATAAGAGAGTAAAGCGGCAGACACACACCTACCGCCCCGCTGCTGGGTGTAGAGGAGCCGCGGCGCTGCTGGGACTGAACGTGTCCAGCTCACATCTCCTTCCGCACCCGGAGACGCTCGCGCTTCCTGCCTGCTGAAACTCGGGGGGGTCCGTGACGGACTGCGCACGTCCGAAATACCCCTGCCTACAGGATCTGATGTATATGTCATTTACACGCACACTAGTCCAATCGAAGTAACTTGGACATCAGCTCAGTCTTCAAAATAAAAGTCTTTAATACAGAAATTCTTATTTTCACTGCGTGACTGACACACACACACACACACACACACACACACACACACAGCTCCTAAAATACTGACTGTTAAAGCATAGTGCATTTTGTTAAAATAAAAAATAAAAACGATTATTGTATCAAAGGACAAACATACTATAATATGATATTGCTAAGCTGATGTCAGAAATGGTGCTGTACACTAAATCCAGTGTGTCTAATCTGTGGATGCAGGTTTTCATTCCAGTCAAGCAGAAGCCACACCTGATTCCACCTGGTTAATCTGCTGGTCTTGGCTTTCAGTAGACGATCAGGTGTGGCTTGTGATTGGCTGGAATGAAAATCTGCACCCACACCCTGGACACCAGGAAAAACCAAAACAGACCCCCCTCAGCTCGAAACTCCTCCTCAGGAGCTCGGGACGGTTTCCTCAACCCAGAGTTCAGCAAGTGACAAAATCAACATGGCCGCTCACAGCACAGTAAAAACAGTAACACCTCTTACCTTTAAATGAGTTCTACTGTACATACAAGTGCTTTAGATAAACCCACACACAGACACATTCACGTGTTAAATCTGTAACACTGACTCTACAGTTCACTGTTCTGAGGAGGAAAATATACATCACTCATCACAGTTAGCTGGCTAGCTTGTTGCTGAAAAAAACACAAACATGGAGTCATCCTTGGTATGAGCATGAAGGTTGAAAATGACAGAATTCTGAGCTCTCACTTCCTGCTTCCGAGGTAACTGGAATGCAGAATAATTCCCTGTAGTTCACACTCAGAGGTGTCGGGTTGGAATTGGCGAAAAAATCACACACCAGTTCAGACCCCTCAATCATCATCATGCCTCAGTGAAAGAAGTCTTGAGCTGTGACAGGCACGAGGCAGCCAATCAGAGGAGAGCGAGATACCACAATATAATATATCACAACAAGAGGAAAAATGATTCAGGTGTTAATATTTTTCATGCTGAACAGATAAGGCATTTATTTAGGCAGTCGTGGCCTAATGGTTAGAGAGTCGGACTTGTAACCTGAAGGTGAACCTGAAGGTCGTGGGTTTGAGTCTCAGGTCTGGCAGCGATTGTAGGTGGGGGAGTGAATGACCAGCGCTCTCGTCTACCCTTAATACCACGACTGAGGTGAGACCCTTGAGCAAGGCACTGATCCCTGGGTGCTGCAGCAAAAAATGCTGCCCACTGCTGTGTGTGTGTGTGTGTGTGTGTGTGTGTGTGTGTGTGTGTGTGTGCGCACTTGGATGGGTTAAATGCAGAGCACAAATTCTGAGTATGGGTCACCACACTTGGCTTCATGTTACTTCACTTTCACTATTTGTTTTCTGATTTGGTTGGAAGTTAGTGAAAGTCATCCTCATTGTGGAATTTATATCATTACCCAGTGGTGACAGACTGTATACCCTTCCTGCAGAACCAAACATCCAGGGGGTGGAGTCAGACTCAATCCAGCCCCTCCTACCTGGGTGGAGTCATTTCAAAAGTACAGGGGGCAGAGACTATGTGTGCTTCAGGTTGGACAAGTGTGTTGTATCGTGTTGTAGAGCATTGCCTGAGTTAGAGTTTGGGGTTAGAGGTCAGGGTTAGGGTTTATAGGAGGAGATGGACCAGGTCCAGCTCCACCCTCTGGACCTGGTTCTGCAGTGTGGACTGTCTCAGTTGTGAAGTTATTTTAGTTAAACAGATCAGACACCCCTGCCCAAAAAGCAGTACAGTGAGAGCTAATTTCATCTAATGATTTGAAAACTTTGCTGGTGTGGCACTGAGGAGATCGAATATGTCTCAGTCATAAAAATAAATATTAAGAGAGCAAACACAAGATTACTGCTCTTTCGTGTGTTATAGAAAAACACCTACAAGCTGCTACCACTAATACTTTCTGGAACACTAGTTTCAGAGCTACATAAGAAAGAACATCTGGCAGTTGAGTTGTCTGAGCGCTTGTCTATCACCTCCCCAACAGAGCTTTTGGACTGATGGTGCTCCTAGTTTGTGACCTAGCGAGCCAGTATCAAAATGTATTTTTTGATAGACTTCAAAGCACTTTTGTAAGTTGCTCTAGATAAGGGCGTCTGCCAAATGCCATAAATGTAAATGTAAATGAGTTGGAGTGACCCTGAGGACTAAGATTAGGCCTGCCTCAGCTGAGCCGAGCTATAACACTTCAACACATCACCAAGCGATGCAATACACACAGGGGGCGTGGCGTTTCTGTCTTCAGCCCTGATTGTGGGAGAGTTACCACAGCAGGCCCATACGCAGTTTTCACACCTCTACAACAAACAGCAAGTTGAAGTGAGAGAACCTCGACAGTAGATGGCACTAAAAATATAGATGTGTTCATGTGTTTTGTTTTGAAACTGAAGTTTTGAAGTAATTTGTAAAGGTAATCAAAAGTGCGTCCGCCATTTCATACTCATTCTTACAAACTTTAGTTCATTACATTAATTCGAGTCAATCTAAATGATGGACAAAGCCTATAGGACAGAGGAGTCAGCCTCATTTTAGTTACTAGACACTTAGTGAGCCAGACCAAAAACTCAGTTCAGTGAACAATAAAACATCAACAATTCCTCTCATTTATCCCCTACTGCTTTTTACCATTCATTTTCCACACACACACACACACACACACACACAGGTGTACACACTCACTCGTTAGTTCTCCGTGACTCCTCCTCTCATTCCCAGCCTTTGACCACGCCCCACTGCTGCAGCTTCATATACTGTACTTTAGCTTTTATAGAATTCAAAAAGAGAATGTCTGGGTAGTACAATGAGAATAAAATGCTTTGCTGAAATTTGTTTTTAAAAGTTCACATATGTTTCAGGCCAGTGTCCATGACAGTGTATTTTGAGTAGTCACATGGAAGAGGTTATAATTCTGTTATTTAACCTGAAGGAGGATCGTAGCAGTGGGGATGCAATCATCACAATGATAAATTCTCTTACTGAACACATAAAGCAGCATAAACTTTTTTCTAAACAGTGTTTCATAAGTTACCTCTCAGAACTAGATGAGGAAACACATGCAGTAAGAGGAAAGTAAAGTGTCATATGAAACTGTTAACAGCTTCTCACAGAATGTGATCAGTGAGCAAGATCACGCTGTCCTAAACAAGGCTGTGTGCTCTTACCACTGCTCTTTCCTTTATAAATGAAATGCATGAATAAAACTGTTCTTTTATATAAATATGCTGATGATATGGTTTCATTTCCTCCCGGAACAGGACACTCACAGAGTTGGAGTGTGGAGCACAGCTGGTGGTGGTGAGACAGTGCTCTGCTGCTCAGTGCAGGACAAAGAACATCAGCAACTACTCAGCTCAGTTCACTCTTTTCCCCCAGTCCTGATAAACAAGCACCCTGTAAAGGCCATGGTTAGGAGTTTAGGTATTTGGGAACCATTCTGAATTGCAAACTAAATTTCACAGCAAATATAGAATATATTTTTAAGAGAGTAAATAGACATTAGTTAAGAAGGCTGCATTCATATGAAGTCAAAATAGACATTGAGATTTTTATCATGCAAAAGACGTATGGTGTTTTATCTGTCAGTATATCGGCCTGCTGTGGAACTTTTGCAAATGAGAATAGAAATAATTTGACTAAAATTGTAAACCTGTCCAGTAAAAGAAAAAAGAAACTGCTGGCTAGTATATACAACGTTCAGAGCAGATGCAGGGCCCAACTCGTCCTCTCTGCCCTCCAGTAAACACTACAGTGAGCTCAGGTCATGTATTATTAACTTGTTTGTATTTTAGTAGATTATTTATATTATATATAATTCCACTGGCCATTTGATACGTATGGCATCATATTGTAAGAACTCTTACAGACCAGTTATTATTGCTATAAATGACCAGGAAGTGAAGTGATGTCTTGGTGGAGTAGAAGTTAAGAAGTTAAGAAGTCTAGGATTATGACAGGGGTTATTGCAGGGTTGCTGATGTTCAGCCAGAGGTTGTGGTTTTTCCACAGATTATAATGACATAAACTACTAAACAGCATGAGAAAATGCAGTTGAAATGAAAGCACTCAGAAAGCAATGAGACTGAACTAGAAGTGAGAAAAGACTTTTCAACACTGGCAAGATGTTTTCTGTTTCTTTTCCGCAGGTCATTTTTCTGTTGGTGTAATCTGTTATCCAGAAAATCTGTTATCCTCCAGAAATCTGTTATCCTCCAGAAATCTGTCATCCTCCCAAACAGTCATACTGTTACATAACAGGCTAGCTTGTAACTTTAGTCACTCTATTGTACTCTATCCAGGCCAACTTGTTAGCTCTAACAAAGTTAGCTTCATAACTAGCTAAACTAAAACAACAATCAGATGTCCACTCGTATTTAGTGGCTGTACACTTAGCTAATTAAAAAACTCACTGTAGGCTTTGCTAGGTTTACTGATCTGGAATCATGTGTGTAACTGAACATGTGCTGCTCTCCTCCTACAACAACTCCAACATCTTACCACTGAACTTCAGTTGCTAGGTTTTCAATTACTGAAGGTCAGCAATAATACACTGGTGTAAATATAACAGTAGTGTCCTGTCCATGGTGAAGGAGTAACATGGCCAATCACATCATGATTATACAAGCACTAAGGTAAATATTTATATATCAGGGCTTCATCACTGCGAATGTTTACTGTAATGGTACAGTGAGGTGAAACACACCATTTCACAGGGATGTCCTTTCATGTCCTTATAGCTGACATCACACGACAGCAAGGAGTTCTGCAAAATTAAAAAGAGAGTTGTCTGAGTAGCTTGTGTTTATCAGACGGTGTCCATTTATGTCCCAATGGTAGCTTAAACAAAAAAAAGCCCTCTGTTTGAAATTGTTCCTGCCAAAAACTGTTGTGTTGGAGTGTTTGTGTAGAGCATGTTGGCATAGCAACTTGGCTGCGCTAGGGACATTTTGAAACAGCCTGCCAAATCACATTATCCCAGTTAATAAAGAAGACATCACATCTAAAAGAATACAATATCATTACATAGATGTTGAACAAAGTATTTGTAACTACAGTATTTTGTTTTCAAACTCAAAAGAATGAAGCAGTTTCCTGCTCTGTTCATGTATATAGTCAGTCCAATGAGTTTCATACAGCTGGGATGCATTAAAGTCCACTGTAACCAGTCCAAGGACAGTCTGCTGCTAAAACGCGCTGGGTGTGTTGCTGTGCTGGGTGGTGTGCTGAAGGACGAGTAACAAGCGACTTCCTTCTAGCAAAGCAAAGAGATACATAATACAGCTACAACATTGCCCATGTATATGCTGTATGTTCATGTACACTGTATATACATATATACCTTTAAGTGGATCATTTTGCTCTGAATTGAAAACACAGTAAGAAGCTATGAACATTAGTCAGAACATTCTCCTTAACTACTGCCCCTGATTTGAATTCAAGGTTTGCAAGCTTCCCTCGAAGCCGCTGCAACGTCATTAGAAGCGAGGAGGGGGTGCTTACAATTGTTTTCAGTGTAAAGAAGGTTTGCTTTACTGGGGGCCCCAGTCCCTTCTGGTCCCCCTTCAGTCGAACTATGGCATGGACAAGAGCAGCGATGCAAAGCAGAGCTTTTGTTAGAAGTCACAGCTCAGTTTTTGGGTTGCCAAGCAGGATCAAGTCGGAATTCCTTTCGCCTCTGCACCAGGACTGTGTAGATTTCAACTAAATCTCAAACATGCTGCAGAATATGCTGAAATGCCTTGTTCTCTTCATCCTCCAAACTGGTAAGTTAACAGTTGGCAGGAGCCTGAAGTACAGATGATATGCACAATTCTATATTTAGTTTATAATGACCTTGAGTTTTATAAATGGAAAAATGTGAAGTGTTTTCTGAACATGGAATGGACATTGTCTGTATTAAAACTACATTTTTATGATTTATTTATAATGTTTTATGTGGCAAGTAATCAAACAGAATACATAAACAAGCGTACAATCCAACAAATAACATCGCCAAATATAAAAATCAAACTACGTAACAACACAATATTACATAGCATAACATAAAAGTGAAGTGAGGAAAGGGGGAGAAAAAAAGAAGGCAGAGAAAACTTTATCCAAAGACGTGGGAGGGTTTTGTGGGTGCGGGTTTTTTCAGTGAACTAGAAACAGTCTCCTAGCTAACAGTGTCAGAATACTACTAATTCAGTAACAGGTGAGAGCAATGTGTTGATGAGTTTGCTCTTAGACCAGTGTATGGACAACTCAGCACTGTAGAACACTATGGATATGTGCACATGGAAGAGTTATGGACCTGTTCCAAGATTGCCTCCCAAGTCTCTGACTCTGTGTTCGTACTGAGATCCTGAGAGCAGATCACACACACAAGCACTCAGAGGTGGATGACTGGAATGTAAAAATCACGTGACCAGTGCGTTTTCTCTATTTTGTCTCTTTAATTCTATTTCTGAAACCGACAGCAACATAAAATCGGACCCAAAGGTTTAAGCTATTTTAATGATAAAGTTACTGGAGAAGACATACGACTGAGGCCAGTGAAGAGGGTACACATGAGGCACCTTCTTTTATGGAGGTTGGTCACAATGCTTGTGGAAAACAGAGAACAGATTTTCCTCATCAGTAACTGCCCCCCTGAAAAGCCAATTTCAATCAGTCTCTATCTGTACAGTAAGTCTGCTGATAGATAGTGCTTCCCTTAAAAGTATTTCAATCTTGCAGTGCAGTAGATGACTGTGACAATCTCCCACTGTCCTTAGCATCAGGTGATGACTGCTCTCTTGAGATTTCTCCGTCGAGAGCAGTGGTGAGGTTTGGAGAACCGGTGTCGGTCAGCTGTGTGGCGTCCCGGCCTGTACGTGTGTTAGGATGGGAGTCAGCCATTGGTGCATCATACACTCATCATGACCTCACAGTCCAGTGGCAGGTGGATAGCTTGATTGACTGGATTGAGGAGCCAATCTGCTACGGGGTTTTCTTCACTGCACCCAGACAGTGTGAAGAGAAGCTCAACCTTGTTCTATACAGTATGAAAAACCATCTTGAATAGTAATGTGCATGTACTATTGCTTAGATTCTAAGACTTTATCTGTAGAGTTAAAGGTTGAAGGAGTGACCATATTAGTTTTTGATTTGCCAGAAACTCCAGACAGCATCTCCATCAGCTTGGTGAACCACACCGGAGCCATGGTGGAAGGCAGAGAGTACCAGCTGCTGTGTGAGGTACAGAACGTCGCGCCAGTCCAGTACCTCACACTGCGGTGGTACCGAGGGCAGACTGAAGTTTACAATAACACGTTCTCTGAGCTGTCACCTGCCACCCCAGTCCAAGTGTCTTCTACCCTGCTGATCACTCCAAGCAAGGCAGAGGATGGAGCTCCATACAGTTGTGAGGCAGCATTGGAATTGGGACTGGAAGGACCTCAACCTCCTCCTAGAGTGAAATCAGAGCCTCTCAGCATTAACGTTCACTGTAAGTGCATCCAGGCAGCATTGTCTATAGTTCAGTATCACTGTTTTGTGAGAACACTGGTGACGATGTTCATGATTATTTTCCCTCAGACCGTCCTGACTCCTTCGACCCACAGCAGGAGGTCGTTGAGCTCGATGATGGCGATAAGATCATGCTTAATTGCTCAGTAGGAGGAAATCCGCCGCCTCTGTACAGCTGGAGCTCACTGCACCTGCAGGAGCATGACAATAATCAGCCGCTTCTCACAGCCTCTTCCTCAGGCACTTACACCTGTACTGCGTACAATTTACTGGGCAAATCAAGCAAGCAGTTCATCGTCAAGCTCAAATCCAAAGGTAAGACTTTATGAGACTCTGGACATAATTAAACACAAGGTATGGTCAACTACAGCAGACTGGGAATAGGCTGAACACCTTACAGATAAATAAATCTGGGACAGTAAGGACTGCAGTTATGACATTTTCATGAAACAATGAAAGTACTGAAATTATTGTAAGATGCATATACTGTACATGCCACTGAATGATTTGTGTCAAAGGGTTTTTTTTTTTTTTAGTTACACTGATTTTATTTTTCTGGGAAAAAAAAGCAGCAACTGTTGAGAAAATCTGAAAATATCTGGATGATAAATGATATGGATAATGTGAATGCTATATATTGTGGAGAGAGATGACAGTACAGCTTTACCCTAATACATACAGCATACGAGTGCTGTGGAGCATATGGTGGCGAAGGACTCTTCACCTTCACAGCATGGACACAAAAATTAAAAAGATTCTGTATCCAGTAAAAACAGACATTAAGATTCATGTGTCTTTTCCTTTTTGCAGGTGTTTAGTTTCACATGTCGTCCTTATGTTTTAATTGGATGGATTTACAGATGGTATGTGTATCTCTCCCTTTATATCCATTTAAAACATTACAACTTTTACAGTACAAAAAATCAACAGTAGTTACACTGTATTGTATTCGGAGCTGTCCTTGCTCTACTGACACTTTGGCCTTTCAGGTGTGAAGACCTCACTAAGATGTCCAAACATGCCAGAGCCCTGCAATTTTTTTTTCCGACCTCTTCCAACTTCCCCTGTAATTATCACATACGTGAATATTTCTAACATTGTGTGTAATGTCTTTGATAGTTGATTTAATGTCTCCACTTGTTTAACATTTTAAAGGGTATTTTTAAAATAAAATGAGCACATAGACACCTGTTTTTATCCATTTTATCTGGTAGACCTACATACAGGTTCACTTTGTTTGCAGGGAGCTGGTATGAATTTTGGACAGTTTTCATTCTCCTGGACATTTTTTGTTCCCTAGGGTTCACTTGGACGCTTCTTCACTCAGGCCACACCCCCCTGAGAAATTATACTTGAAAGTATAGATACTGTGTAAGAATTTTACTCTATTAAAAGTGGAAGTATCCAGCAAAAACTGTACTCAAGTGAAAGTAAATAAAGTTACTTTAAAATGTACTCAAGTACTAAAAAGTGAAAAGTTAATGTTTTGTAACTGATGAAATTAAGTTAATGTCATGTTTTCATGTGAAAAGTAACTTTCCTAATTTAAAACTATCTAAAGCTGTTAGAAGATTATTTTTGTTCTATAGCACCTACGTCATTTTGCCTGAAAACATTTTGCAATTTTTTCCGTTAGCTACGATTTGAATTTTGTGATGCAGAATTATGTTAGCTACTGGAATGGATGCTATGGGATTAACAAAGAAAACAAGTTATCATAGTCAATTATAACCGGTTTATGTTAGCAAGTTAGTAAAAATTACCTCAGCGTGCTTTTTCAAATTAGATTAGAGTCCATGCTTTCTATAGAGGTGAACGAGATGCCTCATTTTATACGAGTCTTTGCTTACTCCAGCATACTGAAACATTTTACAGAGGTAGGGCCAGGGGCCACATCCTCAACTTCCACACTGCAGCCTGGTGGATTATCTGTGTTCAAACACACACATGGATAGTTATAGCACTATATACTATAGTAACAAAGTACAATTCCTTAAGTATTGTCCATAGTACTGTCTGTAGCCTGCCGGTAAAGAGAAGCTTGTACATTGTGCACAGCATCAGATAGATGGAGTCACTGAGCCCCGTTTATCAAATGTTCAGTAAATTGTGCGTAAACGTTTTTGTATACAAAACCAGAATAAAAATTTCCATCAGATTTACAGAATTAGAAATAGATTCGATTTACCCGCTGATTTTCCTACCCGTGTGATCATGTGGACTGGATGCTAATGACCTGTAAATGACCGAGTGCTCTCACGGCACGGCTGGTTTAGGTTTTAATGATGCAGTGATGGAAAGACAAAGTTCAGAAAGAGCTGAAAATGACAAAATGACTAAAGAGGCGAAAGTAATTGCATGCAGTAAGCCATGGCAGTTATACACATACACAGTGAGTCACATACATTAGTGAGTCTCATTATATGTACATTTACACAAACTCAGGAACTCATGTATATATATATCTACAAACGTTTTTTTTATGAATTAACAGAATTTTCCTGAACACCACATTGCTTGTGTAAATGCTCTTGCAAGTAAATTCTTTGTAGCCAGCTCGATTAATGAGGCCCAGTAACTGTGTACCTACAGAGTGCATCCATATGTTCAGTGTACCTGATAAAATGGCCTAATGACTGTAAATACAATGTAGGTGCCTAATAAACAGTACAGTAAAGAAACCGTCATGGATAGGTGTACATGTTATTTTGACTTGCTTATTTGAAGACCAGTTGAATGTCTTTGACTTGCTAATAATTTGACTTCAAAATGCCAACTGCAGTATAACTTTAATAAAGTCTTCGTCCTGCTCCAATTTCTGAGTAAAATAGTTGAGTAATGATGATTTTCTTCCTCTTAGAAGTTTCTTTTCTACTTGGCTATTATATCTTCATTATAATATTTAGTGTATCTAATGTTTAGAGATTAGCACTTAATATGGCTAAATATGTGCCTATATTCTGTGCTTACTGCTCAGTTCATACCACAGAGACTCCCACAGAGTAATGATTACAAGCATTTCAAGACCAGCAAATTCTAACATAAAGAGAACTGGTTAATATTACATACACTATTCAGGCCAAAAGTTTATAGACACCTGACCATCAGACCCATATGAGCTTGTTGAACATCTCATTCCAGATTTATTCTCTTTCAGCTGTTATAATAAGCTCCACTCTTCTGGGAAGGTTTCCACTAGATGTTGGAGCATGGCTGTGGGGATTTGTGGTCGTTCAGCTACAAGAGCGTTAGTGAGATCAGGCGCTGATGTTGGTGAGGAGGTCTGGGGTGCAGTCGGTGTTCCAGTTCATCCCAAAGGTGTTCAGTGGGGTTGAGGTCAGGGCTCTGTGCAGGACACTCGAGTTCTTCCACTCCAACCTTCACACACCATGTCTTCATGGAGCTCGCTTTGTGCACAGGGGCATCGTCACGCTGGAACAGGTTTGAGCTCCAGTGAAGGTAAACTGTAATGTTACAGCACACAAAGACATTCTTGTGTATGTAACTTTATGGTATCAGTTTGAGGAAGAGACACATCTGGGTGTAATGGTCAGGGGTGCACATACTTTTGGCTATATAGTGTATATGTATGTTTTTTTGACATATTATCTCTGGAGTCAAAAACAGTTCATTATGCTGTGGCTTGTACATTTGTCTTTTATTAAGGGAGCTACTACATTAGGGTTATAATCAGTGAATCATCAGCACCCTGCTAAACTTGAGATGTAATACAGTGTATTGCATCATGACACGCACAGCCGTTGGGTAAGATGAGCAACATGCCTGTAAAGGTCTGTGTTTATATAATAGATATTTAGCTCTTAAATGAGTAACATGGTCAAGTTTTTAACCATAGAATTAGCAAATACACAAAATGCAGTTAACTAGTGTCCATGCTAATGGCATGAGGACATTAGGACATTTAATAATAATGATTTATTAAATTTATTTTCTAAAACAAATTACATGCAATCTATAAAAGTATATCAGCATCACAGTATCAGTGAAAATAAATAAAAAAGTATTTGAGAACTTTCTTTTCTTCTTCTCATGATCTTCCCAACATTCTTGATGAAGATATGACTTTGAACATTCCAAATACTTCACAGGTGTGAACGTGTTCAGGTAGCAGGGTTGAGTGAATGCTGGAGGGATTCGATTTCAAGGTGAAGTGTAGTTATAATCAGCTAGGACAGGCTAAATTTTGTTTACGTGCTGTAGGATTTATTAATGTTTGTGCGGCTGATTTAGGTTCAGTGATGCACACTTGTCATAAAAGACAAAGCTGTCAGAGAGCAGAAACCAACGAAATGATCCCAGAGGTGTGAGATTTCCTCCGAATTATTCATTATTAAATATTATTAAATAAAACAATGTCGTTTTTTTTATTTTAATTGTCGGTATGTGTATGGATAAACAACTTCAGGACATGTTATTATTGGAAAATAATCAGTTCGGAGTGAACAGCTTTTCACTTCACCCCACCCCATCACTGATTATTTTCCTATAACAGCATCCCCAAATTATTTATCTGAGATATGCACGTAGGTTGTTGTTGTGAAGCACACTTTACCTATGTTAAAATCTCTTTTACCTTTACATACATATCTGTAAATGTAATGGCACCCTCAGTTGTGGAATTACCCTATTTGAAAGATTGTCTAGTCCAAATCATAAAAAAATGATTCATTTGTATATTTGGTCCAATTTGGTTTCACATTTCACAGATTTAAAAATGAGTGGTTTATTGGAATAGGTGGGGAATTAAAGTCTTTCATTCATTGGCCAGAAATAAGGTGGAAGGCGTGAACCTTCTGCAAAAAATCAACTGAACATGAAAAAAATACAGAGCTGCTGTTAAATAATAAATAGATAAATGCTCACATAAACACAGTTTAAAACAGTTGACATTAGTAATATTAGTGAACTGTATGGAGCATTTTTCTGTAACACGTTACACTCCAGGTCTATTCTCTGGTTTTCATTACCATCTCACGTATAGTTTTAGCCAGCTGCCATGTGGAATAATGTGCTTCCACACACCAGAATACACAGCATGTTTGGTTCACTCCATGCATTCTGGATGGATTTACACTGAATTGAACTGCACTGGGGTTTTGATTTGGAAATGGACTGAGGCCATCTGAGGCCCAAACAGAAGTGATAAAAAAAAACAGCTGCTTCAGAGGGCCTGATAAACACTTATTGAAGGGACCAATGCTGCATTCGATTTACCTCAGAAGTGGGAAGATTATAGTGGAATTATGTCATTTTTTTTTTTTTTACCTCTGTGTATTCCAGCTACAAAATGGGGGGAAAACACCTCCATGTTCATCTTTTGTTAGCAACAAGCTAGCCAGCTAACTGTGATGAGTGACGTATATTTTCCTCCTCAGAACAGTGAACTGTAGAGTCAGTGCTACAGATTTAACACGTGAATGTGTGTGTGTGGGTTTATCTAAAGCACTTGTATGTACAGTAGAACTCATTTAAAGGTAAGAGGTGTTACTGTGTTTACTGTGCTGTGAGCGGCCATGTTGATTTGACATCACTTTACTTTCTTATAGCATTTGGAAGATGCCCTTATCCAGAACGACTTACATTTATCTCATTTATACAACTGAGCAGTTGAGGGTTAAGGGCCTTGCTCAAGGGCCCAGCAGTGTGAGCTTGGTGGTGATGGGATCTGAACCTTAACCACTGAGCTACCACTTGCTGAACTTTTCCTAGGCTGGAGTTGGGAATTATGAGTTACGACGTTTAGTCGAATGCAGCACAACTGAAGGTTTGCTTCTGAGATTCTTTCTGGTGTTATTACTGTGAATTTGCAAAAGACAGCAGCAAGCTTCAATCGTATTATTTGCACTTGTATAGTAATATATAATTATATAGTAATAATGACAGTAACAGTATATTCCACCCGTCTGTACAAGCTCATATTCTCCCCCTTTTAATGTAGACCATAGCGAGTAGTTAGCACAACACAACTTTTATTAAGCGCACACAGACATCAGACAGATTTCTTTTTAGCCCAATGTTTAGACAGTTGAACATATTTATACAGTACATCAGTAAATTACTTAGAAAATCAGGTATAATCAACAAAATACATGAACTGAATTTAACTGTATGTAACTGGTGGCAGCATACCATTGTTTTTATTGCTTAGAAAACAACATGTCAAACCAAGTGTTATTTAATTTTACAAAGATACCCCAAGCACACTTTTCAAGCAAAACACTTCCCAAAAATAGTTTAAAATGTTAAAAAAATATTTAAAAAATAATAGATATACTGGTCATAATTAGACAAATAAAGGATTTTGACACTGCTGGTTGATTATTCTGGTTGTCACAGTTAATCCACAGTCGATGTGATGGACTGTACCATGTGGTTACTCTGCTATATGTGTGGGTACTCCACTATAAGTTACCTCAGGACCAGCTGGTTAAAAGTAATTGCAAAAATGACTAACAATAGGGAAGTAAGTTTTGAGAAAGTTCTAGCATCATCTGTTAGCACAAAGAAGGTCAGTCAATAGATCAGTAAAACTAAAAAGGTTCAAAGATGAAGGACTCGTGAATGGAAACAGACATGTAGGCAGAAGCAGAAAAAAACACCAGCAGACTGCGCAGGATAATTGTAAGTAAAATCAAGAATAATAGGCAACAACAGCAGCAAGGACATCAACAAGAATTACCAGATACAACTAGAGCACAAACTACTGAAAACAGGATCAGTGAGCACGGGTACAGAGGGAGAGAAACGCAGCAGAAACTATTCATCAGCCTCAAGAAGAAGGAAGCAGGGGTGAAATCTGCAAACGAACACATACAGAAAGACAGCAGCTTCTGAAGAACTGTCTTAGTTTCAGATGAATGCAAACTGAACGTGGATGGATGTGGATGTGGATGTGGATGTGGATATGGATGTGATGGTAGAGCGTTTGTGTGGAGAAAGCCAGGAGAAGAATTCTAAACTGCACTGAGGGTGCTATAAAGCACGGAGGAGGCCTGGCCACTGTATATCAGTAAGTTTTTGGATCGTCTCATCCATATAAAGCTTTATATTTACTAACGTGCTGATGGTAGAGTCAGCCTTGGGTCCCATGAGTGCAACTGTGGTTTGTGATTATGAAGCCCATTAGCAGCAATGAACGAAAGGAATGAACTTCTACAGCTTCATTCTCCCTAGTGACACTAAGTGACTTAAAAAAGACTGAATTATTTGTGTGTGAACATACAGTACATCCACATCATGCTAAATAATACATAATACATAAACACAATGCAGAATTGTATCAACCAAGATGTACAGATGTATGTGGCTAACCTACAAAGATCCGGTCCATTAATCTGATTGGACGAGCAGCGTTCCAAGAGTGCTGATATTTAGCATAAAGCACTTGGACAGTTCACCGTGTGTATCACTCCGCTTGTCCTTGTTCTCTACATAAACATTCCAACTTTAACAATAGTTCATTACACTGAAACTGTTACTACACTACTGGATGTCAGTCAGTTTGTACATTACCATGGCAACACGCAAAGCTCTATCCAGCTGTGGCTTCTTTGGGACCTATGTTCATTGATGGAGCAAAAATAAACAAAACATTTGGCCATATTGTGTGTGAAATGTTTGATAAATTAATAAGAAATTAACTATGTTAACTGCTTGTTTATAGAACTGTTAAAAAAAGCAGCTTCACAGTCACAATCGAACTGAGTACCTGCGGCTTCATGACTATGGCCGAATCACAGCCGTGCTGATTTTCACTACAATAGAGTATTTCGATACAATACTCTTATCTGTGATATTGCTTATTTGTGTAGTAAAATCAGAATGTGAACTGGAGCCAAAAAAGGTAAATGTGTATGAATAGAATATATGTAGAACTGAATACAACTGAGAGTGAAGGCTTCACAGACAGATCACAACAGCAGGGCTTCTCTTCTCCTGCTTGTCTAAACCTTGGGCAAGATCATTATTTTTCATGTCACAGCAAATTAAAAACAGACAAAAATCTACAAATAGACCAAGCATCTCTGAGATTATAACTCATGATCACTTTGCTACTCAACGCCACACCAGAATTAGAATCAGTATGTATAAAACAGTGCGACCACTGACACAAGAACACACACTTTCTGGAAACAAATTTAGCTTATTTAACAGTTGAAACTAATTCTTCCCCTTCCTCTCTCTGAAATGCTGGAGAGGGTGACTTACTCTGGTTGGCAGACCTTCTATTTGGTGTATACCTTTTATGGATGATGTAACCTGCAATCAGCAGCACAGCAATGAGTAATCCGATCGTCAGAATAACCCACAAAACGATGTTGTCACGATCTGTGAGGAAAAAGGTATTAGGAACTAAAGCACAGGTATTATTTTATCTTTAGCACTAAAATCAGCAGAGTTCAAGGAACACAGTGCTTCACCAGCTGAGAACTAATTTAAGTTATAAATTGTATATATTTTTTAACTTATAATGAATACATGTCATAGTACGTTCACAAATGTGTACGAATGAGTAGCTGAATATAAAGTTTGTGTGATATATCAGATATATAAATATAAATCTATCATGGTGTATATGAAGTGCCCAAACTGAATGAATGGTCCATGTTGCAATTTGCATTGTATAAAAAATAAAAATAAATGGATGGAAGGAACGTCAAATGAGAACAAAAGAAATCTTCGATACTCACATTTAGATTTGATGATGAACAGTTTCTTTGCCGTGCCATATCGGTTTGACGCAGTGCAAGTGTAGTTTCCTGAACGAGAAACGGATAATGAGGAGGCTGATAACTTAACTGCCTTTTCCAGACGTGCTGCATCCCAGGTGTACTCAGAAGGAGGGTTTGCTCTGGCAGTACAGTTTAAAATGATCTCCCCATCTCCTGCCTCTATGATCTCTGTATCATTAGAGAACACCGGCTTGTCTGAAGAAAAAAAAAAAAACAAGCCATCAAATGTTAGTCAAAGTTAGTCATCAGCACATAAAGGATGTAAGCAGTGCTGGATCCATAAAACACGAAAGTAGGGAAGTAAAAGGTCCTGGAGCGTAAAGACACAACAGCGCACTAAGCACTTCACATAATACAGGAGTGTTCACTGCAGTCCTAAACCTAAGGCTAATAGAGTAAGTACCGTATCAGAAAGAACAGTTAAAATAACATACGGCACAGAGGTAACTTTTCTCAGCACTGGGCTAACAAGCTTCAGAAGCAGAAATGACACTGCCCTTGCTTTTTTACCATCTTGCTCTGCTCTGTCACTTTTGCTTACTTCTTTAAATGACAACGAAGTCAGCTTTCAACATATCCATTGTGTGTGAGGACATGTGGCTGTTGGATTTTAGAAACTTACAGTGTACTGTGATACTGAGAGGATCCGATTTCTTTGTAGGAGGAGGCTGTGGTCCGTCTGGCCCCAGTTCCAGCCTTGCCTCACACCAATACTTAGCTCCATCATCATCTCTGCTGGGCTGGATCATGAGGTTAATTGATTTGTTCACTGGTATGATGGTGGTTTCAGTAAAGTGGGTAGTTTTCATACGAAACTGTTGTTTGTACCACATGACTTGAAGGTACCGAACAGGAGCAACATTCTGAATGTCACACTGAAGCCTACAGGTTTCCTCCTCAGTTACTGGTCCTGGGCAATTCTTAAAACTGATAGATAATGTATCTGGAAGCTCTGTGGAGTGAAAATATGGCTTAGTACAAAACAACTAAACAGTGATAATGGCTACCGATGAATGAAAGCTAGTGTTTCTAACTGGCAGCCGTCCATTCACTGGTAGCCACTTTTGAGCCATTATTTGGATGAACAGTCCCTTTATAATGGTAGCATGTAGAAGAGTAAACAGAGCACACAAGCTCCATGGTGTGCATGTTAGACAGTGTAAATTTTTGGCATGTTTTATTCGCTTTGCTTCATTTCCTGAAACTATAACACTTTTATGTTTCATGCCACAACACAAGCAATTTTATGGCAAAGTCATTTTAAAGGCAACAACGCGTAAGTGACAGTATCTTTGGACACTATAAACTTGATCACTCAAACAAAGTTATTTAAAAGACAGCAACTTAACTGTAAACAGTAACTGAGAGATTCTTTTCAGTCTGTGGCCCTTGTTCCAAGTTAATATAGCAAATTGGCTTTATATCCCAGTGTGTAAGTTCTGGCACTGTCCAGGTGAGGAGCTCAGCATTTTCTACCATATCCACTGGTCCCTGCGAGGCTTCCCAGCCCATTCCATTATGGTTGACGTTAGTGGAACAGTTAGCTGAGGCTTTCGCTCCATATTCCACCACCAGTCTCGAGGGCTCAAGCACCAAGATTTCACTGGCATCTAGGAACATATTCAAAAACAAATATGGTTTGGATGGCAGAATGACAGTCTGGATCATACTGGATTCTCAGCTAGTTTCTTCAGCAATTAAATAACCAACAGATTTAATGACAGCGAGTCATTAAGGTCATTTTTAATGTGGAATAATGTTAGGAACAGTGAGTGAGTCTGAGAAAGTATATGGTTATTTAGCTTAGTCTCTCAAACATGAGAGAAACGAACCTTTAATTGAAGTTCATTTATTATAGGAAAAAAAAAACATATCAAATGTTTTTTAAAGCAAAACCCTAACCCGTGCTTCAGTTATCTACTACGGTGTGGAAAACATCAGGCCAGCGGTTTACTGCGTGAAGAAGGAAAGTATTCACAGACTTCAGCAGGAGATGAGCAACCAGGATGAAACAAAGATCTCAAATCTTACCTCTGAGAATAAAACACGCTGAGAGGCACACAACCCGGAAGAAGTCGAGGCATGCCATCACAAATGTGTGAATAAAGTCTAATCCCTGAAACAGAGCCCAATCCAGAAATGCGCACAGTCTCAGACCTGAACCTGAGCTGAGCTGAATCTGAACATCAGACCGCTGAGTGCCCCAGCGCACCACGCCCTGCTTACACACACACACACACACACACACACACGCACACGCGCGCGCGCACCAGATGCTTTCGCTTTCAGTCTCAGGCTCATATTTCCGCCATACGGTGCAATAAAACGTCGATCTTACAGCTGCTTGATTCAGTCGGCTACCAAGTAATGCATTATAAATAACCTGCACTGAAATAATTCTGTAGATACACTGAAAACTACTAGCTACTAAAACAGTTTTCATTTGTTCATAAGCCATTTTTACTGCAAAAATCGATGTAATTTAAAATAAAGCACTGTTTAGTTCGGGTTTTTAATTTTTAAAAAAAACACCATTAAGTAAACTTGGAACTATGTTTTGTAAATAAATCTTAAAATAGAATATAGGAAATAGAATAGAAATTGTAAAATTGATCATCTGTATGTTTATTTTGCCCCTGTTCTGTCTGATTTCTGTCACGGAGTTGCTCATTGTGTAACACTGGAAAGTCCCTTTAGTGGAAAGAGTGCGTGAAAAGGATGTGAGCACTGTCAGAAATAAAGTCATTCAGGGGTCATTTAGTGATTCTTTCCACTGCAACCGGTCTTAACTTCCTAAACTTTACTTGGAACTCTTTATGATGGTGAAACACTCCATGTGTAAGTTTCTCCACAGAGCCTTTAAAGATTCGCCCAGATGGACAAACAAGGAGGTCTTAAGTGCTTTATCTGTTTGTTTTTTTTGTTGTTGTTGTTTTTTGTTTTTTTTTTATTGTAATGTTTTTGGAAACTACATTTATATGTAAAGTATAATGGTTTATTCATCAAAAACCCAGATGTGGATGTAGAAGGAAAAAGGTCACATGCAAATTTTTTTTATTAATTTCTTAGGTCATCCGTCTTAACGGTTCCATGTAGATTCCTACAACAAAATGTTTACCAGAAAGAGCTCCAAACTAACCCTTTTAGGAAGCTTAGACCCCTTAAGGCTGAGCGTTAACAGACAGAGTAGCTTATAAAACTCACTGCAGTCACTCATAACAGGTGACAAATTTGTGACATCATATAATTTCATAAACTGCATAGCTGCAGAAAATATGGAGGAAAATCATCCTTTCAACCAGAAATGAAAAATCAGATGTCTTTCCTCTGTTGACCACAAATAAGATATATCTACTAAAATAATTCAGGCAGAAATGTTTTCACATTAATGGTATACATGAAGTACCTTTCTGCCCACATCGTCTCTGCCATCTGTATGTGACACACATGATGCCGTTTCTTTCAGCACAGCAGTGTGGAGTCTCACTGGTCCAGGAGCTGCAAGAATAGATCATATTCTTAATGGTCACTTCATCTCCTGTCGCTGACACGAGTCCAGAATCATGGAGACGTTTCTGTGCCAGATAGAAAAGCAATCGCTCTGGGGAAAAACCTGAAAGACAGTGACATGATCACAGTGTACCACACTAAAAAAACAAAACACCTCATAGTGTGCTTTTCCCTCCTGTTTGTGTGTACACATCAACCAGAAACTTCAGATCTATTATTTAAAATGTCTAAAACATTTAAGCAATAGATCCAAAGTGTGTCGTTTTTATTGCAGTGCTGCCTTGGGCCTGGTGGGGTGCAAATGTGTGTGAGAGAGAAAGAAGCAGAAGAACATAAGAGAGAAAAAGAAAAAAAAGAAGTCCACAGTTGTTTTCAGTTGTTTGATTTAGAGAATATTTTCATATAAACTGCAGTGGCATATTGTTTTTGACTGTGGCTACATCAGTGGCCCTTGAGGCTCCAGTAAGAACTTGCTTTGGATATTTGTGTTTGTTATTAAAAAGAAATTAACAAGGAAATATAACTAGGCTACTTATTCCTAATTACTTCCTTTGTGTACCCCTTTGTCTCTGGGCAGCCCTGAATATGAGAGAACGGTCCCTGAAGGGCCTCCTTCGTTCAAAAAGGACATAATAACGTCAACATATCTGTTTTTTTAAGAGATATTAAACCTCATAGATCATAGATTAATGAAAGAAGCTTTCTGTTGTGGTGAACTCCACAATTAGCTTAAATGAGTACAGTGACAACTGGCACCCTTCCTCATTTCAGCTACTAGGATTGTTACTGAGACGGTTACTGATGAGGCTGTGCTGCCCTCGTGCGCTCATCTGCCACCACAGCAGGACCTTCTGATCAAGCCCAACCCTGACAGAACTTTTGAAGGAGAAATACACACACACACACACACACACAGAGAGAGAGAGAGAGAGAGAGAGAGAGAGAGGGAGAAATTTATGCTGCCTTTTGATCATCATGCATATGAGCTACAAAGTGGGGAAAAACCAGGGACGCTTCAACATTCATCTTTTGTTAGCAACAAGCTAGCCAGCTTAAAAAAGTCTTAGTCCTGCTCCAATTTTCCTCCTCAGAACAGTGAACTGTAGAGTCGGTGTTACAGATTTAACACGTGAATGTGTCTGTGTGTGGGTTTATCTAAAGCACTTGTATGTACAGTAGAACTCATTTAAAGGTAAGAGGTGTTACTGTGTCTGCTGTTCATGCTGTGAGCGGCCATGTTGATTTGACGTTACTTGCTGAACTTGGGGTTGAGGAGACCGTCCCGAGTTCCAGGGTAGGAATTCCGAGTTGAGGGGGCATTTATTTTAGTTTTTCCCGATCAGAAATGATGAGTTAGTCGAATGCAGCAATAGAAATAATCGTGTGAAACAATATCTTTCACAGCATCACCTTTCAATAGTAGTGTGAGATTTACATTAATTTGATTGACGCTTGGTGGTGTTTTTTTGTAAGGTGGCTTGTACAGACCCACGGGGTTATTATATATATATATATATATATATATATATATATATATATATATATATATATATATATATATTGCCTTCCCAGGAATGCGCCTGCTTGGGCGTGTGGAAACAGCGAAAGAATCCAAGTCTGTGAACTGATCGCCTCTTTGCCGACAGTCAGAGCAGTCTGATCATCATCAGCTCGTGCATGTCGGAGTTTTGAGCAGTCTGATCATCATCAGCTCGTGCATGTCGGAGTTTTGAGCAGTCTGATCATCAGCTCGTGCATGTCGGAGTTTTGAGCAGTCTGATCATCATCAGCTCGTGCATGTCGGAGTTTTGAGCAGTCTGATCATCAGCTCGTGCATGTCGGAGTTTTGAGCAGTCTGATCATCAGCTCGTGCATGTCGGAGTTCTGAGCAGTCTGATCATCATCAGCTCGTGCATGTCGGAGTTTTGAGCAGTCTGATTATGGGGTTTGAGTCTAAAAGCGCGTGAAAATCACATTAAAATAGCAATAATCAGTCGACCCCGGCAGTATTTAAAACGCTTGAAATATTAAAACGTGCTCATTTTGACGCGGCTTTCAGTCAGTGGGGTACAGCAGGAGCTGGTTGTCACGTTCTCGCGTTTGCGCTTCAACTCACCCGTCCATGTCAAGTTTGGGCAGGTAGCTGGTCCACGCCCAACCAGGTGAGTCAATCCGGAAGTGGCGCTGCAAGTCGGCTACAAGGGCAACCGAAGAACTAGTTACAATAACGTGCTTTTAACCAACATGCGAGCTGAGAAGGCCTGAAGACAAGTGGAATATGGTTCATTTTTGTCTTGCGCCTTCGGATGGTGGATTAAACAGAATGAGTTGTCTGCTTTTTGGACTGCTCCTGGCTCTGAGTGCGGACACTGCAGGTGGGGCAACAGCTAGAACTAACTCTCAGTCCAGCTCAGGGTTATGGGCTTGTCACGCGTGCTTGGATTTCAACTATTAACCCTACATTTATTTACCTTTACATTTAATTGGATATAGAAAGATTAAACATTATGGAGTGGCATAACAGCAGTCCTGCTAAAAAGAAGACAACTTCTTTTTCTCCACACGTTTGGAGCATTTTAGAAATCCTTTTTAAAATGAATTTTCCTGAGCCAAAAGATAAATGTAGGTTATGTTATACCAGAGTCAGATTTATGAAAATGAGAGACCTCGTTGTAATAATTATAGATTTTATTTCTCATTTGCATCAATTTCTAGCAGCTTTTCCACAGGCATGGATCCTCAGGTTGATTCAGCACGTCACAGAGATTTAATCATGGCGCTAGCAGAGAGAAATGAGAGCATGCAATGATCAACAACAAACAAAAAAATCTTTGATCATAACAAAAAAATCTGTTACTGCAGCCAGCTACATCTGTAGACACTGTGTGAAAATATGTTCAGACAGTCATGCGTTGTCCACTGAGCATGCTGCTGGACCATTCACAACTCTGCACTGAAATGGTAGTGGTGTTGCAGTGGTACGAGTGTGTCACACTCAGGAATGATGCTGGGGTTTATACACACTGCTGGGGTGAGAATAATCTGGCAACCACACACTTCCAGCCAACAGTAGCCTTGTGATCAGAAACTGACCGCTGAAGGGCTAGGGGAACATTAAACACTCATTACATATGGGAAAAGATTGTTATGGTCTCGAAATGTTTATTATAAGGTTTGTGTGTTTAATAACATTTCGACTAAGGACATACACACTGCTCAGAAAGACAACAGTGCTGCTATACCTATTATACACTGTCCTTTATCGAAAAAATGGGCATAGCAAGAGGTGGGTTACAGTCAGTACAGTAACTGTACCTAGTGCGTCTGTATGGTAGGTCTACCTGAAAAAATATCCAATATTGTAGGAACAAGGTAGGTGTACTAACTAAATACATAAATAAACAATGAAATAAATGTGTTATTTATACAATAATCTCTTTTCAAATGTTTCTGATGCTGTTTTAAGATACATGCATGTGATAATCCTGTGTCAGGAAGTTGTCCAACCGGAATGCCCGTAACTGCACCTGTGCGGTAACAACAAATAGTTGTACTATTGAATGTCATGCTGTTGAACTGTTCCTTATGGCTCGACGCCATATATATATCAGCCATAACACTAAAACCACTAACAGGTGAAGTGAATAACATTGATTATCTTGTTAAAATGGCACCTGTCAAGGGGTGGGATATATTAGGCAGAAAGTGAACACTGAACAGTTGGAAGCAGGAAAAATGGGCAAGCGTAAGGATCTGAGTGACTTTGATGGGCCAAATTGTGATGTCTAGACGACTGGGTCAGAGCATCTCCAAAACAGCAGGTCTTGTGAGGTGTTCCCGGTGTGCAGTGATTAGTACCTACCAAAAGTGGTCCAAGGAAGGACAACCTTCCAAGCAAGGCTCACTGATGCGTGTGGGGAGTGAAGGCCCGTCTGGTCCGATCCCACAGAAGAGCTACTGTAGCACAAACTGCTGAAAAAGTGAATGCTCACTGTGATAGAAAGGAGTCAGAACACACAGTGCAGCGCAGCTTGCTGGAGCTGCGTAGCTACAGACTGGTCAGAGAGCCCATGCTGAACCCTGTCCACCACCAAAAGCTCCTACAATGGGCATGTGAGCATCAGAACTGGACCATAGAGCAGTGGAAGAAGGAGGCCTGGTCTGATGAATCATGTTTTCTTTTACATCATGTGGATGGCCGGGTGCGTGTGCGTCGCTTACCTGGGGAAGAGATGGCACCAGGATGCACTATGGGAAGAAGGCAAGCCAGCAGAGGCAGTGTGATGCTCTGGGCAATGTTCTGCTGGGAAACCTCGGGTCCTGGCATTCATGTGGATGTTACTTTGACACGTATCACCCACCTAAACATTGCTGCAGACCGAGTTACACCCCTTCATGGCAAAGGTGTTCCCTAATGGCAGTGGCCTCTTTCAGCAGGATTATGCTCCTGCCACACTGCAAAAATTGTTCAGGAATGATTTGAGGAACATGACAAAGAGTTCAAGGTGTTGACTTGGCTTCCAAATTCCCCAGATCTCAATCCGATCGAGCATCTGTGGGACGTGCTGGACAAACAAGTCTGATCCATGGAGACCCCACTTCACAACTTACAGGACTTAAAGGATCTGCTGCTGACAACTGGGTGCCAGATACCACACACACCTTCAGAGGTCTTGTGGAGTCCAGGCCTCGAATGGTCAGAGCTGTTTTGTTGGCACAAGGGGGACCTACACAAAATTAGATATCATACAGATATGTTAGATATGTTAATCTTATAAATTTGTTTTATTTGCATTATCCTGAAGGTCTTCATGTGTGCCATCACTTATGCAATATTTATGCAATCAATGTCTCTCAAGCCTAGACATGTGAGGAAACTTGTTACTCTGGAGAGATGGAATACCAGTAATAGCTCAAGCAGATTTTTTCTGTAACAGTGAAAGTTCTTTCTTATTCATTATCTTTTAGGCTAATTCGAGATACGATCAATTTCTAGCAGCACATTTAATGAATTATACATTAACCATCTGGCGTCTGTGTAATCTGTACAGAAGAGTATCTGCTATTCTTTATCACAATCATGAATCATGTTACTGTATAAATTATACAACCATTACATAATCAGCAGTGTGTTTCAACAGCTCCAGATGGGGTACTTTTCTGAGAATTTAATGGAGCATTTCGGCTGAAATGCTATCCTTTTTGTTCTTCCAGAGGGAAATACAGTAAGTGTGACCACTGGACGTTTGACCAAGGTGATCATAAGCAGAATGCCAGAGGGCCCTAACTGTACTGTGTGTGTGGGTGAAGGCTCCTCCCAGGCTTGTGACACACGACGCGTCATCAGTGGAGATCAAACCACTCAGGTGAACTTCACCTGCAGCAGACCTCAGGACATCTTCACTATTGAGATTAATAGGGACTTTGGTAAGTGGCAACAGAGGAGCTTGCTAGTTGGTAGTTGTTTCCTGTTTCATTCTGAATGCTGTAACAGCTGCTCAGCTTTGGTTAATTATTAGTTCTTTTAGTCTTTTAATTATTACTAGTTCGAACTGATTCCAGGGACATGTATATAATATATATAATTTTATGCCTGTCAGTGGGTGAATGAGGTGGTGATGTGATCTGTCAAATCGTGGGAGACCCTCTTACCACAACTAGGCCTACTTGTTGACCCAGTTACACTTGGTTAGAATAGCAGAAAATAGCTAGCGAGTTATGTAAGCCAACTAGCATTAGCTAAATACAAGTTCAGCATTACATACTGCACTGGTACTAGTCTATGATTTTAATCCTAATATTTATACAGTAAAAAAAATTTAACTGCACAAAACAACTGCCTTTTATCACGTGTGTAACCAAAAGCTGTATGTTATGGACGTTGATAAATTCCACACATTCTAAAATGCTCTGCACGGCATTTCCAGCATTTGGTTCTGGAAATACATGTAAATACATGGCCACACTCATTTGCATAAAGAGATATGTTTTTAAGAGAAATATGTTTTTAGGTATTGTGGGTATGCATGCCTTCTATTGCCACAATTACATTTGGAAAAACTCCTCACTATTATT
The DNA here is from genome assembly GCA_022985145.1 of Pangasius djambal. Classification (NCBI taxonomy): domain Eukaryota; kingdom Metazoa; phylum Chordata; class Actinopteri; order Siluriformes; family Pangasiidae; genus Pangasius; species Pangasius djambal. Next base: position 17,614,375 of record CM040997.1, read on the forward strand.
GTCTCTTCTGCTGCTGTTTTTTTTTTATTTTTTTATTTTTTTATAAAATGTGTTGTATTGCAGTGTGAGCAATATGCATGCATATAAGACGTGTGCCATTATCTGGCTCATGGTTGGTTGGGAAATCCCAAACCTGGCTCCACTTTACCTTTGAAATGTGCCCATGGCTAAAAACCCTAGAATAGAGAGCAGCTGAAACTGCGCTGGGTAAATGAAATCCAGTCATCTCTCTTGTCAATCAATCTTTAGATGTGCATTTATACCGTTTTACATTTCATCAGTGTCACCTGTATGCACTGTGTATCCTCATAATCAGGTAATAAATGAGACCCCAATGAACTATAACTGTTTCATGCTGATTTAATCACTGTAGCCGTGTAGGTATTTTGAGATTGTGGCTATTCACTGCACTACAGAACAAATCATATTCGGCAAATACGACCTTGTCCTATGCATGAGTAGGTAGTGTCCTCACTTTGCTATCTGATGTCTAAAAACCCGGACTCTCTTTTATCTCCTCTGATAGATCGCATATAAAACGCGTAGTTTTGTGCGTAAACCGTTTCTGCACAGAGAACATGATTATCAAGTTTTTCTTGTGCACATGTGTATGCGGGATCATATCAGCAATTTTATCAGCTAATTGAAAGAGTAATTACTGATTTCAGTCAGAACAGGGTGCAGACAGATGACAGACTAAACGGAAATTAAATTATTGTCTTTTCTGACCGCTCAAAAAGTGCCAGATAAACCATTTTTATTTTACTCTACTTCCTGCAACAGTGTCTCTACTTCATTGTCAATGAAGTTCAACTTAGACCTTCTCCATGCTGTCTGTAACAAAAAAAGTTAAAGGAAAGTTGTTTACCATGTGTAGTGATCGTGGGGCGTTTCTTTATGCAAATGAGCGTGGCTGTGCACGAGCAGAGCAATTTAGCATGTGTAAGATTTACCAACGTCCACTGAGTACAGCTGTGCGTATGCACGTGTAATAAGGGCCAATTTCCTTGTGCCTACTGGTGGTTCTTACACACAAAGAACTTTAGAACTTGCTTTGATAAATGAGACTCCTGGACCCTCGGTTATCAAAAGCCCCAGTTTCACATATTTGACATATTTCTTCATTAACTAACACTGAGTTTATTTTGTTCCTCTTAGATTGTTCAAAGACGTGCAGCTATGATCCCATACAAGCAGACTGGTCCTTCTTCCAAGATTTCAACAGAACCTTCACATGGGACATGAGAGTCTCATCATCCACCAAGTCATTTCAGCTGGAGTTTCCAGCTCCAGGAATGAGACAGATCCAGTCATTAGAGCAATGTCCCGACAAACACACTTACTCAATCTTAACGTATGTACGGGCAGGACCTGTGAAACTTGGCACGTTCTGTCAAAATGGCACAATCACTCGCATCCAGGTTGTTTGGAAAGGGCGCATAACTCTGGAGGTTCCCAGAGAAACAACCCTGAGCTCATTTTCCTTCAAATACTCTGAGGCTATTGGTAAGGAACAGTCCATTCATTCACTCACACTTAGTAACCACTTTATCCCGGTCAGGGTCGCAGTGGATCTGAAGCCTCTCCCGGGAACGCTGTGTGTGAGGTGGGAACGGATACCATTTTAGTTTGAATATTCACAGTGCAGTGGCCCCTTTAAAGAGCTATGCTCAATGGTCTTTTTTTTTTTATTTTAAACTGCATAACTGTTACTTATCTCACTGCATAAATGTGTGTTTGTTTGCCTGTCAACATAGACAGCAGTTGATGATTGAATGAATAAAAACAAATTAATCAACATTGTTTCCAAATTTTCAATATGATCGTCTCTTTTCTGTAGGTTCAGTGTTAGCTGTAGATGCCGTTCTACCTCGTGGCCAATCAAACACGGACTTCTTCAGTGCCAGTGGCATTCCTCCTGATTATACAATGATGTGGAACTTTGTTTTACCACCCAAGCATAACTTCACAGTTCATTTTGTGAAATACAACAAGCCAGAATGCCAAAGCAAACCAGTAAAAGTGAAATACCAGCTGGGCAACACAGCTCCAGTTGAAAAAACACTGATGGATGACCCACCTGCTAATTATCAGGGAAACTTCAGCTTGTCTCTTATAAATTGTGATGTGAAGAGTGCTGGGGCTCCCGGCGTTCATGGGCCCTTGCTCAGTTTTAGGGTCTCTGTGTTTAGGAGTGGGTTTCCAGGTAGGGAAATACTTTTTCATGTGTCAATACACAGTTACTTGTCAAAATTGAATTAATTAGTCAGAATTAATATCTGTCCTAGTGGCATCATATTTAGCAGGCTGGATATTTGGTAAAAATATGTTACTATGTGAACTATAGATTATATGCAGTGTTTTACCTGAGCATGTGCAGGTAACGAGGTTGCTCGTTGTTGTCATTTTGTCCTGTTCAGATTTGTGCACAGTGGATCTTCAGGATGATGAAGGGCTGAGTCTTCAAATAGCGAAGAAGAATCTGGACACTTTCTGCGAGTTGGGTATGGATGCAGTGGTGCAGGAGAAGATTGTAGTGTCAGCAGGCTCCAAAGCCAGCCTGTCTTTCTTGGACTGCCCTAAGGACGATCTTGTTCTCACAGCCACTAAGACTATTCGTAAGCATTAGTATCTTCTTATTTGGGTTCAGCAGTGAATGAAAGTGTGTTTACAGTCAGTAATGACGATAATCAAGCCAGAAAATGGGATATGTTTAAAGTTGTCATACACTCCTGTTATATTTTCTCATTTTTTTCCTGCTATGTTTGTAATATTATCCAGCACAAGTGGCATTTTGGGCCATAATTAAAATAATGCCGAATAGGTGTGGACAATTAGATAATAATATCATATCACGATTCTCAGAAACATTGCTACAATACATGTACAGTTAGGTCTGGAAGTATTTGGACAATGACAGAGTTTTTGTGATTTTGCCAAATTCTGAGTTTCCTCCCTGGAGATGCTTTGCCAGGCCTTCACTGCAGCCACCTTCAGCTGCTGCTTGTCTTTGCCTTCAAAAAGTCTGGAAATGGAATATTCTTCAAAGTCAGTCGCCTGATCTCAACCCAATAGAGCTGCTTTTCACTTACTGAAGACAAGACTGAAGGCAGAAAGACCCACAAACAAGCAGCAGCTGAAGGTGGCTGCAGTGAAGCCTGGCAAAGCATCTCCAGGGAGGAAACTCAGAGTTTGAGTTTTGAGAACATGGGCTCCAGACTTCAGGCAGTCATTGACTGCAAAGGATTTTCATCCAAGTATTAAAATTATGGTTATATTTACAATTATGTCACTTTGTCCAAATACCTTTGAGCCCCTGAAAATGGAGGCACTTTGCTGAAAATGGCTGTAATAAATGGTAAATGCCATATTTTTGTGGAACCTCTTAAAATAAAGCTGAAGGTCTACACTTCCATCACATCTTGAATGTTTTATTTCAAATCCATTGTGGTGGTGTATAAAGGCAAAATCACAAAAACTGTCATTGTCCAAATACTTCCGGACCTGACTGTGTATATGTAGCATGATCATGGGTTTCCTCACAAACTGCCAGCAAAACAGCAGTGTTCTGTTAAAAAAAAGAGGTTTTATGATTTAGTTAATTTCTACAAAAACACATCCTCATGCTAGTTCACTAGGTCGGGGACTCATTAAATTCATTCAGAAGATGTCATTAATATTAAATATGAAAAAAGAAAGCAAACCAAGATAAACCCGTAAATTTATACAAATTTCAATTCAGTTCAGTTTTATTTTATTTGTATAATGCCTTTAACAATGGAAATTGTCACAAAGCAGCTTTACAGAAATATATAAATTCAGGATATAAATTTTGATAAGTGATAAGTGATTAGTAAGGCCCAATATGTTAATGTGATGCAGTGACATGGTGTTTATATGATTTTGATCTTGCCTCACGTTGACATTTTTCCCTTTCATCATCTTTCAGAGTGCCAGAGTTTGTCCTTGTGTCCGGTAGCTGGGACTCTCCTCACCATCCCCATTTTAGCCTCCTGCCTGCCGCCGTCACTTAGCCAGGTCACCTGGGTCTTGAATGTTCCTGAGCAGGGCACTGTGGAGCTAAGCTCACCTCAGGGCAGCCTGTATCAGTTAGTGCCTGGAGCGAAGGAGTGTGACGGCCTGTTGTCTGCGCTGGTCTCTGTAGCCAATGGCGTCAACATTGGCCGTTTCTGCTCTACTGGCAAAGGCATCATTCAGAGAGTTCAGATCTCCTCCAACATCACAATTACTGCCACGGCAGATGGGGATAAGGACCTAAGACAAGAGAAAGCACCTATCCTCAATGTGTCCTTTAGTTCAGAGATCGCGGGTAAGCTTGAGCTCACTGATCACTTGGTATGACCTTATTTACCGTCATTATAACGCCTCGCTCTTTTCCTCAGAGACCTTGATCTACACAGTCTCTCCACTTATCTCAACCCCTGCACTGCTCATGACACCCAACTGGCCTGGGGCAATGAAGCCGGACTCCACCTTGTCATGGATTGTAAATGTTCCAGAGGAGTACAGTGCTCAGTTGTTCTTCAGCAATGTCAGCTGGCCACAGTGCCGTGTGAATCACGCTGAAGTTAAAATTCAGGAGCTAGACTCAAATGTGGGGATGGGCTTCAGGGAGGACAAGCAAATGGTTCTTGAACACAACATTTTGAGGAGTTTCTACCTCAACGTGTCCAACTGTGAGCCTGAGGAAGGCAAATTTGCCATTCTCAGCAAGATCTCCTTGCAGAAGAAGCCCAGTAAGTTTTTACAATTTAAATGTTCCTGTCTTCAGTCAGTCTCTAATCTCATCTCTGATTTGTGAGATTTAGTGAATGAACAGCCAGTAGACACTGATACTTATTGATACTTATAAGTATTAACACTGATTATTTATCTTGCAGGGAAACTTCTGGACGTCATTTTGGGTGTGGTTGGAACACTGTTGGCAGTCTTGATCATCGTTCTTATTGTAGTCTGTGTGGTAATCCGTAGGTAAGGTAATTCATAGGTTCTGTCCTCTGTCCTATACATTTTTACTGTGTATTCTTACTGGTGAGAATTTTAACAATATTGATATGAAATGCTAATTTTCTTCATACTCACTCACATATGTTGATCAATGCCAATCACCCGTAGATTACTAGGTTTGTGCACAGCACAGCTGATTTGCAATTGGTGACACCCACAAAACTCCATAAAAAGGCAAATCTCACAGCTGAAATGACGAGTAGACAGCAAAAAAAGTGTCTTGGTGACCCACAGCCATTAATCTCTCTCACACTAGTGCCGTGTTAGAAAAGCAGGAGGGTGGGTGTCGTAGGAAGCCAATGTTAGCACACATCACAAAATACGTGTGTGTAATTGAAATACACATAAACTTGTACAGTAACTCATCTGGATTTATATGATTTGAAGCCGATCAGTCAAGGTTTACCATTAGTGAGTCTTCTTATGCGTAAATCTACACACTCAGAAGCATGAGTAGGATATGAAAGTTCATAGTTGTGTTCGACTCTGTACAAAATTGGTTATGCCAAACAAATTAGAGCACCTGATGTGTTTGTACAGATTCAAAACTCGAATAATATCTGACTTCTGTCTTACCAACAGAAAAAAGAAGCGGCAAATGAACAACAGGTCCTCCATCTTCATCCCCAAAGGGATTGCTTCTCTTCCCGGTGATGTCAGCTTCCCAAAAACACGAGCCGACAACGAGTCCCATGTTTACACCTCCATTGATGATACCATGGTGTATGGCCATCTTTTGCAGCAGGACGGGAGTGGTTCTGGCCATTTCAATGGCCATCAAGTGGATAGTTATCACACATTCACTGGCCCCATGGATAAGACGATTAAGGATACTGGATATGAGCAGAATGTGGAGAGAGGACCTGAGCTGTTCCTGGCTCCATCCGAAACCTTTATCCCTTCCAGGCCTCGCACTCCACTGGGTCATTTGGACTCAATGGACTATGAGGACCGCAGGATGGTGGATAACGTACTGTATACATTCAAAACTCCGAGCGACCCAAATCGAATCCACTTCTCAGCTGCAGAAGCAGTGCCTTTGCCAGAGCCTGAGGCCGACTCTTGCTCTGAGCCTGAGCAGCCCGAAACAGAATATGATGAGGCCTTGTAGTGCACAGTGTACAAATGAACCATGTGACTTAAAAGCTGAAAGTTCTGATTTAGGATCAGCGAGTACATTTGATTTGTGATGGGAACCGATGAAAGAAGGCTGTCCTGCTGCTCAGGAGCTCATGAAGGTTACAAAAGCAAGCAGAATTTGCTTGCCTGTACTGACCTCCAACAGCACTGTCAGTCGAGACGTGTGTACACACACACACACACACACACACACACACACACACACACACACACAGTGTTCTCTATGCCTGTTTTATGGATGTTTTACAGAGAAACTAAGCAGAACTTTCTGCTTCTGTAAAACCTCAGTGTTTTTATTTGTGTCTGTTTTGTTTTTTTTCTTCCCCCAAATCCTTTCTACTGAATATAAGTCTTATACCTAACCTGCTTGTTCATAAATTCTGTTCTGTGTAATGGGAATGAGAAACCTGAGAAGCAGGTGAAACCTGTGAACAGTTACACTGACCTGGTTATTCAAAAGAAACTCTGAAGCAGGATCTTTTTCATGCAATATTTCTGGGAAACCTGTTTTATTTGCTAACAGTTTGTCTGCTGCTTCTGCTGAAAGACGTCTGAAGAATATTGAATTTGGTTTCAGCTGTACAAATGTAGATTTTTTAAAAAATATTTTAAAGCTGTACACTTTTTTTTTTTTTTTGGTAAACTTGCATTTTTAATTAATAAATTTTAAGTTTTAAAGCCGATGTGTTAAAGGTGTGGCACTTTCACCCTGTTGTTTCTTGTCCCCTATTAGACTTTGAAGTAATAATTGTGCCTGTGTATTAAATGTCTACAAGCAACAGTTCCATGAGCAGCGTACGCTATGCAGAAAAGGTGAAGGAAGATCAGCAGTGAAACTGTAATAACCCTTTTTTTCAGAACCTCCTTTTAAAGAACTAAAAATACACAGCCACTGTTTCTACTGATGAAGCAAAAACATTACTCAACAAGCAGCAGAAAAGCAGAGCTGTTCTGTAGGAAAAGAAACCACCTTTTAAAATGGAAAAAAAAAATATTTATTTGAGATTTGAAAATACAAAAAATACAGGTTTTAAAAAAAAAAAAAAAAAAGAGATGTTAGGCAAGGAAGCCCACTTTTGTTCTCTCTCTTCCAAGACTCTCTTCTTTTTGCAGCAGCTCCATCAGAGGTACATGAAGCATCTTCCCCACTCGCTTTCCTGTCTAATCACACACACACACACACACACACAGGACTTAATTCTAATGCTTTTTACTAAGCTCTTTCCAAATGTATAGCCATACTGGGATTAAAGATTCCTCAAATGAGAAATTTAATGTATTTAAGAATATCGTTCTCTCTCTTGGTATAAATCTCATTGTTCATTGTCTATAATCTGCCCACCTCCGTCATTTCAAAGATACTGTCTGGGTCCAGACTGCCTCCTCCAAGCTTCCGTACACAAGTCACTGTTCCTTTGTGGGAGACTGAAATCAGCAGACTGGCTACTGAGCAGGCTTTCTCCTGCAAGGTGGCGTCCACTACGTGCCTGTGGCCGATCTGTTTCACACACACACACACACACACACACACCCCAACACACACACCCCAACACACACACCCCAACAGTCAAAAGGTTCCCAACCCTTGTCCTGGAGTACTTCCTGCTCTGCCCATTGTAGTGTTTTTTTTTTCCTGCTTCTAAACACACCTGATTCAACTAATCACCTAATGAACAGGTTTTCCTCAGTTGGAGCTGGTGTGTGATGCTGCAATCCGTTGTATTCAGAAGTCGAGCTCTGATGCAGAAAAGTGCAAGGGGTTTTCTGACATAAACAAACCTGAGGTCACAACAACATGGTGGCGCACAGTCAGTCAACAGTAAAATAAATTTCCCTTTGCATCATTTTCTGCTTGATAAAACTTGATTTTATTTGATATGTAGCTTGTGTGTCATGAAACTGTGTTTTAACAGCTTTGTAATTTAAATTTGTAACATAATTCTGCTGATTTCATCCCACTTTTACTAACGTGATAAGACCACTGTGACATAATATTTATGAGCAAAGATGAACATTATACAACATTTCTCTAGAAACAATTCAGTTTATTAATATGTTTATCAAATTTAGAGACTAGCCAAGCAGATATGACCTTGCTCTCCGGATCCATGTCTTTTTGAACTGAAGCACTGGAAAACTTTTAGATTGGGAAAATCGACTTGGACCTTTCGGAGTACAGTGGATTGCAGCATTACAGCATTACACTAGGAGTGTAATGATTTTATTTACAATATCAAACCTGTGTTTGTAGCAATGCACACGGTTTTGCATTGTTTTTGATTCAGAAATAAAAGTCTTTTCAGTCATCATTTTTCATCATGAAAATTTTGTTCAAAATATTTAGAGATTTGAATCTAATCGTGAAGCCAGTATTGTGAATCGAATTGAATCGTATCATGGCTGGAGTGGATTGTGACACCCCTAGAACACACTGAACTGTGAGGGGGGTTAGTCCAGGACCGGCACTGGGAAGGTGTGGTGTAAAAACACTGCAGTAATTCTGGCCATCCTGTATAATTAACAAACAGTGAGCGATGGTCCATACGCACCTTGCACAAGGTCACAATGCAGGGGACGTTTTCCACGTTGAGACGCATGCAGTCATAGGGGTCATCAGACAACTCAATCTCTTTCCCCCCTTCCTCGTCCTCCGATATGTGAACTTTAGGAATCCTGTTTATCCAGAATCAAGTGATAATTTGTGTCATCTCATCCACACATATTAAGAAATACCAAAGTGGTTTCATGTAAATTCTGAATGCAAGACAGTGCAAAGTTTTGCAGCTAGGCTTGTTAGAGCAGGCAGCTACAGGATGGCGTCATGGATTACTGATGTTTTCAGTCTGACTGAGTGAATTTTTCTAACTCTATACGGATACTAAAGTAAAACAGCATTATTTCTTCATTGCTACTGCATGAAAATATTTTGTCAGTAATTTCCATACAGCACACAATATTCCAGAGTCGACACCTTTATTAAGTCGTGTTGAGACTAGGGATGGGGCGTGGAACTGCTGCACTGTGTAGATATGCAAAACATCATAATCAGACTTTCACTGATTCTTGTGCATACATGTTTTCCCTTATTTAAAGATGATATCAGTACCAAAGATCTCTGATGAAAAAGGTAGTGTCTTGAGGCTCTGATTTATCCTGTAATGCTCTTTCATGGCTGTGTATACAGTGTCCGGTAACCTGATTTGCATTTAGATACTCGCAAAGGGTGATGGTCCAGTCTAAAACAACATCACAACATACACAAAACTACACATCGAGGTACAACAGTGAGAATCTCTATTCCTGATCAGCCATGGATTCCAAAGAAGATAAACCAAATTATTAGACATAAACATTTAACATAAAGTGGTGGTGCATACCGTGTGTTGAATAGAGCTGCTTTTATGGCGATGGACATTGCGTCAAACAGGTTTCCATCACACTGGAGGAGCTGGAAACAGACATATTGGCATGTAAAAGTCACAATTCCAGTGGCACAGCTCCAGTTATAATATACATTTTATATATATATATATATATATATATATATATATATATATATATATATATATATATATATATATATATATATATATATAAATATAAAATATACACACACAGTCAGGTCCGAAAGTATTTGGACAATGATAGTTTTTGTGATTTTGCCTTTATACACCACCACAATGTATTTGAAATAAAACAATCAGGATGTGACTGAAGTGTAGACTTTCAGCTTTATTTTAAGAGGTTCAACAAAAATATGGCATTTACCATTTAGGAATTACAGCCATTTTCAGCAAAGTGCCTCCATTTTCAGTTGTAATTGTAAATATAACCATAATTTTAATACTTGGATGAAAATCCTTTGCAGTCAATGACGGCCTGAAGTCTGGAGCCCATGTTCTCAAAACTCAAATTCTGAGTTTCCTCCCTGGAGATGCTTTGCCAGGCTTCACTGCAGCCGCCTTCAGCTGCTGCTTGTTTGTGGGTCTTTCTGCCTTCAGTCGTGTCTTCAGTAAGTGAAAAGCAGCTCTGTTGGGTTGAGATCAGGCGACTGACTTGGCCGTTGAAGAATATTCCATTTCTTTGCCTTCAAAAAGTCTTGAGTTGCTTTCGCAGTATGTTTAGGGTCGTTATCCACCTGCACTGTGAAGCGGCGTCCTATCAGTTTTGTAGCATTTGGCTGAATGTGAGCAGAGAGTAAAGCCCTATACACCTCAGAATTCATCCTGCTACTTCTGTCAGCAGTCACATCATCAATAAACACCAGTGAGCCTGTTCCACTGGCAGCCATACATGCCCATGCCATAACACTGCCTCCACATGTTTGACCCATGATGTGGTATACTTTGCATCAAGAGCTGTTCCTTTCTTTCACCATACTTTTCTCTTCCCATCATTCTGGTACAAGTTAATCTTGGTTTCATCAGTCCAAAGAATCTTATTCCAGAACATGGGAGGCTTTTTTAGATGTTTTCTGCCAAAGTCTAATCTGGCTTTCCTGTTCTTGAATGTTACCAGCGGTTTGCACCTTGTTGTAAACCCTCTGTATTCACATTCATGAAGGCGTCTCTTGATTGTAGATTTTGATAATGATACGCCGACCTTCTCCAGAGTATTCTTGACTTCTGTTGATGTTGTGAAGGGGTTTTTCTTCACCAAGGAAAGGATTCTGTGATCATCCACTTTAGTTGTCTTCCGTGGTCTTCCAGGCCTTTCGATGTTGTTGAGCTCACCAGTGCTTTCTTTCTTTTTAAGAATGAACCCAACTGTTGATTTGGCCACACCTAAGGTTTTTGCTATCTCTCTTATAGATTTATGTTGTTTTTTCAGCCTAATGATGGCCTCCTTCACTTGCATTGAGATCTCCTTGGACTTCATATTGGTAGCTCCA